>CM041795.1:6910097-7052048 GCA_023376895.1 Aspiorhynchus laticeps
TTCATATAGAGTACAGTGTGACCCCTAAAAGTGTGTATTTATTTATTTATTATTCATTCTTTCTGTAAAACAACAGTTAGATGTGTCCAGAATAAATCATAGTTTTTAGTGACATGACATAAATTAAACCAGTATAAAAATGTCCTGAGTTTTTCATGTTTTAATAGATTTTAACTTTAAACGTACAAATAATAATAAATCAATAATTATAAAATTACAAAATTAATAATAGCCAATTTGAAAAAATATTGTTAGCTGATGCTAACAGGTTAGCTAATTAGCTACCTGATGCTAACTTGAGGTCATTTTTCAATTTAAAGTCCATATATATATATATATATATATATATATATATATATATATATATATATATATTATCATTTATTTAACCAACTAGTTAGAATACATTTGATGGGAAAAAAAAGTAAGTACAGTAATTAAGCCATGTTTTACCCCACAGGCTATGTATGAAAAAAAAATCTCATTCTGAAAATATGATTATATTTTTATTAACACATACTCATCATCTACAGGCCTTACTATTCTCATATCATATATTTTATATTTTTGATTTTCTACAAAACAACAAACTTTAAAACATGTTTTCTTACTGCTGAAAATGGGATCATTTACTGTCAAAACCGTTTCCTCAGACACATCACAAGTGTAAGCTTTATGGTGAAAACTTCTACATCATTCTTGTAGTCCACCGTTACAACAAACATTTATCTTGACTTTATCTAGTAAATGATCAGCGTTCAGAGTCAACACTAAATCACACCCTACACCCTCATTCACTATCCTACATGAGTTACTAATACAGTCCACCTGACAGAGAGAATGAAAACACTGATGAACAGCTTCTGTTAACAAGCAGAATCACTGAAGGAAAGAGAAAAACATGTAGTTCTTGTGTTTCTCTCTTGCTCTCTCTTTTTCCTCTTTCCTTCAGTGATGCTGCTTGTTAACAGCAGGTGTTCCTAATGCTCAATCAGAACTTAAATATTTAATTATTGATCTAATTAACTGCAACACTTTTATAATAAGAGGTCAAATAAAACACACATCCGGAAAAAAATAAATAAAAATCCAAACAGTAATAAATCATAAATTAAGTTTACGGCAAGCAAACTCTAGAAAAAGCGTCATATATTGGCAAACCTGCTGCCAGTAGTTTACTGTAAAATTACTGTGAAGTCACATTGCACTTAACAGAAAAAAGGTTTTGTGAACTCAAAGGAGAGTAAATGCTAAAATGAAGTGTTATTTCAGGTGTTTTTGCACACACTGTTATTAACTAGCTGTTCTCTACAACAGATTTAAGTTAAAGTTATGCTTCTAATTTTGCTTAATTCAGTTAATTTTAAGAGATGGTCCTCTTTTTAGTGGACTTAAGTTCAAAGAACCAATATATTAATCAAAGGTATACAACTTTAAATCAATTTCATTATGTCTCTATAGTTGTGTAAACCTAACTTGCTTTACGTAAACTCTACATGTACTGTAGACATGTTCAAATGTGTGAAAACAAAATCAAATTTAAAAATTCATACTGGCATTGACAAAGGCAAAATGCAAGAGCTGGTACTTAAACTTTTTTGTATTGAGTTGTCAAACTTTGACAAACAAAAAATGAAGGACTGAGCACAGTTGCTATTAATTGATTTCACAGAAGAATCAAAACAAAAACACTTTAAAGTCTGCATCAGCAGCATATTCAAACACATACATAATGTATCCTCAAAGTGGATTAAGAACAGCAAGACATTTATAAACCAACTATTAACTGTTGTCAGTGTCGATTAAGAACAGCAAAGACATTTGTAAAATGATTAACTGTCACAGTAGACTTAAAAGTACATATACAAAATAGTAAACTGTTAGAACAAACAGTGCATTCTGAAGTAAAATAAAAAATACACTTAAGTAATTCAAACATGGCAAAGTGAATAAGTTGTAATAGCGCAAGAGCTTGTTACAGTTCACTGCCAAGCTTAACCATGGATCTTAAAGGGATAGTTCACCCAAAAATGAAAATTCTCTCTTTAATTATTCACCCTTCATGTTGTTACAAACATGTAAAAGTTTTGTTCATCTTCTGAAAACCAATTAAGATTTTTTTTTTGATGAAATCCAAGATCTTTCTGACCCTCCATTAAGAGCAATGCAACAGAAATGTTCCCAGACCCAGAAACGTAGAAAGGAGATTGTTAAAATAGTCCATGTGACATCGGGGTTCAACCGTAGTTTGACAAAGCTACGAGAATACTTTTTTTGTGCAAAGAAAACAAAAATAACAACTTAATTCAACAATTATTCTCCCCCGAGCTACCTTCTGCCTACCAAATGGAGGAAATCAAAAATATCTTAATTTGTGTTCTGAAGATGAACGAAGGTCTTACGGGTTTGGAATGACATGAGGGTGAGTAATTAATGACATCATTTTCATTTTTGGATGAACTAACCCTTTAATGCCTTTAAAGGTGGGGTAAGTGATTTCTGGTAGCCAATGTTGATATTTCAAATCACCAAAACAAACACGCCCCTACCCCAAAAGGGTCTCGCCCCTATCTTGATAGCTTGATAGCATATGTACGCAACCCAGGCAACGATTAGTTCTGACAAGCCTTCTTTTGTTCCGCAGATGTTTTCCTCTTGTTTTTTATCTGTCATCTCTATCTTTCTGTCGTCGCTCAGCTCGGCTAATGTCTGTCCTGTGCACTGATGAGCGCTCTCTCCTCGCATCATGAGTAGACACGCCCCTTACTGCTGATTGGCTACAAGTTTGTTTTGGTACTGGCCCGACTCAGTTTTCTAAAGCGTTTTTGAAAAAATACATACCCCACCTTTAAGGTCAACACCAACATCCTCTGGTTCATCAGAAGCATGTTGCTTGAGAACACAAATCCCAACAGTGGTATCTTCAATGGCCTCATTGATACAGGCTTCATTCATGCCCTGCACAAAACAAACAAATGTAAGTAAATGAAAATAAGTCCTATTAACAAAGGCCTACTGAGAAAAATCTAAAGTCCCAAAAAAAACAACAACTGTTTTTAATTATTTCTGATGTTGAAGATTTATTTGGAATGACAAAATTTATAATGCAGGTGTATATTTTTACATTTTTATAAATTATGTAAAACTTTTGCAGCAATACAAAAGTAAATTAAAAGACTTATAAAGCTTGAGTGTGTGCGCAAAGTGTGTGCGTTTTTTTTTTTAATCAGTCAATAATTGAAAGACAACATACAAATTCACAAAGCAAAGATGAACAGACTTGTTTTAGTGTTTCGAGATAGGGCAATGAAAATGCAAAACAAAAATGAAAACAGACTAAATCTAATGTTCAGAACACTGCTTCATTTTTTTATTTTTTATTGTGAGAGACAGCGAATAATGAATCGGGCAAACTGCCGCCGACGTGAGCCCGACAAGTGGAACACACCAAACAAACTAGCCCGACCGTCGCTCGCCGTCGGCCAACCAACCGTTGGCTTGGTGTGTCCCGGCCTTAAGCCAAATTAGCCAACTGACATGACAACAGGGCTTTTCTGCTTGGTGTATCCAAAAAGGTCCAGTTGTCCGGCGAGGTTCGGTTGGGGAGTTACAGACGGTGGAACAGTCTCGGATGAATGTCTTGATGGTTTCAAGGTTTGGTGGTCTCTGAACATGGTAATTTGCATATGTAACTGGATTGGATGTTGATGCAAAGACTACTAAAGATTCTTCGAACACTAATATGTTGCATAAGTATCAACATATAATATAAACTCTCATTTAGATCATCAGAAGAAGAACTCAAAGAGACCAAACATGGTATAGTTGAGATATCATGAACGAGTGGTTCTATCGTAAGCATGCATAAAACAGTATACAATACAAAAGACGATATACAAGAACAGTAATAATATACACAATGGCCTGAAGGATATGTGTTCATTCAAAGAAAGGTTTTTCTATAAATTAATTAGAGAAGAGTCAATTTTTATTGGCAATATTTTTTCCCTATGGGGTGAAAGGTAGTGAGAGGGAGAACTCTGGACATGCCATTAGGTCGTAAAGTTTATCTGGTCTGACTGAGGTGTAACCAGGGGCCTGGGGTCAGGGCTGGACTGGGACAAAAAATCGGCCCTGGCATTTTTTGGTCCAGGCGGCCCACCATCACCATATAATATATATGTATATATATCTATCTATATATATATATATATATATATATATATCTATATATATCTATCTATATATATATCCATCACTTCACCACAACTTCTCTATACAGCTGGGTTCATCAACCATAACTCCTTCCAGGACTGCCAGGAACCTTGGAGTTGTGATCGATGATCAGTTAAGCTTCACAGACCATATTGCTACAACGGCCCGGTCCTGCAGATTTGCCTTATACAACATTAGGAAGACTAGGCCCTTCCTGCAAGAGCAAGCTGCACAACTCCTTGTCCAAGCTCTTGTTCTCTCCAGACTGGACTATTGTAATGCTCTCTTGGTGGGCCTTCCCGCATGTACTATCAAGCCTCTGCAACTGATCCAGAATGCAGCAGCCAGAGTGGTCTTTAATGAGCCAAAAAAAGCTCACGTTACCCCTCTCTTCATCAGGTTACACTGGCTACCAATAGCCGCTCGCATCAAATTCAAGGTACTGATGTTTGCCTACAAGACCACAACTGCCACTGCACCAATATACCTAAACTCGCTGGTTCAAACTTATGTGCCCTCCAGAAGCTTGCGTTCTGCAAGTGAACGACGCCTTGTGGTGCCATCCCAAAGAGGTACCAAATCACTCTCACGGACCTTTTCCTGGACTGTGCCCAGCTGGTGGAATGACCTCCCGATCTCAATTCGAACAGCTGAGTCTTTAGCCATTTTCAAAAAACATCTAAAGACACATCTTTTTCGCCAGCACCTGACTAACTAATACTAACTTACCTATTCTATTTAAAAAAAAAAAAAAAAAAAAAAAAAAAAAAAAAAAATCCTAGCTACGTGTACTGTGCTAGACTAACTGAGACTTGTCATGACACTTGTATACTGTTGCTCTCTCGATGGTCTGATTGCTTCTATTGTTCTCCTCATTTGTACGTCGCTTTGGATAAAAGCGTCTGCTAAATGATTAAATGTAAATGTAAATGTAAATATATATATATATATATATATATATATATACATATATATATATATATATATATATATATATATATATATATATATATATATATATATATATATATAGATATATATATGATATACACATTCAAAAGTTTTTGAACAGTAAGACTTTTTAATTATTTTTTAAAGAAGTCTCTTCTGTTCACCAAGCCGGTATTTGTTTGATCCAAAATACAGCAAAAACAGTAATATTGTGAAATGTTTTTAATATTTAAAATATATTTTAAAATGTAATTTATTCCTGTGATCAAAGCTGAATTTTCAGCATCATTACTCCAGTCACATGATGTTCAGAAATCATTAAAATATTCTGATTTGCTGCTCAAAATACATTTATTATTATTATTATTATTATTATTATTATAATGTATTATGAAAACAGCTCAGTAGATTTTTTTTTCAGGTTTCTTTGATGAATAGAAAGTTCAGAAGAACAGCATTTATCTGAAATAGAAATATTTTGTAACATTATAAATGTCTTTATCATCATTTTTGATCAATTTAAAGCATCCTTGCTAAATAAGTATTCATTACTATAATTTCTTTCCCAAAAAAACAAAACAAAAATTATACTGACTCCAATCTCTTGAATGGTAGGCTATAGAGTATAATGTTACAAAAGCTTTTTTATTTCAGATAAACGCTGATCTTTGGATCTTTCTATTCATCAAAGAATCCAGAAAAAAATTATTACTCGACTGTTTTAAATATTGATAATAATAATAATAATAATAAATGTTTCTTGAGCAGCAAATCAGCATATTAGAATGATTTCTCTGAAGGATCATGTGACACTGAAGACTAATGATGCTGAAAATTCAGCTTTGATCACAGGAATAAATTACATTTTAACATATATTCAAATAGAAATCAGTTATTTTAAATAGTAAAAATATTTCACAATATTACTGCTTTTACTGTATTTTGGATAAAATAAATGCAGACTTAGTGAGCAGAAGAGAATTCTTTAAAAAAAAATCTAACTCTTACTGTTCAAAAACTTTTGACTGGTAGTGTAGATATGTATCATTGCATCTAGTTGTTTTGGATAAGAATAAAACGCCAGGTCCGACAATATCGTGTCTTTTCGAATTTAAATCTATATTTATTCGCATTGGCCCATGGAAACCTCTATGAACACACTTGACTTGGCCAAAAAATCGTGGGGGACGAATTTACGGTTTATTAAAAAAGTGTTAAATAAAAAAATATTAAAAAGCGTATTCTGCACTCATGGCGCGCACGCGCACACACTAGATGCCTGCCTCCGTTGCAAGTCCCTTATCAAGCACTTTACTGATTCAACTACTCTCCCCTCCCCTCCTGCCTGGCTCTTTGGCCCGCATCACTCACCGCAGAGCAAGCCTGTTTTTATAAAGCTGCTGTGAAACGTGGGGAAAGCCGATATGGAAGAAGTTGGGGTTTATTTAGGCGGAGCAAAATACTTCATCGCTCTGTCTATAGCGCATTGTGATTGGGTGGTTTACACTGTCAATGCAGGAGACAAACCAATGGGCCACTGACTGCTCGTTGTCCCTGCGTGATGGTCCTTGGCAAAAAAAAAAAAAAATCTGTCGGCCCCTTCAGTGCGTCGGCCCACCGGGAAAATGCCCGGTATGCCCAATTACCAGTCCAGCCCTGCCTGGGGTCCTTCACAGACATCCTGGCACCCAGTATGTTTATTGGGTGAGAGGTCTGTGATTATTTGTTAATCTAATGAATAATTGATTTGTTAAATCTAATGAACAATTGTGTGTCTGATTGGTCTAAATGCTACACTGCCTAAAATACTTATAATACTAACAACAGACTCAATCCCACCAACACTGAGCTGTGTTTCTTTGGCCTGTGAACAAGTGATTGTTCTCAGCCGGAAGAGCTTTTCCACATCTAGGTCGGACCCCGTAGTAATTATTTGACACTTAGATAACTGGCAAGATCCAGTAGTAATGAAATTATGTTTTTTGAAATCTGTCATGAAAACTACCACACATAACCTTAATTTAACAATTAACAATTAACTTAACATTATAAAGAATCTTACATCTGTAGGATTCCGCTTTGGATGCCATCTTGTGGTCAGTCTGTGCTCCTGCATGAGCTTGTGTTTTTACTCTCATATTTGGAACAAAACCAATGTGGTAAAATTGTTTGGCTGAATAAAACCACATACGTACAAACTGAGTAGAGGAATTCATTTTTATTTAGACAGCAGAACATTCCCAAGTTATTTTGGGGAGCTTGAAGCACGAGACACATCTTTTGGTGTCACTGCTCTTCATCACTGCTGCTTCTCATGTGTTTCCCTGCTTTATGGCTGCAACATGAATTTCACACATCTTTTTTATTTCATTTTTTTTTCCTGCGAGATGTTTGACATCTGCTTGTTTGACAGTCTCTGTGTATTGTGAAGTATACTGTGAAGCTGTTTCTGTCTCATGACATGTGATTTTACTCATTCGAGACGTTGTCACAGTTCTGCTCTTTGTTTTGTTTCCAGGACGACTTTAACACAAAGACTGTAACTTACAGTAACAGGGTTTTGCAAACTGATACTGGGCGAGTTTACATTTATTGAAAAATGTACTGCAGTAAGATCACATTTATTTGAATTAATTTATTTTAATTAGCCTAATTATCAAGTGAAACAGCTGAAATGTGCATGTGTGAATTGTCCTAAATGGCACACTTCATGTACACTTGTGGTCTTCATGTGCACATGGCTGTCACGTGTGTGTGTCGTGTGCAGCAGACTTCTTCTCGACAGTCAAAGTGGCATTACATCATTGTAGCAGCTTCCACTAAGAAGCTAGTATTGGTAATAGGACCAAGCAAGTAATTGATGCGTAAAAATAAGTCTATGCAAAACCAAGGTAAAATGCAACAGTGTCTTTCTTTATATCGTGCTCCAATGAATAAACATTGCTTCCAATTAGCTTCCTGTGGTGTTATTTTGTCTAGTTCACAGGATACGAAAGTCCATGCCTTGTAGACACAGCATACTGTTCAACTCGGTCCAAACACATAATCCAATAATTTGGCATGAAGCACGATCCAGACCCGTCCAAAACGGTCAAAAACTGTGTGCTTCCCTACTACCAATACACACCTGTTGTCTCATTAACTAATTGCCCTAATATACTATTTCCAGTGCGCCACCCAATGGACAAACACATAATTGCATTAAAATGGCTCCAGCAGTCATGAAAGTGTGGACTCAGAGGAAGACGACGAGGGTTTAGGGAGCAATTTGGGACAGGGCTATAACAAACCCAAGGGCCCACATTCATATATAGCCTTTCTTGGTGTTTTCTACCACAGGAACAATTAGTATATTTTTTTTAATCAATCAAATTTCAAACACAGTGATACAATGAAAATATGCATACTAAATAGTTCTGGATGCAACACATTAAAAGCACAAATGCATTGAGGTCAAAGCAAACAGTAAGTTTTAGAACACAGCAACAACTTTTGCACATGCGACTGCTTTAAGGAGTTTACTTTAAATAGTTTTATTATTAGAGGTCTTCTTTCTGTCTCTAGAGGAGAATCATCAGGGCCGGGCTTGGGCTAAAATTCAGCCCATCTGGCCCACACGTTCCCCATAAACGCTTTGCTGGGTTAGGACAATTGGAATAAATCAATTATTTATTAATAAATAAATAAAGGATGGAAACAAATAATTGAATTTTTTTAAAGGGATAGTTCACTCAAGGATGAAAATTCTGTCATTAATTACTCACCCTCTTGTTGTTCCAAACCTGTAAGACCCTTGTTCGTTTTCGGACCACAAATTAAGATGTTTTTGATGAAATCCGAGAGTTTTCTGACCCTCCAGACATCACCACATTTAAGGCCCAGAAGGGTACCAAGAACATTGATGAAATAGTGACAACAGTGGTTTAACCATAATTGTATTGCTTTGATCTGCACGTAAACAACACATGCGCGAGATGCTGCTGACGTAGAACACGTATGCGCTGCGTCTTGTTTATGTAGAAGAATTGTTGAATAAATTCTTTATTTTTCTTTTCTTTGCGCACAAAAAGTATTCTCGTAGCTTCATAAAATTATGGTTGAATCACTCATGTCACATGGACCATTTTTGTCAACGTTCTTGGTACCTTTCTGTGCCTCGATCGTTGTAGGACCCTTGCTGTCTATATGCACTGACATGGAGCTTTTTGGGTGAACTATCCCTTTAACAAAAGAAATATTCATTTATATTACAGGATCTTAATTTTTTTATTAATATTTTATTTCAATTAAAGTTAATTAGAACTACTAAATTCTCATTGTCTTAATGAGAAGCTAATGTTATTCTTGGATCCAAAGTAAAAGGTAAGACCGCAAATCAGGTTTTATAGTTTCTATCCACCTGGGCACGGACATTTGTACATTTTATGGCACTGGTTTCCGGTGTCCAGATAGTTTTAGCTGTACAAGACAGCTTGTTCGGTTGCTTGATATTGCAAACTGGTGTGTCGTACCATATTATTTTAATGTATTATCTTAATTATGAACACACTGGTTTAGTACAAACAGTTTTATCTTTTACTGCACTTCATTATTCTTCTCGTAATTTCTCTACAGCGGCTAATGAACCAGAAGTCTCACACATTCACAGAAAATGGCTTACTTCTGTGTTGAAAAATAAGGTAGATAACAACAACAAAGCTAAGAAGAAGAAAACTATGATATTTGTAATGAAAAACATCTTAAACACATAAAGCAGCCTCTGTAAAAGTGACTTATTGCCTTTAAATTACCCAATATTTAATATAAGTAGCCTATAATAGTAGTGACATTAATACTAAACTAGTGCTGTCAAATGATTAATCGTGATTAATCGCATCCAAAATAAAGTTTTTGTTTGCATAATATATGTGTGTTCTGTGTATATTTATTATGTATATAAATAGGCTACACACACATACAGTATGTATTTTGAAAATATTTACATGTGTTTACATGTCTATATTTATATTCATATAATTTATATTATAAATAAATATATTAAATATATAAACATAATATATTTTCTGAAAAATACACATGCATGTGTGTGTTTATATATACATAATAAATATACACAGCACACATACATATATTATGTAAACAACAACTTTATTTTGGATGTGATTAATCGCGATTAATCGTTTGACAGCACTATAATAAATACCATAGTGCCATCTCTCTACAGCTTTAGCATGGTAAATATTGGTGCTGTGTGGATTTAAATGTATTTACCATTTTATACAGTTTACCTCGATAATTCAGTTTACATGATCAGAGTTTTTTAATCTGGTTTAAGAGCCTTTACTGTTCACATATAGTGTTATAAGTGTCATGTGTTGAATTTAAATGGATCAAGCGCTGCCTGGTTATCACTTCAATGGCGCTGTGAAAGCGGCAAGCTCATGATCTCTGTGTGGGAGACACCGGTCCAGTCCGTGTGTTCTTACATTAAGTTGTTTTTTGATACTACTTTGCTGTATGCTGCCCTGTCTATATAATGTTCTTTTGCTGTTTCTACTAACTATTGTTTGTCATCATTGTCTACCTTTCCGGTGTTTTTTTTTTCTTCTTTGTTGCATGTACATTGTAAAGCATCCTTAAGCCCTGGAAAGGTGGTATATAAATAAAACTTATTATTATTATTATGTGCTGTGCGGTTTAATCAGGTAATGCCGTTTCATTGTCTTTTGGTGTGTTTCTCATGTGCTCCAGTAAATCGGAGGTGATTCAAAGATACCTGTAACACTAGTGTAAACGACTACAAAGACATTTTTATCACTCATACCTTTTGCAGAGAAATAGTGCAGACACTGGACAAGGAACCCAGACAGCAGTTTGATCTCACCATGAGCTCCGAGGATACTTATGATGGTCACTATGTGAAGTCACACTGAGCTAAAGGCAACCTAGGCTCATTGGAAATACGTGTCTCTACATACATTTCTGCAAAACTGAAAAAACGTACCTATATGTACGATTCCCTGCAGTTTCCAGTTGAAATCAACACTAGAGGCAGTAAAACTCTGACAACTTTTATTCCTTTTCACACGAAGTATGACTTACAGGAACAGTTTGGATTATTTTCTCACAGTTACTTGCAGGATGGTATGTAATGACTTCTAAACAATTTTAGCATCCTGCACGATCTAAAAACTGATACTCTTGAACATTCTTGGCACATATACAGCTTCATATGTATGAGTTTACTAACTCAGTAAGTTTACTCGGTAGCTCACGCGATACAGCGTTGCACTTCGGTGAAGAAGAGCTCCGGTACGAATCCAGTTCAACAAAACAGCTCAAATCTGCATAAGGAAGTTAAAATAGCATGGCTGTATCAGCGAATACGTTTTTATATTACTTTTGCATTTGTTAACACTATCGGGTAGGTTTAGGGTTGGGTTTGGTGTTGGGGATACTTCCAACTTCATAGAGCTTAATCTTTAGCGACACTCTCCGGATATTTGAATTATGAATGGCGGCAAAACGTACCTCAAGCAGCATAATAAAAACACTGCAATACGTGCCTGTACCAACCTAATAAAAACGTGTCACGGTCACGTGTTAAACGTGTGTTTTAGCGCCACTCTCTGGACATTTCACTTTGAAACTGCCGCAAAACGTGCTGCAAGGTACATAATTACGCTGTTGCAGAAATGTGTGTAAAGACACATATTTCCAATGAGCCTGGGTTGGCTAAAGGTGTAACCTCACAGCGTAGCACAGCCTACTCACTGTGTGCTCATACTATGGTCAAAATGTGAGGTCACACTGAGCTAAAGGTGTAACCTCACAGCATAGCATAGACTACTCACTGTGTGCTCATACTATGGTCACTATGTGAAGTCACACTGAGCTAAAGGTGTAACCTCACAGCGTAGCATATCCTACTCACTGTGTGCTCATACTATGGTCACTATGTGAGACCACATTGTAAAAAAGCCCATGTTCTGTTCATGTTCTTTATATTAAAAGGGCTGTACCGCATTCAGATTGGTCATTTATGTTGTTGAGTAGGCGTGGTTTATTCAGAGATCACGCGAGAGCATCGGGAGTGAAATGGCTGAAGTTCAGTAGTGACGGAGAAAATCATGAGGTCCCGCTCTCTTGCATATGAAAGTCGTGAATTAATCCGAAATAAGATGTCATCCTGCAGCGATTTCACGTTGTGAACTGTAGGGAGAATATTTGTGATCTTGATCGACGGCTGATGGTGCGTTCCTGTTAATAATCTCTCACCGAAGTTTGCTTCGTGAGGATTTGAATGTGCGTCATTGAAGACCGTGAGTGTTATTTAACCGTGATATATTGCTAAGTTAAGTTATATTTCGTCTCATACTAGAGTATGATTACGTATTATGTGAAATATTGTGCTAATTGTGACAAGTACGATCGCCATTTAAAGAGCTGTTGTGACTCAGCATTTTTCCTTTGAGCTGTTAGCATTAATTGCACAATTTGTACTTTCCATTACTAACTAGTTTCATTTGTGTATTGTAGAACCACACCCAAGAACTATACACACCACACGAACAAGATCTATTTGCAGTAACAACCATTCATTTATGGACCTCTGCATTCATTCTCATCGGATATTGTGCATCAGTGGACCTTAGACTATAGCTCAACTCCCAAGTTCACAGTTAATCAGACATCTGAACGTTGCCTGCGACTGAAAATCAACCAGGACTGTTGTGAATGTGATCATTGTTACTCTCTGCATAATTGCAAGATACTGTATCATTGAGGTCTGAATCTGTTGTAACTTGGTTTTCAATTATCATTTGCGTAGGCCTACGCTCCTTATATGTACCTTTTTATTTGTACTTATGTGAACTCTTTAAATATGAAAGTGTGTGTATATTGAGTTGATCTTGATACTCAACCTCTAAAAGAGTAAATTCATAAAACTGAGATACAACTGCCCGTTTCATTACTCTCTTGGTCACTGGATATCACTTGTAGTAACTGACACTCTAAGGTGATTTAGTACCGTAACAGTAACCAACGCATTCATACAGTCTCTAATACATTTTATGGTCCTTCGAGCCGGATACATAACCACCTTAGCTACGATGTCCAGACCAAGAGAGGAGGCGTTAAAGCCAGAGATTGTTCGCCCGCGTAGAACAACTAGACGGCCGTCGCATTTGCATGACTATGAAGTTAGTTATACACAGAAACAGCTCACTTTCGAAGATGAACAGTCTGATATGCTTGCTTGTATTTGTGAAATGAGGGAGGAAAATAGGAAAATGAGACAAGATATGCAACGCCTCTCTGATATAATTGCTAACTCTCCTGTGTTAGCTTCTCAGGTTTCAGTATCTGTCCAGCAGCCTTTGGATGAAGGAGCTGGGGTGTCATCCACACCAAAGTCTACTAGTATGCAGGCGTCATTTCAGGATGATGGGAATCCTAGCCAAGTAGAACATGCTCATTTGGTGCCACCTAGAGATGAATCCCTCCTTGCAGTTCGTGGTTGCGAACAAGATCTCATCGAGGAACTGACAGACAGTCTAAAGAGAGTAGGCAGGTGGGATGATAGTCAACCTGGTTCAGGTATGTCAACTCCTTCATATACCTCACCTCATGAGAGCAAGGAGGACTTGCCACAGTATGTTCATGACTATGATACTAATGTTCCTTTACGGACACGTGGTCCGTTTGACCTTCGTCATCGTCATACAGATGACGCTTCTTTGTTGCGGCCCAGTATGCCACCTCGTGATGTTTCTTATCCACCTACAACAGATCTTTACTATCGACACTCTAGCGACAGAGTGCGTTCTTTACAAGATGATGCTTTGATTGATCGCTTAGATCATTCTGCAGGTAATTGGAGGCAAGAGTGCGCTCAAGATAATAAACAGTTTCGTACACCTGATCGATCTTACCATTTATTGCGTCGTTCTGACAATTACCGCCCCATGTATCCTCCACCAATGCAATATCGAGGGCCCACTCCTACAATCCCAGATTTCAGTCATGATGATCCCCGAGAATTCGCTCGGCTTAAGCTTGCATTAGACAACGTTCTTCATGATGACGCTTCTGAGTCCTTTAAGTTCCAAATACTTTTAGACCATCTTAAGCTGGAAGATGCTTTGCTTGTCGCTGACTCCTATAGTCACAGTCGTACTCCATTCAGTGACACAATGAGAGCGCTCACTGATATGTATGGGCAGCCACATCAGTTGGCATTGCAAAGGATTACTAATCTTATGGACGGGCCCAATATCAGGAGTGGAGATGTGAAGTCTTTCAAGGGATTTGCCCTTCGTGTCCGGGCGCTGGTTGGGATGTTGAATCAATTAGGTAGCCCAGGTTGGACTGAACTGAAGTGTGGCTCACATGTTTCTCGCCTCTTAGCTAAGTTGCCACACGACCTAAGAGCTAATTTTAAGAGATTCATTAACCCGCTTCAGACTCCTATCCCAACCCTGCTGGATTTCGCAGACTGGCTGGAGTATGAGGTTCGGGTGCAGGTGGAAGGAACCCAGTATGGCACCTATCCAGATCACGATAAGCACAGTGCTCGCAAAGACAAGAGAAGTGGCTTTGTGCCCCGAAAACTGACTACTGTTCTTCACGGCCGAGAGCAGAAAGTAGGATCATTGGAGAGTCCAAAGGCTGGACACGCAGACTCCGATAGGCCACAGGAGAAGCCCAAGAAGTACTGTCCGTTCTGTGACACAGTTCAGCACTACATGAATCAGTGCTCCAACTTCAAACTCTTAACTAAGGCGCAGATTGAAAGTTGGATCAGGACAGGCAACAGATGTTGGCGCTGTGGACGGGGGCATTTGTCTTCCAAATGCACCTTGAAAGCAAAGTGCAAAAGATGTGAGAGAAGGCATCTCGATGTTCTCCATGATGTTAATCCTAGCTCAGATACACAGAGTGGTGGCAACATCAAGATGTCAGAGAAAACCACCAGTATGGTTAGCCCTGCCTCTCAGACCTTGTACTTAGATCGGCCCACAAGTAGCAAGCAAGTGCTGCTTAAGTTAAGTCGAGTCATTCTTCAGAATGGTGACATGTCACTAGAAACCTACGCTGTGCTAGACGACGGATCTGAGCGAACTATCTTGCTGAATGAAGCCGCTCAACGTCTGGGCCTTCAAGGAGAAATGGAGGATCTCGCTCTTCGTACGGTGAGACAAGAGGTGCGTACCATTCATGGAAGATCTGTATCCTTTTCCATCGCTCCTGTTTCGTACCCTGACAGATCATACCAGATTAAAGGAGCATTCACAGCTAAAGAGCTAAATCTGGTACAGCATACTTATCCTATCTCTGACTTGCAAAGGAGATACCGCCATCTCCAAGATTTACCCTTGCATGATGTCAATGAAGCACAGCCCTTGGTGCTGATTGGATCTGACTATCCGCACTTGATCACGCCTGTGGAGCCAGTCAGATTGGGGCCCCCTGGAGGTCCAGCAGCGGTTCACACGAAGCTTGGATGGACGTTACAAGGCCCATCAAGGCTTCTTAAGCCTCACTTACAGCCTCAAGAATGTCTCTTTATTTCTTGTGCTTCTCCTGAGGCTGAGCTGTTTGGACAGGTTGAAAGGCTTTGGCAGCTCGATACGCTTCCTTATCGATCTGAGAAGGTAGTCAGTCGATCTCGACAAGATGCAGAGGCGATTCACATCCTAGAGGAGAAGACCATCAGGATCGATGTGAGTGGTGTACAGCGGTACGCCACGCCTCTACTCTGGAAAGAGTCACTTCCTCCCTTGAATGCACCCAAAGAAGCAGTCATGGCCCTGTTATGCAGCACAGAACGGAAACTAGCTAAAGATCCTAAGAGGGCTGCGACTTATGAGTCAGAGATTCAGAAACTGCGGCAGATGGGTTATGTCACTACATTGACATCGGCGGAGAGTGATCTGAGCTCCAGATCGTGGTACATACCACATCATATGGTTCACCACAACAACAAGGATCGTATTGTGTTCAATTGCTCTTTCGAGTATCAGGGTCAGGCCCTGAATGAGCACCTTATGCCAGGCCCTACCTTAGGCTCAAGCCTATTGGGAGTTCTCTTCCGCTTTCGAGAATATCCCGTGGCCTTTTGCAGTGACGTGAAGGGCATGTTTCATCAGGTCCGTCTCCTTGATGAAGACAAACCCTTCCTCCGATTTCTGTGGCGCCATGGCAAGAACACTGAACCAGCAGTAGTTTACCAGTGGGAAGTTTTACCGTTTGGTACTACTTGTAGCCCCTGTTGTGCTACTTACGCACTGCAGACACATGCACAAAGAAATCTCGAGGTTACCGATGAAGTACGTCAAACGGTTGAGCGCAGCTTCTATGTAGACAATTGTCTGAAGAGTGTCCCAAAGGAAGCTCAAGCTAGCAAGCTGGTAAACCGGCTGCAATGTCATCTTCTGGAAGGCGGATTCGAGTTGAGGCAGTGGGCCAGTAACATCACTGAAGTTATTCACCACTTTCCTGAAGAGTTAAAGTCTAACAGTGGTGAGATTTGGCTCACCCAAGAAACGGCTAACCCTCAGGAGAATGCCCTTGGATTAATATGGCAATGTAGATCTGACACCTTGGTGTACAAACCTTACCAGAGAGAGAAAGGTGACGTTACCATGCGAAAGATCTATCGCACTTTAGCCAAGCTTTACGACCCCCTTGGGTATCTCATTCCGTATAGCACAAGAGCAAAGATCATTGTCCAGTTGTTATGGGACAAAAGACGAGAATGGGATGATCCCAATTTACCGGCGAATCTGCTAGCCGGTTGGCATCAATGGGAGAGTGAGCTCCCACAATTGTCGCAGATCTGTCTGCCAAGATGCTACAGTTCCAGCTTGCAGCACCCTGTCAAGACTCAAAGTGTTCATGTGTTTTGTGACGCTTCCGAAAGAGCTTACGGTTCGGTAGCATACCTGTGTTCTGAAGACGATCAGGGCAATGTGGAGGTAGCCTTTGTGGCTGCAAGGTCGAGAGTTGCTCCGAAGAAACAGATCTCCATTGCTCGTTTGGAGCTCTGTGCTGCATTAACAGGAGCGCAGCTAGGAGATGTCTTGAAGAAAGAACTGACTCTGGACATCCGCCAATTTGTGTATTGGTCTGACTCGACCACAGTTCTTGCGTGGCTGCATTCTGAATCTTGCAGATACAAGGTATTTGTAGGAGTCAGAGTCACTGAAATTCAGGAATTGTCTGACCCTGGATCTTGGCGTTATGTTGACTCTGCAGCCAAT
This sequence comes from Aspiorhynchus laticeps, assembly GCA_023376895.1. Taxonomy (NCBI): domain Eukaryota; kingdom Metazoa; phylum Chordata; class Actinopteri; order Cypriniformes; family Cyprinidae; genus Aspiorhynchus; species Aspiorhynchus laticeps. Next base: position 6,927,530 of record CM041795.1, read on the forward strand.
CCTGCCGACGATATCACGCGCGGGTTGTCATTGACTCAGCTAGCTGGAGACACGCGATGGAAACGAGGCCCAGCCTTCTTGATGCAATCTAGTAGCTGTTGGCCTAGGACACCAGATGGTCAAGTTCCTGAAGAAGTTCCTGAAGAGCTTAAGAAATCTGCATTTTGCGGATCGTTAAGTGAGACTGAAGTTGTTGTACCTGATGCCCTTCAATTCAGTAGCTATTGTGAGTTCTTAGAAGCTACAGCGCGATCCCTTCATGGGGCGGCCGATGGCACAGATTCGCCTAGTGCTGATGATTTTAAAAGGGCGGAGTTGTCTATCCTGAGACAATGTCAGAAGCAGGACTTTCCCGAGGAATTTGCTTTGCTTAAGAGAGGGAAAGACATTGCTGCTCACAGCCGACTCATTAAGCTTGCTCCAGAGTATGACAGAGAATTGGATTTGATAAGAGTAGGAGGACGACTTCGTAGGTGCGATAACTTGAGTGATGAAGTCCTACACCCTATAGTTCTGTCTCCGAACAATCCAGTGGTGAAGCTCCTAATTAAGCATTACGATGCCCAACTACACCACCCAGGAGCTGGAAGAGTGTATGCCGAGCTGAGGCGCAAATTCTGGATTTTACGGGGAAGAGAAGCGATAAAGAAGCATCAGCGTAACTGTCTCGATTGTACAAAGTGGAGAGGCAAGCCGATGATTCCAAGGATGTCAGACCTACCTCCATCGAACCTGCGGTTATTCCGACCCCCCTTTTATTCTACGGGAGTCGATTGTTTTGGACCACTGGTAGTAAAGGTGGGCCGCCGCACAGAGAAGAGGTGGGGTATTGTATATAAATGTCTCACAGCTCGGGCAGTACATCTTGACTTGCTGGATCACATGGATGGAGATTCCTTCCTGCTGTCTCTTAGACGATTCATTGCTCGGAGAGGGAAACCCTACGAGCTCCTTTCCGATCAAGGAACAAATTTCAAAGGCGGAAGCAAAGAGCTGGAAGTCACTTTCGATCAGCTTCAGCCTAACCTTAGAGAGCAACTAGCAAAGGAACAAATCAGATTCCGGTTTAATCCTCCCAGTGCGCCTCATTTCGGCGGATCTTGGGAAAGAGAGGTGAGATCCGTGAAGACCGCCTTACGTACCACCTTAGGTGCTCAAACTGTTACCGAGGAGGTATTAAGAACCATCTTGATCGAAGTTGAGAACGTGCTTAATTCTCGACCCTTGGGTTACGTGTCAAGTGACGTGGCAGACCCAGATCCAGTAACGCCAAATTCCTTGTTGATGGGGCGGCCTGACTCCTCTTTGCCTTCGGTCGTCTATCCAGATACTGAGCTACTCAGTAGAAAACGATGGAGACATAGTCAGGTTCTAAGCGATCATTTTTGGAAACATTTTGTCCGTGATTTCCTGCCCACTTTACAGTCACGGCAGAAATGGTACCGTGAAAAGGAGAACCTTGCAATCGGTACTGTTGTACTCATTGTTGATGAGCAGCTTCCAAGAGCGCTCTGGAGAGTAGGCACCGTTTCTTCTGTCATCCCCAGTTCGGATGGGAGAGTCAGAACAGCAGTGGTCCAAGTGAAAGAGCATACATACACTAGACCAGTGGCTAAGTTGATCGAATTGCCATTGTTGCCCCCAGATTCAGAGAGTATATCATAAACAATACTACTGGCAAATTTGCATACCAAATTTGGGGGCGGCTGTAAAAAAGCCCATGTTCTGTTCATGTTCTTTATATTAAAAGGGCTGTACCGCATTCAGATTGGTCATTTATGTTGTTGAGTAGGCGTGGTTTATTCAGAGATCACGCGAGAGCATCGGGAGTGAAATGGCTGAAGTTCAGTAGTGACGGAGAAAATCATGAGGTCCCGCTCTCTTGCATATGAAAGTCGTGAATTAATCCGAAATAAGATGTCATCCTGCAGCGATTTCACGTTGTGAACTGTAGGGAGAATATTTGTGATCTTGATCGACGGCTGATGGTGCGTTCCTGTTAATAATCTCTCACCGAAGTTTGCTTCGTGAGGATTTGAATGTGCGTCATTGAAGACCGTGAGTGTTATTTAACCGTTCATCATATTGTTTTCATTGATATATTGCTAAGTTAAGTTATATTTCGTCTCATACTAGAGTATGATTACGTATTATGTGAAATATTGTGCTAATTGTGACAAGTACGATCGCCATTTAAAGAGCTGTTGTGACTCAGCATTTTTCCTTTGAGCTGTTAGCATTAATTGCACAATTTGTACTTTCCATTACTAACTAGTTTCATTTTTGTATTGTAGAACCACACCCAAGAACTATACACACCACACGAACAAGATCTATTTGCAGTAACAACCATTCATTTATGGACCTCTGCATTCATTCTCATCGGATATTGTGCATCAGTGGACCTTAGACTATAGCTCAACTCCCAAGTTCACAGTTAATCAGACATCTGAACGTTGCCTGCGACTGAAAATCAACCAGGACTGTTGTGAATGTGATCATTGTTACTCTCTGCATAATTGCAAGATACTGTATCATTGAGGTCTGAATCTGTTGTAACTTGGTTTTCAATTATCATTTGCGTAGGCCTACGCTCCTTATATGTACCTTTTTATTTGTACTTATGTGAACTCTTTAAATATGAAAGTGTGTGTATATTGAGTTGATCTTGATACTCAACCTCTAAAAGAGTAAATTCATAAAACTGAGATACAACTGCCCGTTTCATTACTCTCTTGGTCACTGGATATCACTTGTAGTAACTGACACTCTAAGGTGATTTAGTACCGTAACAGTAACCAACGCATTCATACAGTCTCTAATACACACATCATTGTTAAAATCTCATTCTGTTAGTTTAGTGTTAGTTCACTGTGATCTAATATTGGTCAGCTATATCACAAACATCATGTAGAATTTCATATTTTATTTTCATCAACATATGCATTTCAAAAAATCAGTTTCCTTGTTTATTTTGTGTTCTTTTCAGCCTGGTGTTGGCATTTGACACTGATATTCTATTTGATGAATCTAGAGTTGTTTTGGTGAACCAACACTGAATTGGGGTATGGTTAGGTTTAGTACCTCTATTTTATTTATTTATTTTTCCCCAGTGTTCAATGTCAAAGCGAGTTTTGCAGGAGCTTTTCTCAGTGGTGTGGTTTGGTAGCAGATGTAGGTTAAAGTGGAAGTCGCAGCATTTTGTGGGTTGTTTCTGAAAGTAGCCATAGTGGACCTAATGAAAGCTCATAGTAACAGCAAACATCACATATTAAATGACATTCACATGTTGCACCGGCTTCTTCCAGCTCATCATTGAAGACACATTGTTGTTTGTGAATTTCTATCTTCAGAAGCTGCTTGTAGCAAGAAAATGACAGAAAATGTCTTTAGTTTAAAAGGTCTGAATAAAGAGTAGAGCTGATGGTTGTGGTTTGACTTTCTGCTCTGTGGTTTTAACCAGTGTGGGGAAGATATGTGTGCCTTTTCTGCATCTTTAGTTTCATTAACCTCAACATACTATCAGAAGAGCAAAAGATTCACAGAAACACGTGCATTTCATTTTCATTGACTTCCCCTTATTATTTTTCCATCTGTCTGTGTTCAGGAAGGCCTGAATGAAGCACTACTTCTCACTTCTAAAAGTAACCGCTGTCATGAAACTGTGCTTCTTTTAAAGAGGAAGAAATAAACATTTTAAACTTTGTTGTGGCGAATAATTAGTTAATCTGAATCAAAATCACTTTATAAACATTGTCTCACTTTTGTTTGTGTGTATATATGTGTTCAATTTCAGTCATGTGTTCTATATACAGTTGCAATTGTTGATAAGAGAGTAACTCAAAAAGAGCTTTCCTTACATGAACAGACTTACATTCGATGTCACATTGTGATTCCAGTTTATTAAGATCTGTCCGTTATACATGTGGCTGTGGCATAGTGAACGACAAAAATAACGCAGTTCAAGAACAATTACCAGAAGAAATTTGAAACTGTATTTTTTCAAGTAGAGAATGAGCTCTAATAACTCATATGCACTAAAAGAGTTAATATCTTACAATGGATATCTTTTTCTCTCTATTTCTTCATGTATTTCTGTGTAGAGTTTTGTCTCCTCCTCCCTCATCTCTCCTTGAAGTGTGAAGTGACTGTTTAAACACAGGAAGTGTCTGTTTCAGCGCACACAGCACTGTTAAAACAGTTTATTAATGTGTCAGTATGGGGTCCGGTGCACTGCCTCTCATACTATGTGAGTATTTTTACACTTTTTTTTCTGCTATTTATACAATATATTCAGCTTAAGATAAAATAATGGTTGTCCTGTGCGTAGGAGGGTCTCAGTGCTTATTGTTTTATTTATTGTTCAAATGTAATGTGATGATATGCTCCGTGTGGATCAGATACAGAGTTTCAGAGAACATGCAGTTATCTGTGTGGACATCTGTGCTTTTGCTTGGTTTGTTGTGATACTCATTCTTTTTATTTTATGCAGTTCAATTAAATCAGATATATTTTTGTGTTATTATGAGTGTGGTGTTATATGATATTGTATCTTTAAATACACTCTCCATCAGAGGCTCAGAGAGTTTGAGAACGGTGAGAAAACATGCAAGTTTCTCTATCATGCTTCATTCTCTCTGCCCCAATTATTGAAAATGAATTGTCCACATAATGGCCCAAAAAATATTTTTGGACACTTAAATCACACTTTAAAATGGCTGAATTTCATTGCATTAAACACAATATGTCAAAACATGTGAAATCTGCCAGGAAATTATGCTCAAGCCTTTCTCAGAACTAATTTCCCTTTTCTGAGACACTTTTTCAATAATTTTTTTAACCAGTTTGTCTCAATGAACTTTTTAGTGGATGCAGGGGCAGACTTAGTAATTTAGAGGCCCTAAGCAAATTCCAGGTATTGGGCCCCGACACACCAAGCATGTGCTTTTGTAGCCCTTACTTTGCTTTTCCTCTCTCATAGTTTATTTACCTCTTCCCAACTTGTCTAAGGGATTGTGTAGCTAACTTCAGTAAATAATAAGTTATTAGGCTAATAATAATGTTGTTCTAAAGCCCAACACGTTCTCACTCCCAACTCATCACATATTGAAGCTTGGCGTTGCTTTTTGACGCTCAAGGTACCCCTTTAGCGGCATTTTTCAATGTGCTGGTCCTCCGTTGTTTTCAGTTGTTTGTCATAGTTTAATGGTTTGCATGCATTTGTAAAAAAATATAAAAAAATGTATACTTTCATTGAAGCACCTAACCCCAGGTATTTAGTGCAAAAACTGACCATAATCAAGCAGTATAAAAGCATTACAACATAAGGTTGTAATCGCTGAAAATGATCCCGCTCTGTTAACACATCTCATTCAAAAGCATACTCCTAGGGCTAGGAATCGATTCCGAGGCGTTGGGAATCAAGAGTCGATTCCAAAGGTTGGAATCGATCCCATCAAGGGGAATCTACTCCTCATTCAGAGCTGTTTTCAGTTCAACAAAGCTTATCTATGGGTGCCTCTCAAACTGAAGGCTGCATCCCATGAAAGTGGCATATCTCGGCTGCTTGTCATCAAATGTTGCTGAACGTCGATTCACGTCACAAAAATAAACAATGCAAATGAGTCGGTGAAGCTCGTCTGAGTTAGGATGCAGTCTTCCGTTTGATAAGCACCCATTAGTTATCCCAGTGGCGGGCCGTGCATTTTACACCTAGGCCTTCAAAGGCATCCTACATGAATTAATCCACCTCTTAACTCTTAATACCATCACCATAATGATGCCACGGCTATAGAAACCATAAATATCACACAGATATGAACTCTTACTGCTTTTCATCTTCACGAGTCTCCCTGCTGGTCTGCCGGTGCGCTGCAGGAGGAAAATACTAGTTAGCACAGCTTTACCAGGAAAGTGATCAAGTAACATTAAAAAAAATCATACAAGACAATGAAGAAAAGCGTATACATGTGTTTTAACGTACCCCTAGGCAGTGTTGCCAACTTAGCAATTTTGTTGCTAAATTTAGCATCTTTTCAGACTACCCTAGCAACTTTTTCTTCCACCTAGCAACAAATTTATTCATTTTTTAAAATGTATTTGGCAACTTTTAGAAACTTTTGATAAGTGCCAACAAAAAGGCACACATTTTCCATCCAAATTACACAAAAAGAAGAAAATGCCTAGCAGTACACACATCACGTGAATTGAGTTAGTAGCTATTTGCAATAGTTTAATTTAACAATAATAATAATATAATAAATGTTCATTTATGATACACTTTGTTAGTAGCTTGTACCTGCGATTGTTAATCAGTTAATACACTGTAAGAAAAATGGAAAAGATACTAGTAATTTTCCAGGACATTATTATCCATTGTAGCCCTGTGACCCGAAAACACAATGCATAATTTAAAATGCAGGTAAAAAAAACAATATGGAAAATGATTTCATATTAACATACTGTAGTAGACTGTGCCCTATTTTTTACAGACTTTTCTTGGAGTGTAGCATACTAACTATCTACTAATACACTGCTTAAAGCAGGGGTCTCCAACCCTGCTCCTGGAGAGCTACCATCCTGCAGATTTCAGCTCCAACCCCAATCAAACACACCTGAACCAGCTAATCAAGGTGTTCAGGGCTACTTGATAATTACAGACAGGTGTGTTGCAGCAGGGTTGGAACTGAAGTCTGCAGGACCGTAGCTCTCCAGGAGCAGGGTTGGAGATCCCTGGCTTAAAGCATTGTTGAGAATGTGTATAGTATTACTAGTTTACTAACTATTAAACAAACTTCAATTGTAATCATTCAAAAATGTGTAAGAGTTCAATAATTCAATGTATTTAAAATAAAGTTATTTATATTTTAATATTATATTATGCATATTATATTACAAACAAATCTAAATTAACATAGTATTTGATGTTGTGTCAATTTTGCGCCGTGATTACACAATGATGTCATCACGCAATGACATCACAATGTCATTTAGCAACTTTTAGCAACAAACTGACCTTCCTTTAGCAACTTTTTCTGAAAATTAGTTATCAACATTGCCCCTAGGGCTCTCATCTTCACGCCGAGTCTCCCCGCCGCTCTGCCTCTGCCAGCGGTGCTGCTGCCGGAGGAAAAGACCAGTTAATACAGCTCGACACGGGAAACGGAGATATTCTTACGGAAACTTAAAGGTGCTGTATGTAGGATTTTGACTCTACTAAAGCATAAAAATACCATAATATGCTTGCAGATATTTAAGAAACATGTTAAGTTAACATACTTGTTTATCTGAAAAACAATGCTACAGTCAGTTATTCTCCTTTGATAATGTGCTTCCGGCCCGGAATGTCTGTGTTTGTTATGGTTTGTGAAACCCGCCAACTGCCAGTTTACCCAATTGTATTTCGGCACCCCGGGTTGCCAGTTGGCAGAAAATGCAGCGTATTTCATTTCATTCATCATCATGTGCGCTCCTTCCTGTTGTTGTCTTAATCTGGCAACCTGTTTGTGCATCAAGTCTGAAGAGGAGGGGCTGGTGAAAAAAAACTTCTCCAATATTTTGAATTTGGACTGCAATCCTACATACAGCACCTTTAAACCTGGCTTTATATCTTGCAAATAACATCAGAATATAATGCATAAAGTGATAAAAAGTCAAAAATGAAATATAACCTACCATACTCTAGTAGTTTTTCATCTTCACGAGTCTTTCACAGCGCCGTTGCAGAGGAGGTGTGTGGTTGTTTTTCACGGTCATTTAGTACTTTAGTATTTAGATTTACAGAAGGCGAATATTTTTCAGAATGCACTGAAAATATACAATAACGCACTGTACACAGCATACACGGTAAGGTACCTGAGAAACATTAATAATACTGTGAAAACAAAGTAGCCTAGTAACTAGCCATATCAGCCTAGAAAATCACAACTTTTCATTTTCGGTCGGTCTTAGTACACGATGTAACTACAGAATAGTCAAGCTTTAATTGGGAAAATTATCGAAACTCTTTGGTCATTTCTGAGCGAGATGCTAATGGTCTAATCTGATTCAATGATCTATGCTAAGCTAACCTAAAAGTGCTACCGCCAGACCCGGAGATCAGCTGAATGGATTCAAAATTGCCAGCAAAACATTTACAAAGCTATCAAAACCACTCATCTACACATAATATGTGATTAAAATCCCAAACGTTCATAAATAAGAGCTCAAATCTATAGCTAGCTTACCTCTTATAGTTAGCCTCCAGGGCCGTGCACAGAAGGGGGGTGGCCCGGTGGCTAGAGCCACTGCCCCTCTGCCCTCATCGGCTGAGGTGCCCCTCTCACCATCCCCCCACCACCACAGCTCAAAGCGGTCTGTTACCACTAAAGGTCCACTGATTCTGCTAATCCGCTCCGTGTTTTCCCGGCCGCTCAGCAGTAGCCTATCACTCACAATCTGTGTGCCCGAGTGCAAAAGGTAGTTGCATTAAATTTTAAATTACAGTCAGTGGATGATTCGCTGAATTAGTAATTTGGTAGTTTGTTTTTGTATTTCTGTCGGTAATAATTTGCTCTCGGTCTTCTAAAAGTGCTAACAACAAAATATCCACGTTCTTAGAATGTCTAATCAAACCCGATCAGATCTAATATAAATACACAAAATGTGCTGTTGTTGGCACACTTTGTTGACAAAAAAACAAAACAATGCGTTCACCAAAAAAGAAGACACACAGAGGGAGAAAGAGTGAAGGGAGGCTGCTAAAGGCAGTTCAACATTGCAAACATGAATTCAAAGCTCCAGCAAGCCAGCAGATAAATAGAATATTTAGCAGTTTTTCACATTTTAATTCTTGTAGCCTAATGTATTTCCCATTATAATCACTTTTCTTGATAGTAATCTATAAGACATCATATTTAGGCTATATTTTATTAAAACCATATTAATAGTAGGTAGAGGTGGGTAGTAACGAGTTACATTTACTTCGTTACATTTACTTGAGTAAATTTTTTGGTTAACTAATACTTTTAGAGTATATTTTAAAATGTATGTTTTAAAAACCTGTGACATTTTGTTCAGGATTCTTTGATGAATAGAAAGCTAAAAAGAACAGCATATTGATAATAAATTAACATACTGGAATGATTTCTGAAGGATTATGTGACACTGAAGACTGGTAAAAAAGGCTGATGAAAATTCTGATTTGCATCACTGAAATAAATTACATTAAAAAATAATAAAAAAGTCTTTTGAACGGCAGTGTGTGTGTGTGTGTGTGTGTGTGTGTGTGTGTGTGTATGTATATATATACACACACTGTAACTGCTCCCCTTCTCTTTTAAAAAAAGAGCCGCTACAAAATATTTTGAGGGAGGGGCCCACCAACCCTTCTTAGTATATGTACCTTAAAGAATAGAGCATGAACACAATGTCCAAATAAACACACAAGATGTTTACCCTCTTATTATTGTAAGGTAGAAGTTGGCATAACCAAATATCAGCAGCAAACAAACAAGGAGATCAGAAGTCTCAGTAACTTTTATAAAGTGCAATTATTTAATCCTACAAGCAAACAAACAGCACCAGGAGTGAAATTAAGGATGAAAGATAAGCATGAGCATTGTCCAATGATGAACACGAATGTCTTTTAGTAAATGTCTGTAGTACTTATCGCTGATGAGGTTGTAGACGAAGATTTTGATGAAGACAATGATGATTATGATGATGACAAAGTTCAATGTGCATGCCACGGTTCACCAAACAATCTCCATCATGTGCTCCCAAAACCACTTCAGTCCTGGAATGAGAAATTCCAACTCGACCATGGTAGGATGAATGGTAGAAATCTTTTCTTAGGAATGCTTCCTAATGCTTCCAGACAGTGTGGTTATTAGTAGTAAGAAGAACTACTAATATAAAAGAGTCCTTCTAGAAAGCAAATACAAACACATTCACCAAATGACCAAACATGATTAAACAAATTATATATAAGTCAACTGGTGAGCAATATAACAAGAGCAAACCAAACAGATGAACACTTACATTGATGGAGCTTAAAACACAAACGTTTCTCCATAAGGACTCTAAAGCATTGAAGGTAGCATGAGAAAGCCATGCTTCCTCCTATCCAAACAATGTATCTCCCTCTACTACTACACCTGTGCTTAAAATAGAGGAGGGGAGCAGGTTAGAGCCCCTAAGGGGCTGTAGTAGAACTACACCCTAAATAAATCCATAGTATCAGCACTATGAGCTGTTACATACCCCCCTGCTCAGTGGAAGATTTGTCATAGCCGTGACTAATCTTAAGATTTTGTACATGGTAAGTATCGACATTGGTCGGATCAGCCACAAGGGAAACAGAGTAATTAACAGGACCTAAACTTTTGACAATCTTTGCGGGACCTTTCCATTTTGCAGAAAGTTTGGCCATAAAGCCATCATCTGCTCTGGATAAAGGGTGAGTCCGTACCCAAACTATATCTCCAACATGAAATTGAATTGGTTTGTGGCGCTGGTCGTAGTACCGTTTCTGCTTTGCTTGGGCTCGTTCTACGTTCTCCTTTACCAGGCTGATGAGTTTTTTTTGCCGATCAAGTATGGGATAGCCAGGACTGTTGGGATCAGGTGGTTGTTGAAGAGCTCTTTCCATAGGTCCTTTGAGTTTACGCCCAAGAGCTATTTCTGCTGGTGTAAATCCTGTGCTCTCGTGCCAAGCAGAATTAATAGCGAATCTGAATTCGGTCAACCATTTGTCCCACTGCCGATGTTGCTCTTCTACGTAGGATGCAATCATGGTTTTCAGGTTACGATTTACCCGCTCGGTCAGATTTGTCTGAGGATGGTATGCAGTAGTCAACTTTTGGACAACTCCCCACTGTTTGCATATCAAGTTGAGAAGGTGAGAAGTAAATTGAGTCCCTCGATCTGACACTAGATAGGCTGGGGTTCCCCATCTGGTGAAGATCTCTTCTACAAGAATTCTGGCTATTTGAGGTGTTTTAGCTTTCCTCAAAGGAAACATTTCCACCCATTTGGAGCAATAGTCGACGGTAACAAGAAGATGTTCATTTTGTTTGGCACTTTTGGGGAAAGGACCCATGAGGTCAATTCCTATCATGTACCCAGGTTCGACTACAGGAGTACTCTGCAAATGGCCAGACAACTTTGTCAATGAGGGTTTGTATTTTTGACAAATGTGACATTCCCTACAGTATCTCCACACATCAGCTCTTATGCTAGGCCAGTATACCGTATCTAGAAGTCTGAGAAGAGTTTTTAATTTTCCAAGATGCCCGCTGAGAGGGTTATCGTGGGCATATTGCAGAAAGGCTTCCCGATGAATAGATGGAATTATCAGTTGGAATTTCTGTCCTTTCTGACCATCAGGCACACTGCGAAACAAGAACCCATTCTTCACAATGTACTGAATTCGTGAAGCATCAGGCATTGTCTGATTCTCTGCTTTGGCAATCAACTCTTGAACTTCACGGTCATCACTTTGTGATATGGCAATTTGAGTGAGGTCTACCGGCATGCTGACTTGGGATGCAGTGGCCTTGGAAGTGTTTACAGCGAAGATGGTATCAGGCAGATCATGGTGACTTTGAGTTCAGGATAATACATCTGGTACTATGTTACACTGTCCCTTCCTGTATCTTACAGTGAAATGGAATCCTTGTAAACGTATTGTCCAGCGAATGAGGCGAGAAGAAGGTTTTGGGTGTTGGAAGGCCCATGTCAGGGCAGCATGGTCAGTGATGATTTCGAAGGGACGACCTTCAAGGTATGGCCGCCACTTTTCAACAGCCCAGACTACGGCCAAGCACTCCTTCTCTGATACTGCATATGCTTTCTCTGCTCCTCTGAGCAACCGGGATGCATATGCAATCACATGCTCCTCTCCTGAGGATTCCTGTGTAAGAACAGCTCCCAGACCAATGTCACTTGCGTCTGTTTGCACTCGGAAGCTCTTGCTAAAATCAGGTGCTATTAAGACAGGATCTTGAACCAGATCTTGCTTGATTGTGTCAAATGCACACTGACACTGTTCTGTCCAAATCCATGTTGAGTTTTTCTGTTTCAAAACATGCAGTGGTGCAGCTTTCTCTGAGAAGTGGGGAATAAAGCGGTGGTACCAGCCCGCCAATCCTAAGAACCTTTGTACATCCTTGATGGATTGAGGTACGGGAAATGATTTCACTGCGGAAATTTTAGCTGGATCTATTTTTATACCCTCATCTGAAACTATATGGCCAAGGAATGCAAGTGATCTCTGGATAAAGTTGCATTTTTTCAGGTTAAGTGTGAGTCCAGCTTTATGGAGACATGTGAAGACTTGGTGGAGGTGTTGAAGATGTTCTGCCATGGTTTTGGAATAAATGACAATGTCATCAATATATACCATGCAACATTTACCCCTCACTTCTCGGAGAACATGTTCCATTAGCCTTTGAAAAGAAGCAGCGGCATTTTTCAGGCCGAAGGGAAGACAAAGAAATTCATATAGCCCTGTGGATGTTACAAAAGCTGTCTTTTGAATGCTATCGGACTCCATTTCCAGCTGCCAATAACCACTTTTTAGGTCCAGAGTACTAAAGACAGTGGCACCATGTAGTGACTCCAGAATATCCTGTATCTGGGGCATGGGGTAGGCATCTAGGTGAGTCTTAGAATTCAATCCACGATAATCAATACAAAGTCTAGATCCTCCATCCTTCTTTTGTACTATCACCACCGGAGAAGCCCAAGGAGATGTAGATGGTTGAATTATCCCTTTGTCTAGCAGATCCTTTATTTGTTCTTCAATGAACTGCTGTTTGTCAATGGAGACCTTATAGGCACGTCGCCTTACCGGTACTTCATCAGTGGTAATGATGCGGTGTTTAACCAAGTTGGTACGACCAATTTCTTGAGTACAAACAGTAGGCCAGTTTAACATTAGACTCTCCAGCTCTTGTTTTGTCTGAAGATCTGTGTCTGCTGCCGAAGTAAGTTGATGTATGCATTGATGAGTTTCATCACTGCAGGTAGGTGAAAAAATGGCAAGGTAAAAATGCATGGTGGGGTAGATATCATGATGAAGAAAGGGAAAGGTTTTTACTTTCATAGCTCCTGCAGTAGGCAGGCTGTACTGGGCTTTATGAAAGTCTAGCACGATTCCGGTCTTTAACAGAAAATCCATTCCAAGTATGATTGGTACGGTCAGGTCAGCATCCCTCATTATGAAGAATGTCAGGTCTACTGTTTGTCCATGCACTTCACACTTCCACGTCACCTTACCAATAGCGGTCTGCTTTTGTCCATTGGCCAGTAGAAAGGATTGTCCTTCACTGGGTTGGTACTGCTCTTGGTGACATAACTGTTTCCAAAAAGATTTCTGGATCAGCGAGAAAGTGCTACCTGTGTCAACCATGGCAATGGCATACCTGTCCTGTAGAATTATGGGCAGGGTGATATTTTTATAGTCATGTTGCACAGAATTTTGAAAGGATTGCACTACTCGATTGCTTGCATGTGGTGGTTTTCGCTGAGGTTCTTGAACGGTGGAGACTTTCTTCTTCTGTTCTTCCACATTAGCCTGACTCCAATATCTTTTGGATTCATCAAAATCTCTTTCTATCTGGGTTCCAACCCGGACTAATTCTCCCACATCTTTGATGGTTCCGCGTAGCAAACTAGCAAGTCGAGGATTCATAACAGTTTCGAAGGATTGCTTGAACCATTTCCTTCTCAGACATGTCCTTTCTCCACCGCAGACACAATGCTCGATAGTGAAATGCAAAATCTCTGAGGCTTTCTTTGGCACCTTGTTTCCTCTCTAACAGTTTTCTTGCTGCAACATCATCATAGTCCTCACTTAGAAAAGAGCGCAGAAAACTCTCTTTAAACTGTCTCCAATTGTACACATTTCTTCATTCTGCCATCCACCAATCTTTTGCGGTGCCCTTGAGGACAGCAGTGAGCGACGCGAGAATTTCACCGTCGCTAAGGGGTCGAACAGCAAAATATTCTTCGCAATGTTCAATAAATACCACAGGGTCATCCTCTTGGGTACTACTAAAGGTGGGGAAATCTAGTTTCACTGGGGGATTATACTGTACTGCAGATTGGCTGCTCTGAGTTGGTAAGTGACTGGACTGTACACTGTAAGTTGCATTTCTTTGTTTAGAGTGGGGAAAGGAAACTGTAAGGGTAGGGACTGGGGCAATCGGGGTGGATGTAGATGGCAACAAGGACTGAAATCTGTGCTCCAGTTGATGATCTCTTCTCTTCAAGCAGTCTACAACAGATTGGCCCAGCTCCTGGACCAGCAATTCTACTTGATTCTTAACCTTTTCACACTCACGTTGTATCCGATATGACATTCGTTCCTCTATCTTTTTGCATCGGTTTTCAAATTCATCATATGGAACGTTTGTACTCACCCTCTGGCCAAAGTCAGCTAGTTGGTCTTTGATAACAGTGAACCGATCTGTCAGGCGTTCAATCAAAGAGGCAACTGAAGTGGACGGGTCTTTGTTTGATTCATGATCAATCTCCGGTGGTGGTGGAGGAGGTGGAAAATGATAAACATCGGGAACCTCTGGAACATTGCCCTCAATTCCCACACTTTCATCATCTGAATCAATATACAGGTCACTAAAAGTGTTGATTAAGTCTCTTAGGGGTTCCCTCCGAGTGGTGAACGGAGCAGATGCAAAGTCCCCATCAGGCACGGCCTCAGCCTCATCCAGAGCAGTTTGACTGACCCTACTGTGTGACATGGCTACTGGTAAAGGTAACAAATATACAGGCTTAATGGTCCCTGTTCGGGCGCCAATATGTAACTGCTCCCCTTCTCTTTTAAAGAAAGAGCCGCTACAAAATATTTTGAGGGAGGGGCCCACCAACCCTTCTTAGTATATGTACCTTAAAGAATAGAGCATGAACACAATGTCCAAATAAACACACAAGATGTTTACCCTCTTATTATTGTAAGGTAGAAGTTGGCATAACCAAATATCAGCAGCAAACAAACAAGGAGATCAGAAGTCTCAGTAACTTTTATAAAGTGCAATTATTTAATCCTACAAGCAAACAAACAGCACCAGGAGTGAAATTAAGGATGAAAGATAAGCATGAGCATTGTCCAATGATGAACACGAATGTCTTTTAGTAAATGTCTGTAGTACTTATCGCTGATGAGGTTGTAGACGAAGATTTTGATGAAGACAATGATGATTATGATGATGACAAAGTTCAATGTGCATGCCACGGTTCACCAAACAATCTCCATCATGTGCTCCCAAAACCACTTCAGTCCTGGAATGAGAAATTCCAACTCGACCATGGTAGGATGAATGGTAGAAATCTTTTCTTAGGAATGCTTCCTAATGCTTCCAGACAGTGTGGTTATTAGTAGTAAGAAGAACTACTAATATAAAAGAGTCCTTCTAGAAAGCAAATACAAACACATTCACCAAATGACCAGACATGATTAAACAAATTATATATAAGTCAACTGGTGAGCAATATAACAAGAGCAAACCAAACAGATGAACACTTACATTGATGGAGCTTAAAACACAAACGTTTCTCCATAAGGACTCTAAAGCATTGAAGGTAACATGAGAAAGCCATGCTTCCTCCTATCCAAACAATGTATCTCCCTCTACTACTACACCTGTGCTTAAAATAGAGGAGGGGAGCAGGTTAGAGCCCCTAAGGGGCTGTAGTAGAACTACACCCTAAATAAATCCATAGTATCAGCACTATGAGCTGTTACACTATGAGCTGAGCACACACACACACACACACACACACACACACTGTAATCTATATATCTAAATAAAAATAGACTATATTCAGTATATGATCCAAAGTAACTAGTAACTAACTACTTGAGTAGTTTTTTTATCCGATACTTTTTTACTCTTACTCAAGTAACTATTCAGACGATTACTTTTAATTTTACTTGAGTACAGTTTTTGAGTACTCTACCCACCTCTGATAGTAGGCTTATAAATAGTTACAAAAATAATATAAATGTTCTAAATGAGTTGTTTATAAATATATAATATAGATTTATGCTGTAAAATATTAAATTAAATGTCTAATACTTATAGGGGAGAGCGGGGTAAGATTAGCCTTTTTTTTTCTTTTACTTATGTGGTTCTCAAGATAAGGGAAAATTATGCAGAAGTACAATGAAAGTATCTATCCTATCATAATAAAAGTATTCCTGTAATGATCAGATAAAGTGTTCCCATGGCTAAGTTGACCCGAGTCGGGTCAGTGGGTAAGATCTGGGTGTAAAATGACCATCTGACTGAATCTGATTCAAACCCATGTGAAATAAATAATAATTTAAAAACAAATTTAATAATTTCCTTTTACAAACAGTCATATTTATTTTCATAAAGTTAACATTAACAACATACAACCAACCAAATTAAGTTTAAATTTCAATATTTAATTGTTTGCATTTCTGAAATAATATGTTGAGCACCAAAGTTGTAACCTTCCTAAAAACTAAACAGAGAGTTTGTTGGCCATTAGTGACTACAGCTGGGAAGATATATCTGATTATAATGTGATGGAAAACATTTTCTGGTTCGTATCAGAGAAGGATTTGGTGCACTTGTACACTGTCCCTATCAAATAATATGTATATATGATAAACTAGTAATATCACATTAAAATACCAGTTTATAATTCAGAGATTTAACTTAACTATTTAGTGCCGTATAGGGGTAAGTTAAAATGCTGACTCAATTTATCCCACAACATTTGGCTCACTTTACCCCATAGCTGCAATTTTGAAAAAAACAAACAAACAAAAAAAAAACCTAGCTAGCTTACCAGTTCAGGTTAATATTTAGATATATGATTTGCATGGTTATATGTTGCTAAATCACCTATATGTATCATAAATAGCTGTATTGATGTAACGATCTGTTATGCTAAAATTTTATTTTGACAAGCCAAAAACAGTTTTTAAAGTAAATGGGTGCCTTCCATTCCCCCCATGTGTTTCTCCTTTTTCCACGGTCTGATATTGTGTGTTTTGAAGTGGGACGCAGCGCTGTCTTATGCACCTCCTGGTAACTTTAACAGTTTTTAGTCTAGTAGTAAACTTAAATCCTTTTAGGAACTGCAGGTCCTAGCCACAGAAACCATAATAATGATTTATATGGATATGACACTAAGTTAGAATGACTTTATGCAAGTTTACACATTTACTATTACTATATTATTATTTAATATTACTCCAGTAGGTCTGGGATATATATTGTAAGTTGTAATCCCCTGAACACACTACAAACATGATGATCTCTAGAACATGATGCATTGCTGTGTCTGTCATAAATAAATAAGAATAAGATAAAAAATAAGTAAAAAATAAACTAAAATAAAATAAAATAAGGAGTAAAATGTGCAATGAGCTAAAATGTGCAATACAGTCTACTGTGGATTTAATAAATATTAATATAAACAGTGATGTGCAAGAGGAATGTGCAAACAGGTTGTACCGGGTATATTCACATAGCAGCAATGCGGAAGATGGAGAATGATGGGTGTTTTTTACAGTTTATTAAATTGAGTCCTGTAGATGTTATGATTAATAACATTAATATAAGTTAATATAAGACAATACTGCAAAAACAGTTTACAATCAAGCTGTTGTATTCCTGTTATATTTATTGTCCAACATTTAGTTGAATTTCCTTCTTGTCAGAATAAGTTCTTTGCTGTAATGTCACAATCAACTCAATGTTGTCAACATCAAACAGGAAGTGAGGCTGTTTCTTAAACACTTTGGCCTAATTTGGTTTGTAGTTTGTTTTTTGTTTTTTTTTCAGTGAAGAATCAGTGGTGTGACATCATGTTAATCACATTAATGTTAATATTTGCTTGTAATGTGCGTATGCGAGTGCCTTAATACAAAAGGTGGAATTTTATGTACCGTGGTAAATTAGTGGCATGAAAGTGCAGGATTCTATATATATATATTCTAATAAAGTATTTCATGCTTTAAAAAAAATTTGCAAACACAAACAGGGGAAACAAACAGAGAGAACAATACAAAATTGTATATAGAACATGAATAATTAAGCTAATAGAAAAGCAAAATGCAAATAGAGGGAGCAAAACTAATACAAATCTTAAGAAACAAACCCGGTTCTGGACCTCAGTGCAAACTGCTGCTTTGTCTGGTGTCAGGTGAGTGAAACATCAGTAAATCAACTCACAGTCATGGGACCTCGCTGTGTGTGACTGATGTAGGATAAACTCTGGACATGTTTCAGTGTGTATTTTGCATTGTGTTGAATCAATGAAAATACTTCATATCTGTTTTTCTTCTGCTTGTAGTGTTGATGTCCTTCATCCACTCTGGACTCAGTCAAGGTGAAGGAGATGTTACTGCATACGGTCAAGATAAAGCAAATGTTACTGGAGTCACTGAAGGTGAAGCAGGTGATTCTGAAACCTCTGACGCTACTGTGCTGTACAGCAGCAAATTTGATTTACTTCATTGAAAATGTGAATCGTGTTGTAGTATTTGTCTGCATGGTTACATCGTGATACAGCATTTTGTGTCTTCACTGATGTTTTATGTTCATATTATGCTGTCATATATCTTCACACAGAATGATAGGCCCTCTATACTGAACACTGCGGCTTCTGCAGTTCCATGAATTCATTCATTCATTCATTCATTCATTCATTCATTCATTCATTCAGTTGAAAATTCAGTCAGGCGTTCTTCTTAAAATATCATAATTCACTGTAAATGACTTTTTTTTTCTTGAACCGTAAAAAAAGATTTAAAAAATCACCAGGTCACTCATTAGATTTGCATATTTTATTATTTTATTTTACTTGACTTTCAAAGTTAAATATAGGAAAACAAGCTTATTGTAGTTTAACGCAGCAGTTTTCACTGTAATTAGTGACTGTGCCATTAAGAGCTTGTGAAACTACATTCATTCAATATGGGTTTGTTTTGAAGGCTTGATGCAGACAAAAGTCTGAGAACTTAAAAAACCCTCAAATTCGTATGCTTTTTAAAGCTGCCTATTGAAAACAGTCCCATCTACCGGTGAGAACAGGAACTGTTCAACAGATAGAAATACCAAAGCTTTAGAGCTGCAGTGAGCTGCTTCTCATCAGTCTGAGAAAAAAGCTCTGAATGGCATTATTTCTCCTTTAAAATACTTACTGTTTGTGAAGCATCAGTCTTCACTAGTGCTGATCAGCAGGTCAACAGCTGAATATCATTCACAAACTAAAGCAAAAAACCTTCATGCAGGTTTAGATCTCAGAGCTTCAGAAACCCAGAGTGACCAGATGATCAATGAATGAATGAATGAATGAATGAGTGAGTGAATGAATGAGTGGCATTGATTCATCTGACTGTAACTCTTTCTGGATATAGTAGAAAGTTTCAAATTACCACAAGACAACTTGACTATAATGAAAGTAATGAAAGTTTACTTAAGGTTTTACTGTAAATATTAGACAAACTGTAATTGTGTAATATGTGATTTTTATGTATGTATGTACAACCCCAAATCAGAAAAAGTTGGGACAGTATGGAAAACGCAAATAAAAAAAGAAAGTAGTGATTTCTAAATTTTCTTAATGACAGGAAAGGATGTATATTTACAAATGACATGAAGTTGACCAGACAAAACATGAAATAGTTTGTGTTCATATTGTCTGCAATGAAATACAAGTCAAAGTAAATTTAGAAATCACTACTTTCTTTTTTTATTTGCGTTTGCCATACTGTCCCAACTTTTTCTGATTTGGGGTTGTATGTATCTTTTTATTTTTTTATTTTTTTTTATGTCAGTTCACATAAGACAAATAACTGACCGTGTTTATGTGAAAACTCACCAAAATTGGCATTTTGACATATTTTTGAGTGTATTTGTCCCTTTAAGCAGAAACTAAAATTCTATTAATCACACAGCAGCCCTAGTCATTAAATTATCTTTGAGACCCTAAGGGCCCTAAGAAACTTGCTAACTTTGCGTATAGGGAGTCCCGACACTGATGCAAAACATGGACACACAACAAATACACACACATGTAGCCTATCAGTTAGCATTTCTAGCTTGACATCGCAGCCTAATATAAACTCAGTCAACCAAACACTGAAGAAGTTACATGGCTCAGTTTAAATGGTCTGTTGTATGAAGGACTGTCGGTCAGCGTGAGCACTGTACTGTCGTGGTGTTTTTCCAAATGTGTCCTGTTTTACAAGATCCTGGGACACGAGTGAAGTACAAAGCCTTGTTTACATTATATATAATGATTTATCAATCCAGTATCAGGTTACTCCAAAGGGCTGTGCTTCTGTATTGCAGAATATAGCAGTCACCAAACCCTGGCTTTCCTTGCCCTAGTTGTTCATTGCTAAATGTTGTTTATAATGAATGTCACTATAATGTTTATAGTGTTTATGTTTTAAAAGTTTTATTTACTGATATTGCAATTTGCAATAATGAAATACTACATTTTTGTTTGATGTCACTATAGTGGGAGCATAAATGACACCCATTTTAATAAAAATAAACCAATTTCTTTATGTATAAAAATAAGAGTAATGAAGACAGAAGACTAGTGTAAAATATGACCAATAACAGCTATAAGTGAACTCAACACTGCATCACTGTCACTTACAGATAAACTTCAGCCGACTCTGACTGTAACTCCTGAGAGTTCAGTGTTCACTGGAGACACAGTTACTCTGAGCTGTGATGTGAGACAGTTAACTGGATGGACAATTCACTGGAGAAAAGACTCAAACACTGAATCCACGGGTGATGCAACTAAAACAATCAAGTCTGTGAGAGTCTATGATGAAGGAACATACCAATGTAGAGCACAACGAGGAGAATACTACAGCGAGTACAGTAATGAAGTTAAGATAACAGTAATAGGTAAGAGCCATTTTAATTTGTTTAAAATTTAATTAAAAATCTAATTTTGATCAAACATGAAGTGTTTTTTGCTCATTTCACAGAGAGACCCAAACCTGTAGTTGATGTTCATCCTGATAGACGTGTGTTCAGAGGAGAGACGGTCACTCTCACATGTGGCATACAGCACACAGGAGACTGGCAGTACAGCTGGAATAAAGACAACACACAAGTTTACAGCGCAGGACAAAACCAGAACTATAAAATCACATCTGTGGATTCGTCTCATGGTGGTGTGTACAGCTGTGAAAGAACTCTGTCAAAAACACCAACATACTCACAGATGAGTGACGGAGTTACACTGACAGTATCAGGTGAGTGTGTTCATCAGATCTAACAAATTCTTTACATCTGTATTTGTTACAGTGTTTGTAACCCATCCAGGGATGGATTATGAATTGCAAAGGCCCTGGGGACAGTTATCTCCAAGGACCGCCCACTGCACCCAACCATTTTTCATTGTTTTCCAAAGTTTCACATTCACAGTAACAGAAAGTGGATGTTCTGATTATTGTGAATATTTAATGTTCTCACTCTGAGGTGTCAAATAGTGTAAAGAAATAGTTGTGTTAACATGGTAACAGCACAAAGCACGACAAAACGACCACAGAGAACACCGGAGCACACAGTACATCTGTCTATAAATGTTAGGCCTAAATTTGACAGAACATGGTGACAGGGCTTGACATTAACACCCGCCTACCTGCCAAACACGGGTGGATTTCATCAGTGGGGGGTAACACGGTCACTCCTAGCCACTTCGGTGGGCTGAATTTTATACACAGCAACAGAGCTCGACATTAATGCTTGTCTGGGACAAGTGGATTTCTTGAAGGGGCAAGTGAAAGAGAATTTTACTTGCCCAACCGGACAACAAATGTGATTAAAACATCTAATTAGCGAAGCACAGAAAAAAAAAGCAGTTTACCCTGAAAACCAGTAGCTATGACTGCAAATTTAACATTGATTTTATGCAAGAGTTCAAACAAGTAGTTAATATTAAGTGACTTACATTTTAGACTCAGTCAGTGCTGACTCTTTGTGCTTGATTTAACGAAAATAGTTCCAAACAAAGATCACAGCATTAGTCGCGCACGTCTGAGCAACACATGCAGTGTTTCGTTACTAAATGATTCAGTGTATCGAACGAATCAATCAATCAAATCAAAAACTTTTAATTTAAAATTGTAATTTTAAACATATTTATTTATGCAGTTGTAATTTTGCAGCGTAAATTGATTCATGGCATGCTGCATTTGAGATTCATTACATTTGTCTGTGTGAAAATGCATCTAAATGCCACTTCAGCTGCTTCACTTTATTCTGCAGAGATCTGTTTTGTTGATTCTGATTTCATTTGATTGGTAACAGTCCTAAAGTGTCTCGTTATAATAACTAATTATTAGTAAAATGTATTTAACTGTTTGATATGAAAAATTATACATATATAATAAGGTTAGTAAAAAGACTGCCTTTTATATATAGGCAAAAATGACCTGTCGTGAATGCAGTTGTGAACTTTAATCATATAAAATGTAATTTTCCAGCAACAAAATTATGGCCAGTGAAAATGCTGAGTGGCTAGTAATTTTTGAAAACCACTAGCCGCAGTGGATGGTGAGCAAAAAAGTTAATGTCAAGCCCTGCATAGTGATATTGCTTGCAGTCATAACACAGAAATTAAGGTTAGTACATGTTACACAATTTACTTTCTATTCAGATATTTTACACTGTCTATCATACAATAAGCCTTAATAGCAGAATAAAGTTCAGTCAGTTCAGTCAGTGCTTAAATTTATCAATAAAATAGTTTCGCAGTTGAAAAGCTACATGACATTTCTCAGTAGTGAGGTTCTTGAGGCAGTTCAACTTAAAGATTTGTTATTAGACGCTGCTGCTGAACATTGTTGAGAGACGCACAGATGCTGGTATTCACACGCGCTTAATCTCTCTCTCTTTAATAAGTGTGTTAGACTGCATTAATAACTGCATTAACCTGCATATCAATGGCTCAAGCCCTTGTTATTAGCTCTAAAATGACGTTTTGGAAATTGCAATGGAAGGTTTATGAGGTGCGCAAGAAATTATTTCAACACACAAGAGATTTCAGGATGGAAACATGACAAATGTCTTGAAATAAATCATCATAACAATGTCTTGATATGTGGTTGTGACTCCAAGCCGTTAAAATTATTACAGAAATAATGCACTCCCGAAGGCTACGATGCTGATATTAATGGAACTTTTCTCTATTTCGGCCACCTGAGTAAAAACATTGTTTATACCAGACCAGTACAGCACACACACACACACAAAAGTGTGTAACATCTAACTTTAATGTGCTATTTATATTTGGTTTGACCCTTGATGAAATCACTAAATGATGTACATTTTAGGTTACCAGAGAAAACTGTAATCATAAATATATACATAGTAAATAATCATATGTCATATACAATTTGGCATTTTAAAAAGTAAAAAAAAAAGCTAAATTATTTAGATACAAATGGGACAAATAATTATATAATCATAAAGTCGTAATTTAAGCAAATTAATAAAATAAATAAATAAATAATAAAAATTAATCTCATCCAGGTAACAGCTGTTGAACTGTCAAAAAAGACTAATACTAATTAATTATAAATAATGAAATTTAAAATAATCTAATGATCTAATAATCTAATCTAAAATCTGTTGCAGATTTACATACTTGAGCATGTTTTCTCATGGTTTATCGTTGAGTTATGAGTTCCTCATTGATAATTTGTCCTTGTTTTTTTGTGGGGGTCGTGAATGAGTGTCCCTTATTTTGTCTCGCTGAAGGTGGCAACCCTATGTGTGCGGCACATTATTACTTCAGCGCGGTCGCAGCACAAGAAGTGCTTTGCATTCAGCAACTAAATACAGTGCCCAGAGGTGCAAAGGTCCTGACGTGTCTTTCTTTGGATATTAACTTCTTGTTTAGTCGGTTGTTCTATAAAATCAAATACAATGTTTGCAAAGTGTTGGTATTCAGGGAAAAACCTTTGCTTGTGTGATATTGCATAACTATGTCCCTATAAATACAGAAAGAGCAAATCCATTATTGGGGCATTAGTCAAGATCTAAGCAGAATTAAAAATAGAAAGAAAGAAAACAAAAGCAATAAGAGCTTTTAGTAGATGACTGTAGCCCACCAACAATTTACAGATAATTCCATACTGAAGATTAAATGATTTCAAATGTATTGTAATGAATTAATCATTTACATTGTTTAATATAGCTCTTTTGTTTAAGCTTTATTTTAGCTTTAGGGAATCTTACGATTTGATATGGATATGATCCATTGGTATTAATCAAAACGTCCTTATTTAACACTCGTCCAGCAAGTTGTCAAATTTCAGTATATCTGAGAAATTCTGTTTATTCTCGTGGCCACAATATAATAATTCAGAATTATTTAAATAACCGTATGACAGTTATGAGCATATAGGTAACTTGATCTGAGCTAATTTGATTTGAATATTTCACAACAGAACACAGAACACTTCTCTATAAATCAACAAGAGTTTATTTGCTATCTTACTACAATACATGAACTAAGCTAAATAACATAAAACAAAATACATACACACACACATAC
This sequence comes from Aspiorhynchus laticeps, assembly GCA_023376895.1. Taxonomy (NCBI): domain Eukaryota; kingdom Metazoa; phylum Chordata; class Actinopteri; order Cypriniformes; family Cyprinidae; genus Aspiorhynchus; species Aspiorhynchus laticeps. The sequence continues at coordinate 6,952,103 of CM041795.1, forward strand.
ACACAGGCAATGAATTTAATTGAGAATGATTACAATCTAGCACTGTTCTCTGTCCACACGATTTGACTCGTGTCGATCATTAAGTGGAGAACTCTCTTAATTTTACTTTAGAGATAGATACGACCAGCTCAGCAGAATAAAGATCTTGTTTGGTTACTTGCTTTTAAGTTGAAATGGTCGCTGATTCTGCCGTTGCGTTTCCCGGATGTTGGAAACCCCGCGTGTCGTTGTGTGACGTCACTCTTGGGGATGCCCCTCTGTTGTTGCTTGACTGGTTGCTCGGTGTCTTTGATGCTCGAAGTTCTTTTCGATTTCTTATGGCTTTAGATGTTGAAGTTCCTTTCGCGTAGCTTCAGACTTTCTTCAGAGATTTGACTAAGTGTTGGTTAAATCTTCAAACTCAGCCAGGATGTTACAGGCTGCGAGCTTTTGGTTGGTGTAGCTCCGAGTTTCTTGAAGCACGAATTTCAAACAGCAGCAGAGAGAGAGAGAGAGAGAGAGCGGGGATCCGCTTTTTAAAAGGGACTGACGTCAGAGGCCTTCCGTTCAACCCCCAGAGGCTTCCACCAACCAGATTGTCCCTCTGGACGGAGCTCCACCTACACGGCTCATTTAACATTGCAGTAAATTTATCTGCTTAGTTATTTCGTCACATGAAGAAAATATCTTTTAACAAGTTCTAATCACATTTAATATACTCAATATTACCTTCCCATGCACACCAAATTCTTGCATTTGTCCTGACCGTTAATATGAAACCAAACATAAGGTATTCGACATACATTAACAGCTCTCATGCTAAAACTAACTAAAAAGGGTTCTATTTAAAGATTAGAAATAACACATCGTGCATATGATGCTATAAGTGTGTAGTACTCACTTTACAGGATAAGATTATGCCTCAAAAGATTATAAAAACACACCATTGATTACAATGACACAGTCAGCTTATAAATGACATAAAATACACATTGATATATTTTGTAAAATATATTATATATATTGCTTTTGATAACAGCAACAGGTATTAATTGTCTTTTGGAACACTTTATAAAAGTTTGAGTCTTTGTTCGGTTAAAGAAATGAAAGGCACATATCCTTGCCATGTCCTGGGAGGATGGGAGGTCATAAAGTCACTTTGGGGCAGTGTCTGTAAAACCTCAACACTCGGACTCTTCGTAAAACAGCCTTTGTTCTTGATACCATCATTGAGTTACTGCTTTAAGGATCATCCCAAGCCAAGTCCAGACCTAGTGGTCCTCGTTCCATCCTGGTTAAATGATGGTTAAGTGATAAGAAACAAGTGAAGTCCTGTTTTAACCACATTCACGATGCTCTCCTCCAATTCCTCCTTGTTTTAACAAAGTCTCTTCAGATAACGAGCTTTTATGGCAGGAAATCTGAATTCAGGAATGTGCTCGCCATTATGTTCAGATGTGTGTGCGTTCTACCTTCCCCAAGGTCTTACAGTATTGATATCTTTATAAAATTGTCTTGTATTGTGTACACTGTGTTGCATTTATAAACCTGTTATTCATCCTCTCCCACTCTTTACATTTCTTTCTTGTATAAGCATGGAGCCCTTTTTAATGTTTTGTCACTGTTTGAGTCACTTTGTTTTATCTGTCTTAACAGCTTTACCTACATCTACACTGACTGTGACACCAGACAGACCCGTATTCACTGGAGAGACAGTCGATCTGAAGTGTGTGATTGAGTCTGATCACAGTGACTGGAGATATGAGTGGTATAAAGACACAGACAACAATGTAATGTTACAGACGTCTGAGCGTTACACTGTAAACACAGACACTCTCACTATCAGAGTAATTACATCTGATCAGGGTCAGTACTGGTGTAAAGGACACATAGATGGAAGATCAGTCTCAACAAATTTTGGCTCTTCTGTTTCTCTCTCTGTGAAGGGTGAGTTGAATATCATTGACCTCCTAAACTCACTCTACATATTTGATCACAGATCCAGACGAGAGACTTTCACTCTGATGATAAATATGCTTGTCACTCATCTTTTGAGTTTATTATGTTAATTCTCTCTTTTAACTTTTAAGTGGCCGTTCACACAGGATGTGTTATTGTGTTTAAAACAGAGAGGAAAACAAAATGAAACTGATTGCAGGGGTCTCAAAACACATTTTAATGTTGAGATACTTTTAACTTCAAGCGTAATCTTAAAACAGTTAAGATTTATTTTATCCAACAGATTCAAAAAGTTGCAACATTAGCTCACCTGAAAATGTCATACGTCTCAAGTATCAAATGGCTACTAAAAACATTATATACTTTTTCAATGGAAGACAACTTAATGTGTTTTTTATGGAAATTACTGGTATACATTAACAATGCACTGTCTCTAAAGCTAACATCAAATAACAAAGGCAATATCATTTAGGTATCATTTATCATGCAGGAATATTTTTATTTTCAGACATGTGAAGTGTGTTTTTGCTCATTTCACAGAGAGACATTTCACAGAGAAAAAAAAAAAAGAAAAAGTGCCCTCTAATTTATTTATTTTTTTCTTTCTGAGCAAAACTTTTATCTATTGGGTGGACATTTCGGCCACCTGAGCAAAAACATTGTTTATACCAGACCAGTACAGCACACACACACACAAAAGTGTGTAACATTTAACTTTAATGTGCTATTTATATTTGGTTTGACCCTTGATGAAATCACTAAATGATGTACATTTTAGGTTACCAGAGAAAACTGTTTTTTTTTAACAGTATAATACACTGCCTTTCAAAAGTTTGGGATCAGTACAGTTTTTTTTAAGGAAGTTTCTTGTGCTCATCAAGGCTGTATCTATTTGATCAAAAATACTGAACATTATTTCACAAAATATTGTGAAATATTATTTCAATTTAAAATAAAAAAATTCTATTTTAATATATTTTAAAACATAATTTATTCCTGTGAAGTAAAGCTGAATTTTCAGCATCATTACTCCAGTCTTCAGTGTCACATGATCCTTCAGAAATCATTCTAATGTTCTCTGTTTAATATTTTCATTAAAACTCTGTTTAATATTTTCTGGGACCTGTGATACTTTTTTCAGGATTCTTTGATAAATAAATAGTTATAAAGAACTGTTCATGCAAAATAGAAATATTGGGTTACAATACACTACTATTAAAAAGTTTGGGGTCAGTAATTTAAAAAAAATTAAAAAATGAATACTTTTATTCAGCAACTTATATTGTTAGAAAATATTTCTATTTTGAATCAGTTCTGTTCTTTTTAACTTTTTATTCATCAACAAAACAAAGAAAAATGTATCACAGGTTCCAAAAAAAAAAAAAATAAAATAAAAGATAAGCAGCACAAGAGTTTCATCACTGATAATAAATCAGCATATTAGGATGTGGATCATGGAGTAATGATGCTGAAAATTCAGCTTCGCTTCACAGGAATAAATAAAATGTTAAAGTATATTAAAATAGCAGATCAATATTTTATTTCACAATATTACAGTTTTTCTGTATTTTTTGATCAAATAAATATAGCCTTAATGAGTATAGGACTAAAAACAAACATAAAAACTTACTGATCCCAAACTTTGAAGTGTATAATATAATATAATATAATATGAAAAAATGAAGCCGATATTGCTCATGAATTCCCTTTTTGAGGTCAATTATGTATTAGGTTTATAATACAGGCCTAACATAATACCTAATATAATATCAAAACAAACTGATGCACTTAAACTGATATAGAATAGAACAGAATAGAATAAAAAAAAAACATTGAAGCATTTAAACTGATCTGAAAGCTAAATATTTTCAAAATAAAGGGAATGTGAATTCTTATATAACTATCTAAACATCTCTCTATGAAGTAGACTACAGTTTGCACAAAACACCTTTGTGTGACTGTAAATATCTCTGTGTTTTGTTACCGTTCTGTGCCCATCATCTGTTATTTCCAGCACTTAATCAAGCCACTCTTCTTTAATACATGATGATGATTTATTTCACAAGTCATTGCTTTTGGGTTGGCTCTCGATTAGAGCTGTTTCATCCCAAATATTAAAGTAGTCTATTCGGTTTCTACAGAGACACATTATTCTCTTTCTATGAAACCTGTAAACCGCATTCATCGGTTCTCACTCTATAGCGACAACAACTCTATAGTGATAACAACTCTATAGCGGTTTGTCCGAGCATTGCAATTCTTTCACTTTTACTAGAATTCAATCAAATGGCTTCCAAACTCATTTTTGCATGTGCACATAGGGTTGCCACCCGTCCCTTAAAACACGGAATCGTCCCATATCAAATCAATACAGGATGCGATTTGTCCATATTTTACAAAGGCCAACACATATTTGAATAAACAAATAAGTATTTTGCACTGTTTATAATACTAATAGCAATTATCATGGGCGTCGGAAGCAAAATAAATGTGGGTGGGTCGTCCCCCAGAAGAAAAAAAATACTGGAGTATATGCCATTTTCTGTAGTCTGGTGCCTTTTAATTAACGGAATAGGGCGCCTTATTAGCAGGTGTTATTTACATTACCTCTGGCCACTAACGTCACAACATTACAAAAGACGGCTGTTTGAACACAATTCCAGTGGCTGGTAAAGGCGTAGTGTTTTTGAAGCGAGCGACCCGAGTTCATGTCCTCCTTTTGCCGAAATCGTTCTTCTCCCTTTTCACATCTCATATTACATCGGAAAGGCATTTGCTTTCAATAAAAAATAAAAATGAAGGAAATAATCAAAAAGTTTAAATAAACCCCAGGTAGGATTAGGTGTATCTGAGCAGTAGATATGCTAAGCTGCTGTGTTTACTTTGCTGTGTCGCGGAAGTGCAGCAGGCGCGAGTAACTAGTGAAAACACAGAATAGAGTTATATGGACTCTGAATGAGCCAAGTGGAATAGATTTGAGGAAGCACCAGCGTGGAATTCAAGGCTGTAGCTAAATGGAGTTTAATCTATTAGGGCATTCGTCATGTGGAATGGATTTGACTGACGGTGCTCTGAAAAGTGCACAGACATACAGGTGCATCTCAATAAATTAGAATGTCGTGAAAAAGTTCATTTTTTCTTGTAAATTATTTCAAAAAGTGAAACTTTCATATATTTTAGATTCATTGCATGTAAAGTACAACATTTCAAAAGTTTTTTTGTTTTAATTTTGATGATTAGAGCTTACAGCTCATGAAAGTCAAAAATCAGTATCTCAAAATATTAGAATATTTACATTTGACTTTCAATTAATGACCATCCCTACAGTATAAATTCTGGGTATCTCTTGTTCTTTGAAACCACAATAATGGAGAAGACTGCTGACTTGGCAATGATCCAGAAGACGAACATTGACGCCCTCCACAAAGAGGGTAAGTCACAGAAGGTCATTACTGAAAGGTGTGACTGTTTACAGAGTGCTGTATCAAAGCATATTAAATGCAAAGTTGACTGGAAGGAAGAATTTGGGTAGGAAAAGGTGCACAAGCAACAGGGATGACTGCAAGCTTGAGAATACTGTCAAGCAAAGCTGATTCAAACACTTGTGAGAGCTTCACAAGGAGTGGACTGAAGCTGGAGTCAGTGTATCAAGAGTCACCACGCTCAGACGTCTTCAGGAAAAGGGCTACCAAGCCACTTCTGAACCAGAGACAATGTCAGAAGCGTCTTACCTGGGCTGTGGAGAAAAATAACTCAGTGGTCCAAAGTCCTCTTTTCAGATGAAAGTAAATTTTGCAATTCATTTGGAAACAAGGTCCCAGAGTCTGGAGGAAGAGTGGAGAGGCACAGAATCCATGTTGCTTGAAGTCCAGTGTGAAGTTTCCACAGCCAGTGATGATTTGGGCTGCCATGTCATCTGCTAGTGTTGGTCCACTGTGTTTTCTTAAGGCCACAGTCAACGCAGCCATCTACCAGGAAATTTTAGAGCACTTCATGCTTCCTTCTGCTGACAAGCTTTATGGAGATGCTGATTTCATTTTCCAGCAGGACTTGGCACCTGCCCACACTGCCAAAGGTACCAAAAGCTGGTTCAATGACCATGGTGTTACTGTGCTTGATTGGCCAGCAAACTCGCCTGACCTGAACCCCATAGAGAATCTATGGGGTATTGTCAAGAGGAAGATGAGAGACACCAGACCCAACAATGCAGATGACCTGAAGGCCACTGTCAAAGAAACCTGGGCTTCCATACCACCTCAGCAGTGCCACAAACTGATCACCTCCATGCCACTTGCCGAATTGAGGCAGTAATTAAAGCAAAAGGAGCCCCTACCAAGTATTGAGTACATATACAGTATATGAACATACTTTCCAGAAGGCCAACAATTCACTAAAAATGTTTTTTTTTATTGGTCTTATGAAGTATTCTAATTTGTTGAGATAGTGAATTGGTGGGTTTTTGTTAAATGTGAGCCTAAATCATCACAATTAAAATAACCAAAGACTTAAACTATTTTAGTCTGGGGGGTTATATATTACAGAAATCGCGATCAGATTATACTGTTTCAGCTATTAAAATCTTTCAGTTTTGTATGTAATGGAAAAGTGATAATATTTCGTTTTGGTTTTTTATAAATTTAATTTAGAAAAACGTTTGGAGCATTTTTTTTGTTCGTTAAATATGTTTTTTCTTTCTTAAAGTAACGACCAAGCGGCCAGCGGCAGACAGTGAGCTGATCATAGCCATGTTTGATCAATTTAGCCTTCTCAAATCATCACGACTTGCCTAAAATAAAATCTATAGATATACTAAAACAGTTCAAGCATATAACAATGTTTTAACGTTAAACCTAGATAAATGTGCGCTGCATCCTAGTTTGTGCTGAGAGTGGAAGTTAAAGCGCAGGACATGGAGGCACCAGTGCAATCAATTGCATTTTTTTCAATTGAAACAACTTGCAGTAATTTTTGCTCATAAAAGTAAGAGTAATACATCATTCGGAACTGTAAAGGGTCTACTTTACTTTACAAAGCTTTTTATAAAATATCAGGGCTCTAGACTCATTCTTCCCACTTTTTCAGTTGGTCGCACAAGCACATCATTTGGTAGCAAATTCTTTTTTTTTTTTTTTTTTATACAACATTTGATTAATCAATGCATGCTGATGAACTTTTATGATAGTTTATAGTTATATGGTAACGAAAGTGTTCAACATTCAACCCGTTCTTTTTCATCAGTATTATTTGTGATTTATATTTTGTGACTGGAATTCCTTTTTTTGCTTTCACTTAAAAGATCTTGGTGTCAGCTTTACAAGAAAAGATAATGGTCTGTTTTGCTTATATCTATACACCTTTCACTTTTTAAGACTAAAACAAAAGATGGATTCATTGTTATTCTTAATTAAAAAGCACAACAACAATAAAACAGTATGTTACAATGACAAACTAGCTTACTTAACATTTATTAATAAAAACGAATAAGACGAGGTATAGGACACATCACATGCTGTATTATACCGACTAATACATAACAGAATGTTTAGCAAACACTGAGGAATCAAATAATAATAATATTAAAAAAAATAAGGAAAGCCTCCATAGTGTAACGTGAGGTAAACAGCAAAGATAACAAGCTTTTCAAAACGAAAACAAAAAGTCAAACTAAACTGTCTGTCGCTGACAGGACTTGCATGTTTTCTCTACAAGAATACCAACATGTTCACCTTCTCTGTTTTAAGAAGCAGTCTTTTACTTTAGTTTGAAAACCAAATCCTCCGTTGTGCTCTGTCCGCTGCACGCACCTTCGCGCTCGTGCTGACGCGCCTCTTCTGCACACACACTGCCTCTGCTCTGCTCACGCGCGCGGTGTGTGACACAAAGTGCGACCACTTCAAATTTTTACTCGCACACTCTCAAAAAAATGGTCGCAGTCTAGAGCCCTGAATATATAAAATTATTTTATAAAATAAAGAAAACAATGATGTGCTGTCTCATCTTGAACAGGAGCACTTCACAAAAATGAACCGAAAGTCAGTGAATACATGACTTACAGACATGATAAATATATCTATAGAAAGCTTTAAATTACTACTTAACGAAATAAATCAAATCGAAAACAAAAACTCTTTCATTATAATCCGTGAAGATGCACTTCTCTCTAAAGGCGAGTCTAATGAGGAGATGAGTCAGGATCATCATCTGATTCTTCATCTTTGCGACACTGACACAGAAAACACTAGTTTATTAGTAAATAATTCAAATATCTCTTTACTATTTCCCCCTGACACACTCATGGTAATTACTTTTGCTGGGGTTTATGGCAAGATTTATTGCGTGTATTTGAAGCAGAACTCTTCAGCTGCGCTGACGGCTCTCTGCTGCTGCGGGACACTAAACACAGTCGAGCCGCTCTTGACAGTCGGGACACGGTCTCGTGTTGTTTCCACCAGCGCGGCAATTTTTTTCATCACTAATTGATGGATGTCTAAAATATAAACATAAGGAGAAGCCTAAAAGTCTGAATTATGACGTGAAAATTGGCCCGATCGAAGCCCGGTCGGGGTCGGGCTGAAATGCAGGGCTCTAGCGTTCCCCTCGGTAGAAATCACGTTTCTCCCTCGGGGGGCCCCTCCCATCGTGGGCCCTTAGAATTGTCCTAACTTTCCCCCCCCTTACGGCGCCCCTGCCCAGAGGTGCAAAGATCCTGACGTGGCTTTCTTTGGATATTAACTTCTTGTTTAGTCGGTTGTTCTATAAAATCAAATACAATATTTGCAAAGTGTTGATATTCAGGGAAAAACAGCACCTTTGCTTGTGTGATATTGCTTAACTATGTCCCTATAAATACAGAAATAGCAAATCAAGATCTAAGCAGAATTAAAAATAGAAAGAAAGAAAACAAAAGCAATAAGAGCTTTTAGTAGATGACTGTAGCCCACCAACAATTTACAGATAATTCCATACTGAAGATTAAATGATTTAAAATGTATTTCTAAATCAAATCTTCATAAAATTGTCTTGTATTGTGTACACTGTGTTGCATTTATAAACCTGTTATTCATCCTCTCCCACTCTTTACATTTCTTTCTTGTATAAGCATGGAGCCCTTTTTTAATGTTTTGTCACTGTTTGAGTCACTTTGTTTTATCTGTCTTAACAGCTTTACCTACATCTTCACTGACTGTGACACCAGACAGACCCGTATTCACTGGAGAGACAGTCGATCTGAAGTGTGTGATTGAGTCTGATCACAGTGACTGGAGATATGAGTGGTATAAAGACACAGACAACAATGTAATGTTACAGACGTCTGAGCGTTACACTGTAAACACAGACACTCTCACTATCAGAGTAATTACATCTGATCAGGGTCAGTACTGGTGTAAAGGACACATAGATGGAAGATCAGTCTCAACAAATTTTGGCTCTTCTGTTTCTCTCTCTGTGAAGGGTGAGTTGAATATCATTGACCTCCTAAACTCACTCTACATATTTGATCACAGATCCAGACGAGAGACTTTCACTCTGATGATAAATATGCTTGTCACTCATCTTTTGAGTTTATTATGTTAATTCTCTCTTTTAACTTTTAAGTGGCCGTTCACACAGGATGTGTTATTGTGTTTAAAACAGAGATCAAAACAAAATGAAACTGATTGCAGGGGTCTCAAAACACATTTTAATGTTGAGATACTTTTAACTTCAAGCGTAATCTTAAAACAGTTAAGATTTATTTTATCCAACAGTTTCAAAAAGTTGCAACATTAGCTCACCTGAAAATGTCATACGTCTCAAGTATCAAATGGCTACTAAAAACATTATATACTTTTTCAATGGAAGACAACTTAATGTGTTTTTTATGGAAATTACTGGCATACATTAACAATGCACTGCATACTCTTTTTAAAATGGTTACCACTTGCTTCTGATCTTTAATTTCTAACATATATCTGAATACTGAATTTTGTCTGGTTTGCCCTTTTTATAAATAATTAACCATCAGCAATGGCAAAGTGTAGAGAACCAAAGCTTTAAACCTGAGACTTTAACATTATTCTCTGGCTAACTTAAGCACTGGGATTTCCTTCTGGAATCAAAATAAACTAGATCATGTTCTGTATCAATCAATCAACCAACTGATTAGTAAATCCCTAAAGAAAGAAGACTAGTGAAAAATATTACCAATAACAGCTACAAGTGAACTCAACACTGCATCACTGTCACTTACAGATAAACCTCAGCCGACTCTGACTGTAAATCCTGAGAGTTCAGTGTTCACTGGAGACACAGTTACTCTGAGCTGTGATGTGAGACAGTTAACTGGATGGACAATTCACTGGAGCAAAGACTCAAACACTGAATCCACGGGTGATGCAACTAAAACAATCAAGTCTGTGAGCATCTCTGATGGAGGAAGATACAGGTGCAGAGCAAAACGAGGAAACTACTACAGCAAGTACAGTAATACAGCTGAGATAACAGTAAAAGGTAAGAGCTGTTTTACTTTCTACTTTTTCATTAGAGTGCAACTTGATGTGTTTGTTATAAAAACCAGTCATTTTTTTAACAGCAAGATTTGTAATGTTTTTTTTAAAAAAGTCTCTTCTGCTCACCAAGCCTGCATTTATTTGATCCGAAGCACAGCAAAAACTGTACAATTTTGAAATATTTTTTTTTTACTATTTAAAATAACTGTTTTCTATTTGAATATATTTTAAAATGTAATTTACAGTTTTTCTCGATTGCTAACACACTGTAATTGATTAATTTGGCACAATTTTCCAAACCATTCATACAGTTCTGGAAACAAAGACACATTTCACCTGCTTTCATCCATGTTCCAAATTGCTCAGTGTTTTCTGCAAAACTCTACACAAGAACGACATTTTTTTTACACATAACACAACACAGCATTCAAAATATAACAAAACAAAACAACAGACACATACTCAACATCTCAAAGTCCAGTCAAAAGGGAGGGAGAGAGGGAAGGACAATAAAAACACAAAAGTCACTCCTTTATATAATCACGTATATCCATCAAAAAACACTGCCAAGCCTCAATGGTCAAAGGACTGGCCCCACCGACTCACGCCGTTGCACATTCACATGACACTATTTGCAGGAGGCTACGGATCCAATATGCCTCTCTACACATGTGTGGTGTAAACCAGTTCTGGATTATTGTCTTCTTCGCAGCTGTAAAACCAGCAAACAACATTCTCTTTTGCATTGAACTAATACAGAGACCAGAATCATCATTAAGAAGACACAAACTCAGAAGACAATTCTCAGTAATGATGACAAAACCAGGTTTACATGTGTCCATAGACTGCTGACGACAGGACATTCCCAAAACATATGCAGAAAAGTGCCTGATGATGTAGTGTTACATATATGGCAGTTCAAATTTGACTGTAGTTTCATTTTAAATCTTTTGTAAGGAGTTATGTATGCTCTATGAATGACTTTGAAGTGAATAAGATGATGAGCCAGATTTGTAGATGTTAAGCTGAGATTAGACCACACTCTCTCCCAGTCGACAGATAAATTAAGGTCAGATAATTCCCTATTCCAAATTGTTTTAATAGAAAGAGGTTTTGTAATTTTATTATATATTAAGGAAACAGATGGCCGACCAGCAGATGGTGCAATCCAGTCCCGCATAGGATGAGAGGAAATAGAAGATGCCCAAGGAATGCCATACGCTTTGAGAGCAGAACGTATTTGAAGAAAGACAAAATATGCGGATGCTGGTAGACAAAATTTGGTTCTAAATGTCTGAAATGAACAGAGGCCCTGGTTATCATATATATAAATCTTCACACGTGTTTACACCTAAAGAAGACCAAGAGGGTTGGACAAATGGACGATTTCTGATACAAAATTAAAATTGTGCCATAAAGGAGTACTTTTACAAAATTTGAAGGGTCCTCCTATCCAACGTTCAACCGTTTTCCAGATTTTAATAGAGTTAGCCACAACTGGACCAAATTTATAATTATCCCCTTTTTTTCCTGTGCCAGTAAATAAAATATCTTGAAGTCTTGCAAAAAACAGAAGCAGAGAGTGCTACACGGGTGTCTTTATAAAGCCACTGGTGCTCATTGGATGTGGTGGAGGTAAAAAATCGAATTATGTAGACAAAATACTTCCAAGGCACTCACGTGGTGAGATAAAAAACCTTTAATGTACTGGGCTTAAGTCATAAGTTAAAAGTAGATCTACGCATTTCGGCAACAACAGCGTTCTTCAGGACACACATCAATTGCTCAAACAGGTATTCTTAAACAGGTGGTAATCAATGAATCATCAAAAACAGCTGGTTAATATGTGGGTGTGGCTAAGACTAGCTACTAAAAAAAAAAAAAAAAAAAAAATTACCAGAATGGAAAAGAAATAAAAATAAATAAATGATACGAATAATGAAAAAATATATATAATAATAAGAATAAATAAATAAATAAATAAATTCAAAGGAGAAAAAAAAGAAAAAAAAAATATCAGAATGGAAAATAAATAATAATAAATAAATGATACGAATAATGAAAAAATATATATAATAATAATAATAAATAAATAAATTCAAAGGAGAAAAGAAAAGAAAAAAGCACACACATACAACAGTGTAGAAATAAAATTATACATCATCCAATAGTGCAAATTACAAAAATGGTAAAAAGTCTATTTTTTCATTAACTCCTGGGGACTTGGTCGCCCGGAGCGTATGAATCCAAAAAGTCTCTCGTTGTAGAAGCTGTTTCTGTCTATTTCCACCTCTCATTGAACAAGGGATAGATTCAATTCCAATCACTTTAAGGGAACTCTCTGTGACATGACCCACCTCATTATAATGCCTCGCCATTGGATACAACATATTTTTCACACGAATAGCATATTTGTGTTCAGCCACTCTTAAACGCAATTTCCTCTTTGTTTGACCTACATAAAAATGTCCAGACTCACATTCTAGCCTATAGACTACATACGAAGAATTGCAATTGATAAAAGACTTAATTGGATATATTTTCCCAGAGGACACATCAGTAAAACTATTAGTTTTCACCATATTATCACAATGTTCACACCGCCCACATCTAAAATTTCCTGCTAAAGAGCCCAACCACGTAATCTTTTCAGGGGCAGGAAGATAGCTACGTACTACCTTATTTCGTATAGTTGGTGAACGTCTATAACTGACCATTGGTTGTTCTCGAAAAATTGCCCTAAGGGTGCTGTCACTTTCAATAATGTTCCAATTATACGTCTAATTTGTGTTGCTTCACGGCTGTATGTTGTTGAAAAAAACACCCGATTATAATCATTGAAGCATTGTTGCACTTTTTTCTTCTTCTTACACAGTAGTTGATTCCTATCTATTGATCCAACTTTCTCTGTGGCCCTAGTTAAAACTCTGGAATCATAACCCCTCTGTCGAAATCTACTGGTCATATCCTGTAATTGAATTTCATAATCGTCCTCTCGATCGCAAATACGTTTCAATCTTTGAAATTGTCCATGAGGTATGTTCTCAATCAGCCAGGGTGGATGAAAACTATTAGCTCTAAGAATCGTATTTCGATCAGTTGGTTTCCTAAAGATGGAAGTATGTAGCACACCATTGGCCTCCTTAGTTATTTTCAGATCAAGAAAATTGATTTCAGACACTGAATATTCAAGGCTCAATTTCAAATTTCTATTTATGCCATTAATATACTGGTGAAACCTATGCAATTCTGATTCTGAACCAGACCAAATTATTAGGACATCATCAATATATCTTCCCCACATAACGATATTATCCAAAAAGGAATTATGAGTCGAATAGATATATCTTTCTTCCCACAATCCTAAAAATAGATTGGCATAATTGGGAGCGAAACAAGCACCCATTGCTGTACCTTTCATCTGTTTGTAGAAGACATCTTGAAATAAAAATACATTATTTTTAAGGGTCCACTCCATCAATTGCAAAATAAAAGTAGTAGGTGGTACACTTTCTGGAGATCTATCACTCAAAAAGTGTTCAACAGCTTCAAGTCCCTCCACATGATCAATATTAGTGTACAGGGATTCAACATCCATGGTCACTAACAGAGATTCACCTGCATTTTTTATATCATTAATCTTATTGAGCACATGTGTACTATCTTGAATATAAGACGGAAGCGTACAAACATAAGGTTTTATAAAAAAGTCAACATACTGTGATGCAGATTCTGTCAATGATCCATTCCCACTGATTATGGGCCTACCTGGCGGAGACTCTAAGTTCTTATGAATCTTAGGCAACATATAAAACGATGGAACACGAGGATCTTTACAAAGTAAGAAGTCATATTCCTTTTGAGATATCCAATTATTGTCCTTCGCTGTAAAAATTAAATTTGTCAGTTGAATCGTCATGGATTCCAGAGGATTAGCAGTTAGAGCTAAATAGTACTCAGGATTGGCAAGTTGTCTGAGTCCTTCCTGAATATATTGCTCTCTCCCCCAAACAACCACAGCGCCTCCTTTATCCGCCGGTTTCACAATGATTTCCTTATTATCAGATAACCACTTCAATGCTGTAGATTCATTCTTTGTGAGGTTATGATGTTTCGGTTTACTCTGATTAGCAAACAGACAGTCAACATCATATGTGACTTTGTTGATATACGTATTGAGTGTCGAATTAGAACTCCTGGGACATATTAACCAGCTGTTTTTGATGTTTCATTGATTAACACCAGTTTAAGAATACCTGTTTGAGCAATTGATGTGTGTCCTGAAGAAGGCTGTTGTTGCCGAAATGCGTAGATCTGCTTTTAACTTATGACTTAAGCCCAGTACATTAAAGGTTTTTTATCTCACCACGTGAGTGCCTTGGAAGTATTTTGTCTACATATCTTGAAGTCTATTTGGTTTAACCTTGTCAGCTTCAATCACCCTCCATGAAACTGTAGATTGAGGATCAACCCAATTATGAAGGGCCTTAAGCTGGAACGACCAATAATATAATTAAAAATTTGGTACAGCCAGTCCTCCTGCGCTATTAGGATGTTGTAATGTGGTAAGTTTAATTCTGGGACATTTATCATTCCAGATAAACTTAGAAATTATGGAGTTGATCTCCTTAAAGTAACCTGGAGGGGAGAAAGTGGTAGCATAGAGAAAAAAAAATTAAATCGAGGTAACAAGTTTAACAATGTTCTGATTTAGAAAACACAAACACACAATATAACTACCTCAAGAATCACACAATGAACACAAATAGCACATATTTATCCATGTGTGAACACAGAGGTGTAAAATACTTGAGTAATTTTACTTGATTACTGTATTTTGAGGGAATTTTACTTTACTCAAGTACAATTTAAACTGACTATACTTGTACTTGATTACATTTCTGAAGAAAAAACAGTACTTTTTACTCCTTACAATTTTATTTCAACTTAAAAAGTACATTACATTTTTATTTTATCTCATGCACATTGAATATGGTAAACAGAAGCTCAAACGTGCATGCCTGCTGATGTGAGAACCAATGATCATTGTTTTCACGTAGCACACAGTTCTACTTCAGTTATGACTTTCATCAGGTAAATGTCTGGGTTCAAAAGTTCACCATCAAATCTGAGGAAGCATATTGAGGTAGCAAAGATGCGTTTTCCCCAAAAAAATATTCTTCATTATTCTTTCTGTTTTGATAGAAACATTATGCTCAAAGATCCTTTATATCCTCCAGTATAGCTCTGTCAAATAAATCTTTGTGATATCACAGTTGTTGTTTATTTATTTTTTACATCTAAGGCAGTGACTCTGTTGTTGTGAAAGGGATGTGGTTTGATGCTGGTTCTGTTAATTGGTATTTACTGTAATCTCTTGATGGTCTGTTTGTATTTGTTAATTATTGTTGTTGATCACTGAGGAGTTGGCACAGATACAAAAAGAATTTCCGAAAGGATAATAATAAACTTGAAACTAATTAGCTGTGTAATATATTGGCTGAATGCACAAGATTGAGCGCATATAAAATCAGTGATGAAAATTTAAATATAATTAATATTTTTGTGGGAATTATTAGTTTTAATTAAATGTTACAAGTCTCCAAAAAAGTGTTTAAATGAACATTGTATGTTTACTTAATTGTAATTCATGTTTAGTGATGTTCTTACCAGGTAGTGGATAAGTTGTATTAATAATATGTCATTATACAACACATTGAGTAGGAATTTGGACTTTCAATTAATATTTTTTTTTATCTTAATAATTACATGATTTTCTCATTAATTCATATAATTAGTCGCAAATAATTATGTATCAATATTTGCTGAGAAAAAGCCCAAATAAAAATGCCACAAATAAACAATTAAAAGATGAATTATCCTTTTAGACAGTGACGTAGACAACACAAAAAAGTGGCCTTTCAAAACTTTAATGTTGTATGTTTTAATTCTATGACTCTCCTCATTAATTCAACACATTCTTGCATTCTGTCTGGAATATGTTTTTAACCTCTGCATCACATTGTTATTAAAGGTGATAGTTCACCCCAAAATTAAGATTCTCATGTCGTCCCAGATGTTTGACTTTCTTTCTTCAGATGAACACAAGCAAATGTTTTTAGTCTGTATAATCCAAGGGGACAGAACCACTTCAGAAACCACACAAAGTGAACACGACGCTCAAGTTGAAAATATTGGTATTTATAATCTTCTTACATATGCCTATTGTTTCACTTAAAGGTGCAGTAGGAGATCTTGGAAAATGCTAACTTTAGCCTGATAGCACTGAAAGCTAATGTCCCACCCTCCCTGCAATCGCGTCTAAAGCCAAGCCCCCTGAATGCACATACGCTCACAGACCAGAATAACAGAGACAACATTACTACAATAGGTTACATCAGCGGTCGTGGTCAGAACACAGTTCATGAAAGTAGCTCACTTCTAACGAGCTGGTTATCTGAATCGGGTGTGTTAACTAAGCGAGACATGCAAAATATGCAGAGACGGGGGCGCGAGGACTGTAATTGGGAACCGCTGGACTACATCATGTGTCATTCAGCGGTGAGAAAACTTTATAGTACAGTTAGTAAAAGTACTACAATACCAGGAAGGAAGATCAGGTTGTTGATGTTTGTCTGCCATTCATGCTCTGTCTGCAATAGTGTGTGTGATCGCGCTGATGACGTAACGTGTCTGCACGAACAGGGTGTGCAGAGGTATACAAATACATACATTGACAGGCAGGTAGGAAAGCCAATTAAAGCATTTTGATTAGACGAACATTTATTGGTCCTGTGCCTTCCACAGAATATATAAATACATTTAGACCACTTAACTTAATGATTGTTATCGGGATGTGAAGAGACTTTCAACCAGAATAACAAAAAATGTTTCTGAAGACAATCACCTATTGTACACTTAAGAAGACACTGATTCATTAACAGGGGTTGTATGACTTACTGTCATATTCACTTTGTGTAGTTTTTGAAGCGTCATTTTTGGATGTCCCATACTTGTGTTATACGAAGAGAGATGATTTAGTTTAGATGATTTAGATCTTAGCCTGTGTTCATCTGATAAATGAAAGTCATATTATAATATAGAAGTATATAATACATATGTAGCAGAGGCCAGCTGGTAAGTGCTGTGCAGGTAAAACCTCACTCCCCGATCTCAAGTGGCGCTCTAGTGACTGATGCTAGAGGCCGTGGCCTTTAGCCTCCTTGTTAGAGCACCCGCCTCCCACGCCGGAGACCGCGGTTCGAATCCCAATCGGAGCTGGGCGAGTAGGACCGCAACATATATATATTTCATGCACAACCATCTCTAGGGTTTACAGAGAATGGTCCGAAAAAGATAAATTATCCAGTGAGCGGCAGTTGTGTGGACGAAAATGCCTTGTTGATGTCAGAGGAGAATGGGCAGACTGGTTAGAGATGATAATATTAGTTGGATAGAGATATTGTTAATATTAGTTGTTCATATTAAAATATGTATTACATTTACATTTACGCATTTAGCAGACGCTTTTATCCAAAGCGACTTACATTGCATTCAAGTTACAGTTCTTTTACATTTGACCAGCTTTTGCTTTCCCTGGGAATCGAACCCATGATCTTGGCATTGCTAGCGCCATGCTCTACCATTTGAGCTACAGGAAAGTATTAATACATGACCAAGACTATATATTTAGCAAAATCCTGTCATTTTAATAAATATTACATGAAATATATAAAAAATGGTTGCTGCTCTAATTAAGCTCAGTGTGCTCTCTTTAAGCTCTTCCACATTGAACGTCAATGTAAATACTTCATAAACAGACTTTAAATATTAACTGATGGTTGTCACTTTAAGTTAAGTTAATTGATTTTCTATGGATTCTGGTGACTCAAATCTGCAGACTGGCTCTGATCTTTGGTAACTAGCATCAACTTCTCCAGACTGTAAATCTGTGGAAAATCAGGGCAAAAATCATGTAGTATATTCCAGCCTTAAGAGACTATAGATAAGTTGACATCCATTTAAAAAGAGGTTTCATAATGAGGCTAGTTTCTATGTTCATCCCCATGAATTAAATGTTTTATTGGTTTGTTTTATTAGATTTTTGGATGCGTTACTTAGCTGAACGTGGACTAGTATAGATGTTGCAATGTGCTTAGAATACACTTCATTATGAATATATAACTGATCAAATTGAATGCCTTGTTGCTTTTTTATTTTTTTTTATTTTTTGTGATTGACTTTGTACCTTCAAAAAATTATTTTTTTTACAATTATTCTTTAAAAAATTTCCTTAAAATAAACAAGAGTTTTTAATAAAACATGATGTGAGCTTAATGGGAACGGGGTGTTCTTAAAGGGTACAAAAATGTACCCATTAAGCACTGCCAGACTTTTTGAATTGAATTATGTATATCTTAATTGAAATGCCTTTGTGATTTAAAATAAAATTAAATATTTTTGTGTGAGAGATTAATATTTTATTTTAACATAACTTTTTGTACTGAAACCAATATCTTGTGCACTATAAATTTCTCAATGTAGTTGATTTTGGTGAGCTTAATAGGTACGTTTACCCTATATTGCTGAATTTTACTGCTCTATTTATGCTGTGTACTGTAACAGACATTGACTTGCAAATTGTTTCCTGGTTCTCAAAATTTTAGATTTTTTTTTTGAGGTTTTGAACTGATCTCACTAATGTTCTCTAGTCAGGAAAATAGTCTGTGTATTTGACAGGTTTGTGTGTCATCTGAGACCAAAGTTTGACAAAAGTGAATGTGTTTTTGACTATAAAATTTGACTTTGACCTGAAAGTTTGAAGTTTGCACAAGTTGGTGTGTAGTTTTGAGATTGTGTTTATAGTTGTGAGAAAATGGTGAATTGTTTCATGAATTGTGTGTTAGCAATCGAGAAAAACTGTATTCCTGTGATTTTAAAACTGTATTTTTAGCATAATTACTCCAGTCACATGAAATCATTAATATTCTGATTTGCTGCTCAAAAAACATTTATAATTATTATTATGTTGAAAACAGCTGAGTATATATTTTTTTTCAGGTTTCTTTCATGTTCAGAAGAACAGTATTTATCTAAAATAGAAATCTTTTGTAACATTATAAATTACTTTATCATCACTTTTGATAAATTTAAAGCATCCTTGCTAAATAAAAATATTAATTTCTATAATCCCCCCCTAAAGAAAATGGTATAGTAAAATGTTACAAAAGCTTTTTATTTCAGAAAAATGCTGATCTTTGGATCTTTCTATTAATCAAAGAATCCTGAAAAAAATACTCAACTGTTTTAAATACTGATAATAATAATAATAATAATAATAATAATAATAATAATAAAATCAGCATATTAGACTGATTTCCGAAGGATCATGTGACACTGAAGACTGGAGTAATGATGCTGAAAATGTAGCTTTGATTACAGAAATAAATTACTTTTTAAAATATATTTAAATAGAAAGCAGTTATTTGAAATAGTAAAAATATTTCACAATATTAATGCTTTTTCTGTATTTTGGATAAAATAAATGCAGGCTTGGTGAGCAGAAGAGACTTCTTTAAAAATCATTAAAAATCTTGTTCAAGAACCTTTGACTGGTGTAAACATGAAAATTACTAACACTTGTGTTAAACATCAACTATCAAAAGCAATTTCATAACTAAACTGAATATTTTCAGACATGTGAAGTGTGTTTTTGTTCATTTCACAGAGAGACCCAAACCTGTAGTTGATATTCTTCCTGATAGACGAGTGTTCAGAGGAGAGACGGTCACTCTCACATGTGACATACAGCACACAGGAGACTGGAGGTACAGCTGGAATAAAGACAACAGACAAGTTTACAGCGCAGGACAAAACCAGAACTATAAAATCACATCTGTGGATTCGTCTCATGGTGGTGTGTACAGCTGTGAAGGAACTCAGTCAGAAGCACCAACATACTCACAGATGAGTGACGGAGTTACACTGACAGTATCAGGTGAGTCTGTTCATGTGTTCATCAGACAGATCTTTCTTTCTTTCTATGCTAATGTGTGTCTGCAGCCTTTAGCTTCATTTATGGTGTTTAATAAGAAGAGAAAGTGATACAAATGATTTCAAATGATTTATTTAATCAAACCAGGGTTTGTAACTGTAACAACACTGAGACTAAACTAAATGCTGAGACTAAATGTGCAGAATGTGTTTTCAAATAGATCAGAGTATTGTTACATGCATAGAGATAAAGTAAAAAAAAAAATATATATATCAATCTAGTTTTTAAATTCACTTGTAGTAAATTAGATGCGTTACGTAGAAGATAGAACACAACTTAAATTGCATACTGTAGCAAGGTTCAAGGAAAGGAAGGAAGAAGTCGGAGTCGGCGTGACTGAGGCTCGGTCAATTTATTAAATGTCCCACAAAATAACACTCGTGCTCGAGACACTTTGGCGTTTCTCTGGTCTAGAGCAGCAGCTCTTCCTTCCCGAGTCCTCAGTCTGTCCCTCTCTGCCACTTTCTGTCACCTTGTGGCTTTTTAAGGTCTCTCCACGCCAATCACTGAAACGAGAAGCAGGTGAATGTCATCTTGCACTTGACCCACTTACTCACCGCTCGTCTCCAAACTCTCTCCCCCGCTGCAGACTCCGCTAACCACGCCCCCTCTCACCACACATACTCTTTTTAAAATGATTACCACTTGCTTCTGATCTTTAATTTCTAACATATATCTGAATACTGAATTTTGTCGGTTTGTCCTTTTTATAAATAATTAACCATCAGCAATTGCAAAGTGACAGCACCAAAGCCTTAAACCTGAGTTTACCTGAGACTTTAACATTATTCTCTGGCTAACTTAAGCACTGGGATTTCCTTCTGGAATCAAAATAAACTAGATCATGTTCTGTATCAATCAATCAACCAACTGATTAATAAATTCATAAAGAAAGAAGACTAATATGACCAATAACACCTACAAGTGAACTCAACACTGCATCACTGTTCACTTATAGATAAACCACGTCCGGCTCTGACTGTAAATCCTGAGAGTTCAATGTTCACTGGAGACACAGTTACTCTGAGCTGTGATGTGAGACCGTTAACTGGATGGACAATTCACTGGAGCAAAGACTCAAACACTGAATCCACGGGTTATGCAACTAAAACAATCAGGTCTGTGAGAGTCTCTGATGGAGGAAGATACAGGTGCAGAGCAAAACGAGGAAACTACGACAGCAAGTACAGTAATACAGCTGAGATAACAGTAAAAGGTAAGAGCTGTTTTACTTTCTACTTTTTCATTAGAGTGCAACTTGATGTGTTTGTTATACATTACCAGTCTTTTTTTTTAAACAGCAAGATTTTTAATATTTTTTAAAGAAGTCTCTTCTGTTCACCAAGCCTGCATTTATTTGATCCAAAGCAAAGCAAAAACTGTACAATTTTGAAATATTTTTTTTTACTATTTAAAATAACTGTTTTCTATTTGTATATATTTTAAAATGTAATTTACAGTTTTTCTCGATTGCTAACACACTGTAATCGATTAATTTGGCACAATTTTCCAAACCATTCATACAGTTCTGGAAACAAAGACCTGTTTCTCAAAACGTTTAACTCATTTCACCTGCTTTCATTCATGTTCAGATTTGCTCAGTGTTTTCTGCAAAACTCTACACAAGAACTGGATCATTTTGCAGCAGTTTAACAATGTTCTCATTCAGAAAACACAAACACACAATATAACTACCTCAAGAATCACAAAATGAACACAAATAGCACACATTTATCCATGTGTGAACACAGAGGTGTAAAATACTTGAGTAATTTTACTTGATTACTGTACTTAAGTATTATTTTGGGGAAAATTTTACTTTATTCAAGTACAATTTAAACTGACTATACTTGTACTTGATTACATTTTTGAAAAAAAAACAGTACTTTTTACTCCTTACAATTTTATTTCAACTTAAAATGTACATTACATTTTTATTTTATCTCATGCACATTGAATATGGTAAACAGAAGCTCAAACGTGTGTGCCTGATGTGAGAACCATTAATCATAGTTTTCACGCATCAAGCACACACACAGTTCTACTTCAGTTATGACTTTCTTTAGGTAAATGTCTGGGTTCAAAAGTTCACCATCAAATCTGAAGAAGCATATTGAACAGGGTGTGCAGAGGTATACAAATACATACATTGACAGGCAGGTAGGAAAGCCAATTAAAGCATTTTGATTAGATGAACATTTATTGGTCCTGTGCCTTCCACAGAATATATAAATACATTTAGACCACTTAACTTAATGATTGTTATCGGGATGTGAAGAGACTTTCAACCAGAATAACAAAAAATGTTTCTGAAGACAATCACCTATTGTACACTTAAGAAGACACTGATTCATTAACAGGGGTTGTATGACTTACTGTCATATTCACTTTGTGTAGTTTTTGAAGTGTCATTTTTGGACATCCCATACGTGTGTTATACGAAGAGAGATGATTTAGTTTAGATGATTTGGATCTTAGCCTGTGTTCATCTGATAAATGAAAGTCATATTATAATATAGAAGTATATAATACATATGTAGCAGAGGCCAGCTGGTAAGTGCTGTGCAGGATAAACCTCACTCCCCGATCTCAAGTGGCGCTCTAGTGACTGATGCTAGAGGCCGTGGCCTTTAGCCTCCTTGTTAGAGCACCCGCCTCCCACGCCGGAGACCGCGGTTCGAATCCCAATCGGAGCTGGGCGAGTAGGACCGCAACATATATATATTTCATGCACAACCATCTCTAGGGTTTACAGAGAATGGTCCGAAAGTGAAGTTTTTGCTGAGGTCGCCACTGGCGACTATATATATTTACATGTTATGACATAAAAATTTGCATGTAAGGACTTTTTTTCCTGATTGTTTTGCTATCACATCTTTTGCTTTGTTCACGTATTAAACTTAAAATTAAAAGACGATGCGCATCAAAGTTTTAGTGGAAAAAAGTTTCAAACAGTCCTCGTCTCTGCAGCACAGCAGCGCTGACGCACACAGTCTGCTGAACACAGCTCAGTTGTGCAGCGCGAGAGAGATTGAAATGATGGAGACGTGCAGGTGCAGAAAAGCCGTGTCTATTTCGTGCACAACTTGAACAAACTTCAACAGGTAAAGCTGTCAGCTCTGTGGATACTGGCAATATTGTCAACAATTCTCATTTATAATCATTACTAATATGGCTTCTTCTTATCGAGATCTTAGTCTATATGCTGTGTTTTGTTAATGCGTGGACTTCATGTTGGTTATTTGAAGCACACTTGTCATCCAGTAATCGCAAAAAGCTTTGTTACTTTTTAATAAACAATATATAAGCTTTAAAATGATGCCAAATTCATAACGAAATTCAAACAATAATGTTTTGGCGCTCTTTAATGCGGACCTCCAGCGTACACGTTCGGTAGTATAAATACAAGTAGTCCGCGTCCACGCTGTCCGTGTATGCGTCCGGATTGCGCGCGCGGAAAGTATAACACAGGCTTAATGTGGCAGGCGCGATCTCTTTAGCGCCTCAGTTAAAGCAGCAAGTGAACCCATTATATCTTTCTATGTACCACTATAGTACGAAATGAAAGGGAAAGGGAAGTGGTGTGTGGCCAAGTATGGTGACCCATACTCGGAATTTGTCCTCTGCATTTAACCCATCCAAGTGCACACTCACAGTAGTGAACACACACCTGGAGCAGTGGGCAGCCATGTTGCGGCACCCGGGGAGCAGTTGGGGAATCGGTGCCTTGCTCAAGGGTCTCATCTCAGTCGTGGTATTGAAGGTGGCGAGAGCACTTGTTATTCACTCCCCCCACCGACAATCCCTGCCGGACCTGGGAATTGAACCTGCAACCTTTGGGTTACAAGTCCAACTCTCTAACCATTAGGCCACGGCTGAACATGAATTAACATCAAAAGGTAGGCTATTTTATAAGAGAGCCTACAGTACAACTTACTGAAATGTTTCATGTAAAAGCTCATTCAGTGTTTCAAACTGAGGAAAACGTGTAAAGCTTGTAAACATTGCATTGTAATAATACATTTACCCCAGAATAACCATTCAGTGTCCATAAGCTCATCAGTTAGCTATAAAAAATAACATTTTGGAGCATTTTGCTATATTTATGCGCTATTGCATATTAATATTTTTAATTAATCTGCTGTCTACATGATTCAACTCCTCCTATAAAATTGCATTTTACTAATGAAGAAAAACAGACTGAATGTGTGAAAGACATGACAACATTTATAGCATGCACTGAGGAGCCCAAACTACACTCAGTGGCCAAGTGATGCTTATGATCCATGATACAGATTCTGTGTAACAAACAATTCTTTGTCACTGTCACTTTAAGTGAACCTTAGTTCCCAGGTCGACCTGATCATCTACAAGATGGATTAAAATGCTGATAAAGTCAAGAAAAGATGAGACATAAACACATGACAGAATGATTGAAATGTTAAAATGTAGGGGAAAAAATAAAATGATAATAATAAAATAAAACACTTTTATTCTGCGGCACCTAAAAAAATAATTTGGCGCCTAGGTTTTTCTCTTATAGGAGCCAATGGCTCCTTACTCGATTTTTTTTGTCTGGAGCCCTGCTACTTCCAGCAGGATAATGCACCATGTCACAAAGCTCAAATCATCTCAAACTGGTTTCTTGAACATGACAATGAGTTCACTTTACTCAAATGGCCTCCACAGTCACCAGATCTCAATCCAATAGAGCACCTTTGGGATGTGGTGGAACGGGAGATTCACATCATGGATGTGCAGCCGACAAATCTGCAGCAACTGCGTGATGCTATCATGTCAATATGGACCAAAATCTCTGAACAATGATTCCAACACCTTGTTGAATCTATGACACGAAGAATTAAGGCAGTTCTGAAGGCAAAAGGGGGTCCAACCCAGTACAAGCAAGGTGTACCTAATGAAGTGGCCAGTGAGTGTGTGTATATATTTATTTATGGGATGGCATGAGGGTGGAAAGGATGGAGTTTCCTTTTAATCCCTTTCCCTGCAATTTTGTGTGTTCCGCTGTGCTGCATTTTAATTGTTATTGCTGCACTAGATATGTGTTTGACCTGTGCCATTGCATTTTGTTTCATTTTCTCCCTTTAACCAAACTTCTGTATGTCTATCAGAAAAAAAGTACTTCTATTTTTTAATACTTGAGTACAATTTAAAGTTGTACTTTTTTACTTTTACTCAAGTATGTTTTTGGCCAGATACTTTTAATTGAGTAAAATTTTCACTGAGTATCTTTACTTTCATTTGAGTAATTTTTTTTAGTACTTTTTACACCTCTGTGTGCACATTAAGTAGCAAAACTGATGACACAGCAGTCAGAATCTCAGGATGATATGAACAGGAGCACAAGTGATTGTGTTTTGGAAAATGAATCCTGGTAGTGAGAGACAAAGAGGAAGACGAGGAGAAAAGAAAATGAAGGGGACGAGGTCAAAGGTCATTTGTTGCTGATGAAATATAAAGCACTATAGTTGAACATGTTCTTGTGTGTGGATTGATCAGAAGGAAAGCTGTCTGCAGGGTCATCTACAGGGTTTTACACTATACTTACACACAGTACAATTACAGTACAATACTTCAGATGAGAGAACGTTCACTGTTCTTTGTTCTGTAAATACTGCAGCACACAGCCTCAAACTCATAACTGTTGAACTGATTTGTAGCCAAGTACTTCTTACATGTATTTGTGCAGAACTGAGAGTCGACTGTCTGTAGGGGAGACAGAGAAACTGCTATAATATAACAAATAAGGATATTACCGATACTGTAATGCAACTTAGCAGAGGATGCTGAATTTATTTACAGTAACTGACAGTATATTCCAATGTGTGTTTACTGTATATTCTGTTGTTTGCTTTTTTAACTGTTCTTTTCTAGTGTTTTCATCTACTGTAAGATCATGTGTTCCATGTCTCCATGTGTTCACACTGTCCGGCAGCAGGGCCGTAGCTAGAGGATTGGGGGCCCCCTGAAAAAATATTGATGTGCCCCCGCCACACACACATATCATATACTGTACAATATACAAACATGGAACCAAATTGCATTCTTTTTTTTATGGTTTTCATAATATCTCAGTTATATAACTAATAAAATATTAGAATTATTCACAGAACATGGGCCTGTATAGTATAATTCCTGGATTTTGTGGGGCCCCCCCCACTAGCAACGGCCCTGTCCGGCAGCCATTTTGAAAACTGTCTAAAAACTTTCACCAAAAGTGGATCCCCTTAAATGTGCGGGGTTTTTTTTAGATGTTTAAGCCTTTATTTTGGGTAAGTTTCACTACTTATTCTAAAATTAAGAGATTAATGTTCAGACTTTTGCAAATTATAACCTGGAACGTGGATGTGGGAAATAATTACAGTTAGATCCAAAAGATAGTTTTAGCAACACAGCACAGATGCTACAGAACACAGTTAGCTGACTAGCTGTATAAGATTGTGTGCTACGCTAATATATTACTTCACAGGGATTACTGGCTTGTACTTTTACATCCATAATATTATAAATGTACAGTTTATTGCTGGTCTGTGGTTTTACACTGCTGTAATTTTTAAAGATTTCATATTATTGTAAGGTGAGCTTAAAGGGTGCACGACTATGAAAATCACAGCTTCAGTGTGACATCAATAAGAAAAAGTATAATTTCATAGATATTATTAATAATAGTTGTTCATATTAAAATATGTATGAACTTAATACATGACCAAGACTATTTATTTATCAAAATCCTGTCATTTTAATAAATATTACATGAAATATATAAAAAATGGTTGCTGCTCTAATTAAGCTCAGTGTGCTCTCTTTAAGCTCTTCCACATTGAACGTCTATGTAAATACTTCATAAACAGACTTTAAATATTAACTGATGGTTGTCACTTTAAGTTAAGTTAATTGATTTTCTATGGATTCTGGTGACTCAAATCTGCAGACTGGCTCTGATCTTTGGTAACTAGCATCAACTTCTCCAGACTGTAAATCTGTGGAAAATCAGGGCAAAAATCATGTAGTATATTCCAGCCTTAAGAGACTATAGATAAGTTGACATCCATTTAAAAAGAGGTTTCATAATGAGGCTAGTTTCTATGTTCATCCCCATGAATTAAATGTTTTATTGGTTTGTTTTATTAGATTTTTGGATGCGTTACTTAGCTGAACGTGGACTAGTATAGATGTTGCAATGTGCTTAGAAGACACTTCATTATGAATATATAACTGATCAAATTGAATGCCTTGTTGCTTTTTTTTATTGTTTTTTTTTTTTTTTTTGTGATTGACTTTGTACCTTCAAAAAAGTATTTTTTTTTTTACAATTATTCTTTAAAAATTTTCCTTAAAATAAACAAGAGTTTTTAATAAAACATGATGTGAGCTTAATGGGAACGGGGTGTTCTTAAAGGGTACAAAAATGTACCCATTAAGCACTGCCAGACTTTTTGAATTGAATTATGTATATCTTAATTGAAATGCTTTTGTGATTTAAAATAAAATTAAATATTTTTGTGTGAGAGATTAATATTTTATTTTAACATAACTTTGTGTACTGAAACCAATATCGTGTGCACTATAAATTTCTCAATGTAGTTGATTTTGGTGAGCAATAATAATACAATAATAATAATTTTTGAGTGATGAAAAAAAAAACAATAATAATAATAAAAAAATAACTTAAGTACATACTGATTTCCTGACAAACAGATGCTCTCCTGTTCATACATTAGTAATCACTTGCTGATGATCATTCATACATATGCTAATCATACTGATGGCTGCCCAATATAGTCAATATTCACATTATAATGGACTTTTATATACTGCATTCACACTGATATCTGTGAACAGTCAGTAATCAGATGCTGATTATCAGCTATACGGATGTTAATCACACAGATACAGGCCCATTCTCCACAAAACACGCA
Organism: Aspiorhynchus laticeps; assembly: GCA_023376895.1. Lineage (NCBI taxonomy): Eukaryota > Metazoa > Chordata > Actinopteri > Cypriniformes > Cyprinidae > Aspiorhynchus > Aspiorhynchus laticeps. Next base: position 6,980,524 of record CM041795.1, read on the forward strand.
AACATATATGAAAACTGCTGCTGAAGAAAAAAAAAAATGTTTTTTCTTTTTTTTTTATAGTGCTAAAAGATCGCTAAGATACGCCCCATCAGATGACAGGTGCGTCACTGCGTGCGTCATGCGCGTCGCGAGGGAGCGCCAGAATTCAAATAAACAATCTTCCGTGTATCTTTGACTTTTTTTTTTTTGGATGGTTTCATTCTGTTTGGGACATTGTCTGCTACAAAATCGTGCTGTTTTTTTACCACCAAGACGCTGTTTTTGAGCGTAGTTTGTTCCATAACGGACACAAACAATAGCTCTCCCTCAAGAGATCAGACGTAAACAAAGGATTACGATCTAAATTACAGCGTTGTTGTTTCTTTGGACTAAAAGTGCTCGATGGAATGTTGTTCACTGGACCCTTATCTTTCAAACGAAACCAGGATTTACAGCAGTGGATACATTTGAGAGTCGTTATCAGGATGAATACGGTATGTGCTGCGAGTTTCCTAAACATGTTTTGATGTGTACTGCTTACACAAATTTAGCAAATACATTCCGTATAAGCTTTCTATCGAAAAACAGCGATCTGTCGTCGATGCTAGAGGCTTAGACCTTCAAAATGATATATAGTTTGTCAAGATTCATTTTGTCCTGTTTTACTTTATCTGTTTGAAAACAATGACGTGTGCAAACAAAGAGCTCTGAGGACGCTGGCGTCCTGGTGCTAGTTAACAGGTTAATAGGTACGTTTACCCTATATTGCTGAATTTTACTGCTCTATTTATACTGTGTACTGTAACAGACATTGACCTGCAAATTGTTTCCTGGTTCTCAAAATTTTAGATTTTTCTTTTTTTGAGGTTTTGAACTGATCTCACTAGTGTTCTCTAGTCAGGAAAATAGTCTGTGTATTTGACAGGTTTGTGTGTCATCTGAGGCCAAAGTTTGACAAAAGTGAATGTGTTTTTGACTATAATATTTGACTTTGACCTGAAAGTTTGCACAGGTTGGTGTATAGTTTTGAGATTGTGTTTATAGTTGTGAGAAAATGGTGAATTGTTTCATGAATTGTGTGTTAGTAATCGAGAAAAACTGTATTCCTGTGATTTTAAAACTGTATTTTTAGCATCATTACTCCAGTCACATGAAATCATTAATATTCTGATTTGCTGCTCAAAAAACATTTATAATTATTATTATGTTGAAAACAGCTGAGTATATATTTTTTTTCAGGTTTCTTTCATGAATAGAAAGTTCAGAAGAACAGTATTTATCTAAAATAGAAATCTTTTGTAACATTATAAATTACTTTATCATCACTTTTGATAAATTTAAAGCATCCTTGCTAAATAAAAATATTAATTTCTATAATCCCCCCCCCCATAAAGAAAATGGTATAGTATAATGTTACAAAAGCTTTTTATTTCAGAAAAATGCTGAACATTGGATCTTTCTATTAATCAAAGAATCCTGAAAAAATTTACTCAACTGTTTTAAATATTAATAATAATAATAATAATAATAATAAAATCAGTATATTAGAATGATTTCTGAAGGATCATGTGACACTGAAGACTGCAGTAATGATGCTGAAAATTCAGCTTTGATCACAGAAATAAATTACATTTTAAAATATATTCAAATAGAAAGCAGTTATTTGAAATAGTAAAAATATTTCACAATATTAATGCTTTTTTGTATTTTGGATCAAATAAATGCAGGCTTGGTGAGCAGAAGAGACTTCTTTAAAAATCATTAAAAATCTTGTTCAATAATTTTTGACTGGTGTAAACATGAAAATTACTAACACTTGTGTTAAACATCAACTATCAAAAGCAATTTCATAACTAAACTGAAATATTTTCAGACACATGAAGTGTGTTTTTGCTCATTTCACAGAGAGACCCAAACCTGTAGTTGATGTTCATCCTGATAGACATGTGTTCAGAGGAGAGACGGTCACTCTCACATGTGACATACAGCACACAGGAGACTGGCAGTACAGCTGGTATAAAGACAGCAGACAAGATTACAGCGCAGGACAAAACCAGAACTATAAAATCACATCTGTGTATTGGTCTCATGGTGGTGTGTACAGCTGTAGAGGAACTCAGTCAAAAGCACCAACATACTCACAGATGAGTGACGGAGTTACACTGACAGTATCAGGTGAGTCTGTTCATGTGTTCATCACACAGATCTTTCTCTTTCTTTCTTTCTGTCTTTCTTTCTTTCTCTCTCTATGCTAATGTTTGTCTGCAGCCTTTAGCTTCATTTATGGTGTTTAATAAGAAGAGAAAGTGATACAAATGATTTCAAATGATTTATTTAATCAAACCAGGGTTTGTAACTGTAATAACACTGAGACTAAACTAAATGCTGAGACTAAATGTGCAGAATATGTTTTCAAATAGATCAGAGTATTGTTACATGCATAGAGATAGATAAAGTAAAAAAAAAAAAAAAAAAATCAATCTAGTTTTTAAATTCACTTGTAGTAAATTAGATGTGTTACGTAGAAGATAGAACACAACTTCAAAAGCATACTCTTTTTAAAATGATTACCACTTGCTTTTGATCTTTAATTTCTGACATATATCTGAATACTGAATTGTCTCTGGTTTGTCCTTTTTATAAATAATTAACCATCAGCAATGGCAAAGTGACAGAACCAAAGCCTTAAACCTGAGTTTACCTGAGACTTTAACATTATTCTCTGGCTAACTTAAGCACTGGGATTTCCTTCTGGAATCAAAATAAACTAGATCATGTTCTGTATCAATCAATCAATCAACTGATTAGTAAATCCATAAAGAAAGAAGACTAGTGAAAAATATTACCAATAACAGCTACAAGTGAACTCAACACTGCATCACTGTCACTTACAGATAAACTTCAGCCGTCTCTGACTGTAACTCCTGAGAGTTCAGTGTTCACTGGAGACACAGTTACTCTGAGCTGTGATGTGAGACAGTTAACTGGATGGACAATTCACTGGATCAGAGACTCAAACACTGAATCCACGGGTGATGCAACTAAAACAATCTGGTCTGTGAGCGTCTCTGATGGAGGAACATACTGGTGCAGAGCACAACGAGGAAACTACTACAGCGAGTACAGTTATGCAGCTGTGATAACAGTAACAGGTAAGAGCTGTTTTACTTTCTACTTTTTCATTAGAGTGCAACTTGATGTGTTTGTTATACACAACCAGTCATTTTTTTTAAACAGCAAGATTTTTTATATTTTTTTAAAAAGTCTCTTCTGCTCAACAAGCCTGCATTTATTTGATCCGAAGCACAGCAAAAACTGTACAATTTTGAAATATTTTTTTTACTATTTAAAATAACTGTTTTCTATTTGAATATATTTTAAAATGTAATTTACAGTTTTTCTCGATTGCTAACACACTGTAATCGATTAATTTGGCACAATTTTCCAAACCATTCATACAGTTCTGGAAACAAAAACATGTTTCTCAAAACGTTTAACACATTTCACCTGCTTTCATTCATGTTCAGATTTGCTCAGTGTTTTCTGCAAAACTCTACACAAGAACTGGATCATTTTGCACCAGTTTAACAATGTTCTCATTCAGAAAACACAAACACACAATATAACTACCTCAAGAATCACAAAATGAACACAAATAGCACACATTTATCCATGTGTGAACATTAAGTAGCAAAACTGATGACACAGCAGTCAGAATCTCAGGATGATATGAACAGGAGCACAAGTGATTGTGTGATTTGGAAAATGAATCCTGGTAGTGAGAGACAAAGAGGAAGAGGAGGAGAAAAGAAAATGAAGGGCACGAGGTCAAAGGTCATTTGTTGCTGATGAAATATAAAGCACTATAGTTGAACATGTTCTTGTGTGTGGATTGATGAGAAGGAAAGCTGTCTGCAGGTTCATCTACAGGGTTTTACACGATACTTACACACAGTACAATTACAGTACAATACTTCAGATGAGAGAACGTTCACTGTTCTTTGTTCTGTAAATACTGCAGCACACAGCCTCAAAATCATAACTGTTGAACTGGTTTGTAGCCAAGAATTCTTACATGTATTTGTGCAGAACTGAGAGTCGACTGTCTGTAGGGGAGACAGAGAAACTGCTATAATATAACAAATAAGGATATTACCAATACTGTAATGTAACTTGGCAGAGGATGCTGAATTTATTTACAGTAACTGACAGTATATTTAAATGTGTGTTTACTGTATATTTTGTTTGGTTTTTGAACTTTTCTCTTCTAGTGCTTTTCATCTACTGTAAAATCATTTTACAGTAGTGTAATGAAAGTAAACTTAAAGTTTATTGCTGAATTTTACTGTATCTGCACGGCTCTATTTATGCTGTGTACTGTAACAGACACTGATTACCACAAGGACTCCTGAATCACACAAGGAGGTTTTTAATTGATCTCACTAGTGTTCTCTAGGCAGGAAAATAGTCTGTGTATTTGACAGGTTTGTGTGTCATCTGAGGCCAGAGTTTGACTATAATATTTGACTTTGACCTGAAAGTTTGCACAGGTTGGTGTGTAGTTTTGAGATTGTGTTTATAGTTGTGAGAAAATGGTGAATTGTTTCATGAATTGTGTGCTAGCAATCGAGAAAAACTGTATTCCTGTGATTTTAAAGCTGTATTTTTAGCATCATTACTCCAGTCACATGACATCATTATAATATTCTGATTTGCTGCTCAAAAAAACATTTATAATTATTATTATGTTGAAAACAGCTGAGTAGAATTTTTTCAGGTTTCTTTGATGAATAAAAAGTTCAGAAGAACAGTATTTATCTGAAATAGAAATCTTTTGTAACATTATAAATGCCTTTATCATCACTTTTGATCAATTTAAAGCATCCTTGCTAAATAAAAATGTTAATTTCTATAATCCCCCCCCCCAAAAAAAATGGTATAGTATAATGTTACAAATGCTTTTTATTTCAGATAAATGCTGAACTTAGGATCTTTCTATTACCGTAATCAAAGAATCCTGAAAAAATGTACTCAACTGTTTTAAATATTATTAATAATAATAATAATAATACAATCAGCATAGAATGATTTCTGAAGGATCATGTGACACTGAAAATAATGATGCTGAAAATTTAGCTTTGATCACAGAAATAAATTACATTTTAAAATATATTCAAATAGAAAGCAGTTATTTGAAATAGTAAAAATATTTCACAATATTACTGTTTTTGCTGTATTTTGGATCAAATAAATGCAGGCTTGGTGAGCAGAAGAGACTTCTTTAAAAATCATTAAAAATCTTGTTCAAGAACCTTTGACTGGTGTAAACATGAAAATTACTAACACTTGTGTTAAACATCAACTATCAAAAGCAATTTCATAACTAAACTGAAATATTTTCAGACACATGAAGTGTGTTTTTTGCTCATTTCACAGAGAGACCCAAACCTGTAGTTCGTGTTGATCCTGATGGACGTGTGTTCAGAGGAGAGACGGTCACTCTCACATGTGACATACAGCACACAGGAGACTGGCAGTACAGCTGGAATAAAGACAACAGACAAGATTACAGCACAGCACAAAACCAGAACTATATAATCTCATCTGTGGATCCGTCTCATGGTGGTGTGTTCAGCTGTGTAGGAACTCAGAGAAAAGCACCAAAATACTCACAGATGAGTGACGGAGTTACACTGACAGTATCAGGTGAGTGTTTTTAGCTTTTCTTCACATCTCTCTAACCCAAACAAAGCAGGCATCCATATAAATGTGTGTTTAGTTTGTTTCTCCTCCCAGTTAAATGATGTTGTAGTTAAGAGTTTCTGAACAGATATTGGACTAATCAACTGTGAGCACAATATTAGGTTGTTTATGATCACAGAAAGCCTCAATTTATATAGTACATGTAGCCCTCTATCCAACAGACATTTTCAGTTCATTCCAGTGAGCTGCTGTCCTTCATTATTTGCAGCTGAATGTAACTGTCAGAGTATCTAACAAAGCTCAGAGACTTGGTCATTTGTTCTCAGTCAGATGAAGGCCAGTAATGACCTTTGACATTATGGTGACACAGTTTACCTGTCCTTGTGGCCTGAGAGGGTCATCTCAGACTAAAATATACAGATTATAATAGTGTAGTGAAAGTGACAGCAGATAAATGTGTTCAGAGACACTCTCACAACGTGTGACATACAAATAAATAAATAAATTAGTGGACATTCAGCTGGGTTAAAGATGACAGTGAATACAGCTGTAGAGGAGAGAGATCAGACATCAGTGCTGCTGTTACACTGACTGTATCAGGTGACTGTTCATATTCACATCTGTTTAATACTCATTTAACATCAATATTTGTGACTCAACACATTTCTTATACTCTTCTGTATCAGCCACATCTGTTCTTATAAGAGGCCTGAAGCAATTCAGTTTTAGTCATTAATCTGTTTAGAAGCAGATCTGCATAAGATGTGTTTTTGTGAGATGGATATGAAATCTCTCAGGTTTCTGCTTTCCAGACGAGGGCCTCGGTTACTGTGGCAACTATAAACAATGCAATGAATACAAACTTGTGTAACCCACTGTTCCTACACTGTAACAAGCACTGGGGAAAGTACATGTATATACAAAAACGCTTTATGAACATATTTAACTAACTTCAACTATGTGTGGCATAATGGCTAAAAGCCTCTTGTTTTGAGTGAACCCTTGGTATTTCTAACTGACCGGTTCATAATAATCTGTTTATATTCAGTGAGTTCATCTGCAATGTAAGACAATGAGTGATTTATAAACAAATAATAATACTTTAAAATCAATCCTAAATGTAACTAGAAGCCAATGTAAAGACCTGAGGACTGGTGTGATATGCTCAGATTTTCAAATTCTTGTCAGAAAAAAATCTTTTGCATATAAATAAATATTAATTTCATAAACCAGTTCTACAGAACACAAAAATGTGTTTATTTTTGCTGCAGTAGGCAAGTGCTAATAGATTTGACAGAGGTTTTCCTGGGATTAATGCTGTTTTCAGCTTTACAAGCATTGATTCAGCTGTTGCATATAGATTCATTTCTTTATTCTGGGATTATCAATCTAAATTACCATATTGACCTGAATATAAGACCACCCTGATTATAAGACGACCCCCCTTTTTCCAGATGTACCTTTTGGAAAAAGGCTTTTTTCTCTGTAAAACAATTGTTTTCTTAAATTATTTTCATATTGCATATTTTTCCTGTTTTAATTTTTGTTTTGAAATTATGGTAAATACTGGTAAAATGTGCCAACAATGACATTTAAAAATATACACTTTTTGATATACCATAAAAATAACAGGTAGCCCATCTGAATTATATAACATTTAGTCCATCCATCTCATAGTAGTAGCCTGCCAAAATTTGATTAACAGTAGAAGTGAAATCTTATTGTAGTCTTCAAATCTGGGGACTGTCTTCTGTTTTAAAATCACTTTCAGAGGAAGTTTGTTCCCATCAGGCTAACATGACCGTCACGACTCATGCCGCTGTAAGCTTTTTCTTTTTCTTTTGTTTTCACTGGCCATCTTTACAACACGCAATACATTACATATTTCATGGCACAATCGTTTTATGCGTTTTTGGCACTACCTATTGTTGTGGGTGTATTATTGACATGTCAAAGTCTAGACCCTGAATATAAGACGACTGCGTTTTTTCAGATGTATTTCCAAGAAAAAAAACATTGTCTTATAATCGGGTCAATACGGTAATACACTGACAAATAAAGTAAATTATAACTCAAGCTTGAGATTTTACTGGGGCACAGCAGATTTTTACCGGGACACGTGCCCCAGTAAATGGGGTCTAGCGACACCCATGGATGAAAGCCAAAATATTAAATGTCACAGATGTATATTTAGTCCACTATTTTGAAGAGTGGGGTCAAAAGGACAATTGTCACCTGAGATTTGCATCCAAATTACAAATGTTTAAAAATGACTTTGGCTAATGGTGACCGTTCAAAAATGGCAAAAAGCACTTCAAGCTGCCTGGAGATTTTTTGTAGTTTTTGTGCTATTTCCTTCTGGACATTTGGGACAGTCATGTGGTCATCAGGACGGACAACATTTTTCTTTGGGTGTAGAACAAGTTAATGTATGCAGCGCAGGGGCGTCACATATCACAGGTCCAGTGAATCTATGGAGCAGATCTTCTCTCGAGGTCGAGGCCCAGAGAATGAATGTTGCCTCCTCAGACAATGATTTTTTTTTTTCTTTACTTTGCAAGCCTGTAACTCAAAGTATTAGATATATCTTAATATCCTTTTAGACTCTGGTTCTTAACCAACTTTCTTTTTCAGCAGTCAACAAATGTGGATCACTTTGCATAGCCTACAGCTGATACGTTTTTCTTTTAAAGAGGAATATCTAAAGAACAAATAATGTTGAAACAATAAATGTATCTCTTTCTTTTCCTATCAGCTCAACTGCATAGACCATACCTGAATGCCATAAATATCCTTTTTTCCAAACTTGTCATACCTGTAACTTTAAAATAATTCAAGATATTTTAATATCCATAGATTCTCATTCTTAATAAACTTTCTTTTGGAATCTTCATTTTTAAGGCCTGTATGGTTCAGACCCATATATCAGAGATGGGCACTCGAGTTAGTGACTCGGACTCGCATTTTTATAGACTAAAGACTTGACTCAGACTCGACCTGAAATGTGACCCTGGAGCACAAAACCAGTCTAGTTAAGTCGCTGGGGTATATTTGTAGCAATTGCCAAAAATACATTGTATGGGTCAAAATTATAATTTTTTCTTTTATGCCAAAAATCATTAGGATATTAAGTAAAGATTATGTTTCATGAAGATATTTTGTAAATTTCTTACCGTAAATATATCAAAACTTCATTTTTGATTAGTAATATGCATTGCTAAGAGCTTCATTTGGACAACTTTAAAGGCGATTTTCTCAATATTGTGATTTTTTTGCACCTCAGATTCCAGATTTTCAAATAGTTGCATCTCAGCCAAATATCGTCTGATCCTAACAAACCATACATCAATGGAAAGCGCATTTATTCACCTTTCAGATGATGTATAAATCTCATTTACGAAAAATTGACACTTAAGACTGGTTTTGTGGTCCAGGGTCACAAATGACTCCAGACTTGACTCGACTCGAGTTAAAGGACTCGTGAATATTTTAAAAGCAACTCAAGTCTTTTATCCTTAAATAGTCCTACTTATATAACTGATATTCAAAAGGCAGACCGTTTATGGCAAATATCTTTCAGCGCTATATCCTCTAGTATTTTTATGTCAAGCTGCTTTCTCTCTCTATCTTCGGGCGCATCTTAACACCTCTTCTTTTTTTTTACAAAGCAGATCATAGATTATATATTTTGTCTATAGCCTATAAAACAGCTTCATGAATAGGAAGACTTCAATACATGAGGATTCTGAATGCTATTTTTAAGCGAGCCATTAAATGACTTGAGACTCGACTCGGACTCCAAGTTAAAGACTTGTGAACATCTCTGCCATATACTGTATATTGGGACACCAGTGTGACTCCAGGTTTAGTCTCATTTATATCGGGATGTCAGAGCAGTAATGTGTAGTTATAATGGAAGGGAAAGGGAAGTGGTGTGTGGCCAAGTATGGTGACCCATACTCGGAATTTGTCCTCTGCATTTAACCCATCCAAGTGCACACTCACAGCAGTGAACACACACCCGGAGCAGTGGGCAGCCATATTGCGGCGCCCGGGGAGCAGTTGGGGGATCAGTGCCTTGCTCAAGGGTCTCACCTCAGGCGTGGTATTGAAGGTGGAGAGAGCACTTGTTATTCACTCCCCCCACCGCCAATCCCTGCCGGACCTGGGAATCGAACCTGCAACCTTTGGGTTACAAGACCAACTCTCTAACCATTAGGCCACGGCTGCCCCATAATGCTGTGTATTTGAACTCTTGGTAGCTTCAGAAGCTGTTAAAATGAACAAAATATCATTTTACAAATATCTGTAAGATTATTCAAATATAGATTCTTATAAATACACCTTTGAGAGCAAGTAATTATGCCTCAACCATTTTCAGTGGATTTTTGGTACTCAGGGAGTTTTGTTCTATATGCAATTATTTTGATAGAAAGAAACAAGATACATTTTCCAACATTATTTATTCTTCAGACATTTCTCTTTAAACTCTTCAAAGTATCAGCTGTGCAAAGTTTATTTTCGATCACTAACAATGGGTAAAATTCAACAATTTGAACATGGAGCTGCTCTGATATCCCTGTATCTATGAGAATGAACTATGGGGCCTTGAAAATTAAGATTTCAAAAGGAAAGTTTATTAAAAATGAGAATCCAGAAGGATAGTGAAATATCTTGAATACTTTCAGAGTTACAGGCATGCACACTTTGGGAAAATAATACACTCAAAAAATGATTATTGGCAAATTTTTTTCCTAAGTATTTGTATCTATTTGATTTTATTTAAATGGTGATTTTTTTAAAAATGTATGTACTCCGATTACTTGGAATCAATATAAATCTGTTAACTGTCAAAACTATTAGATTGAATCAGTTAAAAAATATGAATAGGGTTTAAATACAGCTGGCTCTGAAACAAGTCAGAGCCAATTAGTTAAATTGCATGAGATTGGTTTACATCCAAATGGAATCGTTTACCATCCTCCAGTCGGTAGGTGGCGGTACTGCACACTGACCTGTCTAAAGCCGCTTTGGTAATGCACGTGCAAATTTAAAAAAAAAAAAACAGTGCCAAAAGAAGCGTTCTCCTGCACCTTTTTCGTTGGTTTGCCAAACCACCATAAAACACCAGAAGAAGAAGAAGCAGTGTTCTCCTGAATCTCTTCACCATTTTGAATTGGAGCAGCCTGGATCATAATCTATTTGCAAGGTAAGATATATCTTATCTGTACTCAGTGTATATTATTTGACATGGTGATGGGAGAAACGAAGCTTTTCAAAGCATTGAATCAATTGCTTCGATAAATGATTTGATGTTTCGAAGCACTTGAAACAGCACATGCTGGTGAAAACGTTGTAAAAGCATCAAGAACTCAGACCAAACTTACAAAACAAATGGAAATGTTTTTTTAGAAATACCATTTTTAAAAATAAATAATAAACACTTAAATACTATTAAAGGTGCAGTGTGTAGTTTTTAGCGGCATCTAGCGGTTGAGTTTGTGAATTGCAACCAACGGCTCAGTCCCCCGCTCACCCCTCCCTTTAGAGATAAACTTACACAACTTACAATAAACGATGTCATTGCGAATATTACTGTTACTTGTTCATCATTGTGTCAGTGTTTTTTCGCGAGAACAACATAGTGACGATACGCGCTCTGTAGAGCAGTTTGTCCGTTAAGGGCTACTGTAGAAACATGACGGCGACTTCCATGTGAGGGGACCCACGGTGTATGTAGTTATAAATCGCTCATTCTAAGGTAATAAAAACATAACAGTTCATTAAGTAAGGTCTTTATACTCCTCTGAAAACGTAGTTATTTATATTATATTGCATTTCTGTCTATAGATCATCCTAAATATTACACAGTGCACCTTTAAATAATCAGTGCTTGTGTCATGTTTTATTTAAGTATCAAACCCTTAACACACAATGAACTAAATTAATTATTTAATGAAATAATGAATGTAATTATTTACATGATTAAGTGTTTTCATTAGAGCGGTTTATAAAAACCAGCAGGCAAGAGTAGTGTTATCAGTCAGGAGAAGGAGGTGGTTTTAATTCTATCATAAGCTCATTTTGTTATTTTTAAGGTATGATGTGATTTGTAGAATGTTTTTTACACATTTTTTAAACTATATAGCCATCTGTGCTAAAGGGAAGTTATCTTTTGTTTAACCCACAACACCTGGCCCTGAATTCTTTATTTTGATAGTAAAATTTTGTGAGATTTCATGATTAACTGGGCAGCCAGAAGTGGTTCATGGGTTCACTTTGAGATCAACACTCCCTAGTGGTGAACCATCAGAGTTTTGAAACAGTGTGACGTAACGAAGCTTCGTTTGGTAAAATCACGTGACCTGGCCGGTTTGATACGCGCTCCGAAACACTGATTCGAAACAAAAGATTCGCAAATGTTTCAAAGCTTCGTGAAGCAGTGTTTCGAACGCGCCCATCAATAATTTGACAGATTTCATTATATATATATATATATATATTTATATTATTAGTGCGGTTGATATCGTATTACACTAATATCAATGCACGGACTATCGTTTATTTCACTAGCTAGTTAAGTTAATGGTACTAATTAGGGCTGGGTTGAAATCTGTTTTTCAATTTTAATCGTTTCTCATTGTGACAGTGCATTTCCATTACCCTTCAAATTGCGCAAATTAAAATTGCTAATTGAAATACGCCTAATGGAAACGTGTCAATTTCGCAAAAACTCCCATATATCGCAAAAAAGTTTTTACGCTCGCATTAGGTGGTTTTTCACGCAATTCAAAAAGGAATATTTCGCAAAACTGCAATGGAAAACATTTACAGGTTACATGGCGTATGTAAAAAGTCATATGATCATTCTTCAATGTACTATAACCTCCAAGAAACACTTAATACATGGCCGCTCTCGAATATAAGTGGCTTTCCCTGCCATTAATGCTTAGACAATTTACACTGCACACGTCTGCGGTGAAGAGTGGCTCTGATACAACCACTGAAGCTGATTGCAGCCACTCTAGTCAATGCTTGTTTATTGCAGCCGTGCCACGCGTGTTTCTGAAGTGGCTCTCCATGCTGCTTCTATAAAGATACATGCATACACCTCCTTTGAATAAATATAGCCAAAATCTGTCAAATCCCACCAAAATCCATTTCCATGACTTATTGCGAGAGGCAAAAGTTTACGATAGTCGCAAAACATTGTTTAATGGAAACGCCGTCATTTCACAATACTTTTTTATCGACATTTATAAAATTTTGCCAAAGTTGAGAGCAAATCTGTAATGGAAACTGATCTCATTGTAAATCCTAAGAATCGAAAGATGCTGTTTTAACTTGATGTGTGAACAAAACTTAATGAAACGCATCACAGTAAGTTTTGTTACTTGTGATATGAAACAAAGTGTCAGATTTCAGATTCTATCAATTGTATCACTAAAGTTAAACAGTAAATACAGTGTTGGTGTTAAATGTAACGTGAAAGATCATTTTAGCCCCTCGGTACAAGCAGAAGTGCAGAACTCGCATGAACCTATCATCTCTTCCTCTTTACTTCTAGTTACCACAGCAAATAAACATTAACGATCATCAGAGGGTGTTAAAAGAAACAGAACATCCGGAATGAATCACATCTCGTGTAATGGCTCAAAGCTTCAAGATGTCAAAGAAACGGCATGTTAGTAACAGTATGCAGCAAATTAGCTCATTTTTGGTTTGATAAATCTCACTATCTCTTAGTAGAGGTAACTAGAAGTTAGTATGAAAACTTGAGTATTGGTTATTGTTTTACAAGTTGAGTCAACTTAAAGATTTAAGTACACTGAATTAAAAACAAGCTTGTTCTCTACAGTTAATTTGAGAAATAATAGCACATTTGCAGCTGTTACAAATGGCAATGCAGAGTAAAGTTTAAGTACAGATAATTACAAAGAAAGAGCGATTTAATACATTTAAAAAATTACGTTTTGAAGTAAAATACTGAAATAGTGTTTTCTTGTAAAATGTACTTAATGTTTAATGCTTTTTTTCCCTGTCCTGGAACAACACGAGTGCTCATGTTTTTAAGCTTGGCTGTGTCCAGTTCCATCAGAAGTCTCTTCTTCTTAAGGTAGTATAGTTCAAAATAACTGGCTATACATTTAATTCTTATTTTATACTGCCAGGCCAAAAAAGGTCGCTGTCTGGATTTAAATGAGTAAATACTTGATATTTAAGGACTGACTCATTACTTGAAGTGATTCATATGTTTCTGGCATGTTGTGTTTTTGGCAACAATTCTTTTAGCCCTAACTGATGCAGTGTGTAGCCTTTTATTTCTCAAACAACCAGGTCGGAAGTCGTACCCATGTCTATATTCCAGGATAACAATGTCAAGATTTATTAGGCTCAAACTGAAAGATCGTCCACCACAGAGTCCTGGGGTCGGTTGCATAAACTTATGTTAAGAGAGTGTCTTAAGAACTAGTTTGACCAACTAGCAGTTAGCCAAGGGGTAATCAGTTTTATATTTTGGATTCAGCGTAGACTAATCTATGTTTTGATGTAACCATATTTTAAAGGTTTTGACCAGTCTTAAAGAACAAAATTAGATGACTGACTATTAAGACTAGTCTAAACCTCTTATGCAACCGGCCCCTGACCTAATCCCTATTGAAAGTCTTTAGGATGTGCTGGAGTTGACTTTACATAGCCTGTCCAAAAAGGAGTTGCACACTCTAATATTTCATTGGACCACCTATAGCTTTCATTACATTGTGCTGTTGTGGCATTGTTTAAACAACATTATGCAACATCTCAACATTTATTTCCATCAAGAGTTGCGTTTATTTTTGGCCTGGATCTTGTATTGACAATGGGAGAGTCTAGCCACTCTGTAAAGTGGACTCCAGCACATCCTCAAGACATTCAGTAGAGTTAAGCTCAGGACGGGTGATCAATTCATATATGAAAATGATTCCTCGTGCTCACTGAACCACTCTTTCACAAATTGAGCCTGATGAATTTTGTTATTGTCGTGCTGGAATGTGTACATTGGTACGTCCTCCGACATGGTTGTTTAAGAAATAACAAAGCTACACACTGCATCAGTTTGGGTTAAAATAATCATTGCCAAACATACAATAAGCCGGAAACATAAAAATCACTGCAATAATCATCCAGTTCTAGACTCTTCAGTATTTGCTTATTTAAATCCAAATGGTGACTTTTTTTGTACATTTGAATGAGTCTACATATCCAAAATGTCAGAGTTTGTAAACAATGTGTCCTTAAAATGTCTGAATATGACACTGTGATTGGCATTGGAACACTAATCATTATCTTTGTTCATCCTCCAGGACTGAAAGTGCAGAGGCTGAGTCTTGAATTGCACAGACGACAGTGGGCATGTACATCTTTTGTTCAGAGGGTGCTGCAGTTCTGCAGTGTCACTCTTGGGTGTTTGATGCTTTTTGGACTGATTTATGTGAAGCTACTGTAGGAAACTTTTTCCTCGTCGAAGCAGAGACCAGGAGACGTTGGGATATCTTTCAAGCAGAAGTTACTCTTTATTGAGAACTCGCTGTGCGTCGCTGCAGTCATCCAAGTCTAACTATTGCTCAGCACAGTAGAGTTTATACTTTTCAAGGGGGAGGGATACATAGAGGTGGAGACAATCTAAACAAAGCATGCAAATGCAGTACAGGAAACAGCCCATTACCAGAATTCCCCCAGCCCTGACCTCATCAGCATAACAGTGTCAATCAAATGCATAGGTGCTAATCCAATCAGCCTGTCAGTATCGTCCATACCTTCATATTATAATAGAGACAAAGGCACAGCTGTGCCTTGAGTTTAGCATTCACCTTTAACTTAGGTCAGGAAGTGCATAAAGACAAAAGGTTAATGTCTCAGACACCTGGGCTGCCTGAATTGATGTTCTTAGAATGTCATCATCTTCACCTCAAAATGTAAAACACACATTGGAACCTAAATCTATCATTTTATAAATTTGTAATCCCACAGTTCCCCCTTTGAGAGTTCTAATAACTCTCACAAAATACAAATTTAGACACTTAAAAGTTCATTCTTGTAACTTGTAATCGTTACAGGCACATTGTACATGTTCTGTGTTGCTTATATGTAATTGCATGCTGACACAGAAACAAAACATGCAATTAGGGTCCGTGAAGTTCTTACGGGTAATAATCTTTTCTGGTTGGAACTGCCATTTCCTCGTGAGAGGCGGGAGTCATTTGCTGAAAGAAACACTTGATACTGTGGATGCATAGATAGTACGCAAGTTGGAGAAACAACAGCAGAATTGCTATTTCCTTGATCCACAGCCAGGGTTTACCTAACAAGTTTCCGAACCATGAAGAATTATCTTCAGTCATCTGGTGTAATTTTGCTGAAAGACCAAGAATGTCTTGTTGGATTTTGTTCAAGTTCTCTGTTGGATCCATTAACCCGGTGCAGCATTCAGGACCGATAATGGTACAGGCTCCCCCTTGTGTTGCAAGAATGTAATCCAAGGCCACTCTGTTCTGTAAGATCATCATCTTGTGCGAGGCAAGAGTGTCCTTGATGTTGCCCAGGGCCAAAACCGTATCATTGGCCAATTTCTGTACAGAATCCGACAGGCTTCTGACTTGATCGAGAGTCTGCATGACACCATACGATGGGATTAATGCACCAAGAGTTCTTGACCATGTTGATGGATGACTGAAGTTCCCGTATGTGAGTCTCTGCGTTGTGTATTTTTTTATTTTTTTTCCTTCTTTCTTCTTTCTTTTCTCTGTCTTGTGTGATAGTTGGCTCGGCAATGGGTCTAGTTGTCTTTTTAGAGGATGTGGCTTCATACGCAGGTGAGGAGGTCGGTGCGTATGGGTCTCAGGACAGCCATCAAGTGGTATCTGCACAGAGTAAGAAAGAAAACAAAAACAAAAGAGAACAACGGCACATAGCAGTATTTGTTGTAGAGTCTGCAAACATTAGGGTTGTATCCTCTGTTCAAATATAGTCTGCTATTGTTGTTCCTTCTTTCCCTATTTCTCAATTCCTGCGACACCTAAAGAACAGTGAGGAAAGGATGGACTATTGGATGGGGAAAGGCCTATGAGGAAATCTTCACCGCAGGGTTGGCCCCCGAAGCCTGTTGCATTCGGTTCTTCCCTGGGCTCCTCACTGGTCCGTGTGTCCTATCCTATCCCTGTAGGTGGGGGAACAACTTTACAGTGTGACACATGAGTCCAGGTTTTCCTTCCCTGACACAACACTGCAGCTGCTGTAATCAACATCACTTGATGTGGTCCGTGCCACTTAGGCTCTAATGGCTTGATTCTGAATGACTTTATCATGACCCACTGACCTGGGATGATTGTCTTCTGGTGGAGTCTGCCAACACGACTCAACTCTCTCTCTCTGGCACTCTGTACTGCCTTTGTGAGGTTTTCACAGTAAGCGATCAGGGCATCTGAAGCAATGTGCACATCAGCATTTCTAAGATCAATCACACCTGGCATCTGCATTGGGCGTCCAGTAATAATCTCATGAGAGCTCAGTCCTACTGATCTGTTAGGTGATGCTCTCATACTACACAGTACTGCGGGCAGTGCTTCCACCCATGGTACTCCTTCCTGATGCATTTTGCTTAGCCTGGTTTTGATTGTTCTGCTTGATCGTTCAACCTGTCCTGATGCTTGTGGCCTATAGGGATAGTGAAGGTTCCACTTAATCTTCAACATTCTAGACACTTCCTTGACTACCTACCTGTCCTGTGAAGTGGGTACCTTGATCTGAGTCAATGCAATCTGGTAATCCCCATCTGGGAATGAAATCAGTGACAAGACATTTAGCAGTATGTGCAGCTGTAGCACGCCCTGTTGGATAAGCTTCTACCCATCTTGAGAACTTGTCTATTACTACCAAAACGTCAGTTTTTCCTTTACAAGGGGGCAACGATATGTAATCAACTTGCAGGTGACGAAATGGCCCTGGTGGAGCTGGGGTATGTGCTGCTGGTGTAGTGGCTGCTGGTACATCATTATTTTTCTGACATGTAACACATCTCTTGACTGTTTCAGTGGCTGCGTTTCTGAATTTTGGATTCCACCATTGATTTGAGAACCTGTGATTCATCGTTGCTGCATATGTAAGCGTAACACAATCATGAGTCATTTCGCCTTCATCCTCTAACACAAATTCAGTCATTGCAGACATCATACCTGAGGATGGGTTCGTGACTGGTGCACGCTGTATAACAATATTCGGGGCTGTGAGAGTTGCTAACCAATTTCCCCAACGGGAGGAGGTGACAGAAGTGACTTTTACTTGATTAATGAGTGCGGACACTGCATGACAGTCTGTCTTAACACCATTAGTTTTATTTACAAAGAATTGTTCCGCTTTGTTGTACATTACTGGGGAAATTAAGCACTCACAGCCCTAACAGTTAACACCTGAGCAAACTGCTCCAACAGTTCGGTGAAGTGGGGAGGGGCTGCTTCAGAGTGCTAAGTAGACTGAGTAGGAACTGAGTAAAGCTGTTGATTTCTCCTAATGTCCTTTTGCTTTTCCTACACTCTTTCATCCCGTGTCCAGGTTTACCACAGTAATGACAACTGCCCTCCTTCTTAGGACATTTAGGTTTCTGTCGGTTCTCTGTGTTGACCTTAAAGGATGCTGCTGCAATCTTTACTCTGGCTTTAACATCAGAGTCTCTTTCCCAAGTAGCTAACCTGTCCAAGCTGTTTTGTAAGCTTCCAGTGGACCATGTTAGATATAAGAACGGCAAAGCAGATCTGTACTCTGATAAAAGGCCATCAAACCATGTTCGAACTAATGGTCCTTTATGATCCAGTACCTACTCTGGAGTGTCAGCTATTCCACTATATGCTGCAGCTGACTGACAAAACCTTTCAGTGTACTCACTTACAGTTTCATCCTTCTTCTGTACACAACTAGTGACTTTTGACCAATCCACTTTTGGTCCAACAATGTTCTTTAGAATTTTCAAAACACCTTCTCTCAAATCGCCTTTACTGGCATGTTGTAGTTCAGAAGTAACAGCAGACTGAAAACTGTTGAATTCAGATTCAGTTAGAATTTGTGACATCAGCTGTGTGACTTCTGCTAATGACATGTCGTAGAGACGCATTTTGCTGATCAATGCTCTTCTAAATTCAGAAAAATGTGTGCGTGCTGACGGTAAACTCTGAGATAGTCTCTCTATATCTTTAGGACATAAAGCTTTGGCAACAGTTTGTATTTGCACAACAGAAGAATTGAGAGGAACACTATCAGTTTCCTCAATTCCCTGAGATCTTCTCCTAGCACCACACACATTGACGGAATTTACAGGCACATCAGTTACTGATTGGAGAGCTACATCTGTTTCAAACAACGCTTGTAAATCAGGGTAAATGTTATCAGGCTGACTAACTTCCACATCAGTTTTTGCTGCAGCTTTCTTGAGGTTCAATTTCTTAGTCAAAGTGGATACTCTAGCACGGAGCTCTTTATTCTGTTCCTCTAACTCTGAGTTACGCTGAGACTGTTGTGTAGCTAGCGCTAAACCAAATTCTCTGTGGCAGCAGATAATGCCTTTCACATTGTTCTTGCGAATATATGCTCCTAGTACCTTTTTACACTCATCTACCGACCAAGTCTTGTCTGGATGGATCTCATATTTCTGAGTTAGTTCTTGTCTAACTTTCTCAGTGACTATTAGGTTCATTTGCACTCCTAAAAGTGATTTGAATTCGCTATCTGACCACAAAAGAGTCGCTAGACCACCTTTTTCAGTTGTGGGGATCAGTCTAGCATTCTTTCTAAACATTTTGTGAGTTTCTTTGTTACCACACAATCAAAACACTAAAACTTCTCTGATCAACAGAGGGTACGCTTGTTAACACATCAACTATTGTTAACCTTCCCTGGCAAAGCAGAGGATAACACAAATTACTAGCACTTTACGCTAATCTTCCCTGCATGAACAGAGGATAACCAATTCTTCCCTGCCAAAACAGAGGGTAACAAAATATTAACACGTAATGTTAATCTTCCCTGCAAGAACAGAGGATAACCAATTCTTCCCTGCCAAAACAGAGGATAACAAATATTAGCACGTAATGCTAATCTTCCCTGCCTGAACAGAGGATAACCTTCATCTCTAAAAGGAAATTTTTAGAGGATAACTTAGTTAACCAAACCCTACAGCTGTCTGTTAACTCTTCTCTGACGGCGCAGAGGATAACAAATTTGTACTGGTCTTAAAGGTTCTTTTGGATAGAGTGACACTCACCAACCCTTGGTTGTACAGAAATATTCAGACTGGAACGAAGTCAGATCTTTGTTGAGCTTGAAGTTTCAATCTGGATTCAGGTGAGGAGCTCTATCCGGGTCATGGCACCATCTGTAGGAAACTTTTTCCTCATCGAAGCAGAGACCAGGAGACGTTGGGATATCTTTCAAGCAGAAGTTACTCTTTATTGAGAACTCGCTGTGCGTCGCTGCAGTCATCCAAGTCTAACTATTGCTCAGCACAGTAGAGTTTATACTTTTCAAGGGGGAGGGATACATAGAGGTGGAGACAATCTAAACAAAGCATGCAAATGCAGTACAGGAATCAGCCCATTACCAGAATTCCCCCAGCCCTGACCTCATCAGCATAACAGTGTCAATCAAATGCATAGGTGCTAATCCAATCAGCCTGACAGTATCGCCCATACCTTCATATTATAATAGAGACAAAGGCACAGCTGTGCCTTGAGCTTAGCATTCACCTTTAACTTAGGTCAGGAAGTGCATAAAGACAAAAGGTTAATGTCTCAGACACCTGGGCTGCCTGAATTGATGTTCTTAGAATGTCATCATCTTCACCTCAAAATGTAAAACACACATTGGAACCTAAATCTATCATTTTATAAATTTGTAATCCCACACTACGCAACAGAGCTCAAGTGCACGTTTGAAGAAAATCCTGGATACAACCAAGCTGTCACCAAAGAACTCTTAGTTAATGACAATTGAGATGTCATATTTGAGATGTCAAATTTTTGTACTTGAAACAATTTAAGTGTTAAAAGTTTAAAATGTAGATGTAGAATGTTCCTTTCATACTCATGTACTCCTAACATGTAATTAAATCTGCATGAAAAGTGTGGTGGTGCAGAGCCACTCAACCCCTGAGCCTTATGGCATTTTTTTCTGACCATTATCCTATTGTTATAAATTATTGTATGCCACAGATTGTTTTTAAATGTTAGTGCAACGTAAGCAGTACTGTTATCATCGATTTACCTCATGTATATGTCTGCCTTAAATTTGCACAGTTCTTGAGGAAACTGATCTTATTTCTGCACTCTGTTAAAAATGTTTGGTGCCATTTTGCCGAAATCATTATGCATTTAAAACAAATTGGATTTATTGGTACTAATTACATAAATTGTATTGTTTCATTTACATAAAGTTGGCAAATTTGCATCACAAAGTTTATTAGTTTAAGTTAAAAATATGCAATCAAAATGGATGGAAATTTGATATGCAATTGAAATACATAAATCTTAAGAATTGGGCTTAAATATTTTTTAGATAGATATTGCAAAAACGGGGTATGCAGTACATGCAGTGCAGAGGGGTGCCGCACATGGGGGGGGGGGGGGGTGGCATTTTGCCGACATCATTGTGAAAATCTTGTTTAATAAAACGTTATAAATAATCAAAAGCTTAGTTGTTAAAAATAATATAATGAAACATTTTTACTTAACGGTTTTTAGCATTTGTATAGTGTTCAAAAATGTATTTGTTATAAACTTAAGACGTGGAACGGCCATATCTCTTTACGACAGGGCTATTCAATTAATTTCATTTGAGGGCCGGATTATCGAATTGAACATTTGAAGGGGGCCAAGGGGGTGGGGGGCCGTCCCAATCTTTCTCTGAGGGGCCTATACAATTGGAAATTCAATTTAAATGCATATTCAGCAGTAAAATTAACTAATATTACCAACAGTAACATCTATAAAAGGTTAACAATTAGTGCTGTCTGCCATTCAATTAAAAAAATTAATTAATTTAATAAAAATTAATTTAAAAAAATGTGACTAAACACACATTCATATATTTGTGTTGTCATATTTTCACACTGAACATCCAAATTAATATAGAAACAACATAAAGATTGCATATTTTAAATATGTGTTTAATGGCATCTTTTTACTGGCCTATTATTAATGAAGTATCATTGATACAAATGATGTTACTGTTGTCTCTATTAAATCATTTTTTTCCCTTTAATTTTAGCCATTCATTATAACCATTTAATATTACAGTATAATTGAAATATTATGATATTATTTTTAACAATTAATAGGCTTTGAAAAATATAACTTTTTATAAGTGAAATTAAAACAATCTTCACATAAACTATAAATTGTATGCATAAGCTATATATTGATTATTCTTTATTCAAGCTACAAAAGTTAATCAGCAAGCAGAGCAGTAAGTGATTTCTCTTTTTCTTTAGTTCTTTGATTTACATCAATCACAGCCTGCAGCAGGTTTCACTTTGTGGTTTTGTCCATTGAAGCGGCTCAGCTTATGAGTAATGTTACAGCCAAACGCAAGTACTTCAAAACGCGCAGATTTTTAAACTATTCCTGCTTTGATAAAAAAAAAAAAATATTTGTCCAGTATCGGCGCTATTTCTCGCCAGAAGTTACCCAGACAGCAAGCAGTGTTGGCCCAGATTTGGCCCACATCTGGCCCGCATGGATTTCACACGGGCCAGATGTGGGCAGGATCTGGGCCAAAGCTATGTTGCTGTCTGGGTATGACCGATAACACTGTCTTTAAACTTGTTTAAACTAAGTTAGAATTGTGGATCTCTCATAACTCCCTCACATAAGTGCTTGTCAACGCTGCCATCTGTTGATGTTGCGGTCTCCGGTAGATTGTTGTTATTGCGTCTCTCTCCCTTTTCTTTTTGGCTGGCCCGGGCCAGTGTTGCCACCTTGTGGACAAACTAATTAGTGCAAGAACAATTCAAGGCGAATTTACAACCTGCGTACTCTTTGATGAAGCCGGATTGGGCCCGCGGGCCCAAGTGAATAGCCCTGCTTTACAACCACAACAAACAGGAGACTTTTCAGGCGCACACTTCAGTTTTTCAGGCGCACAATCTATATCACTTCATCATAAATAACCCGCACAAGAAACTACATCGTCGGTTAAGTCATGAAATTACCAAATTGCGATTAAAGCTGCAAAACTGTGCATGCACATGCATCAGATTTAAACGTCTCTCAAATGCATGTACTGAAATATTCAATAGGGCACAAGATGATAGCCTATGTATTTCTTATTTTGTAATTTAATGCACAATTAGGCTAAATGTGTGCACAAAGCATGCGCAATTTGTAAAGTACGAAAATTAAATTATATTTAAATGCATAAAATAAACTACATTCTGGCATTTATGAGCTGTTGACTTCCGCCCTTTTCACATTATTGCAGATGGGAATTCAAAAGAGAATCCCCCCCCCCCCCCCTTGTACAGAGCTCGATTTAAATTTGACAAAATAACTGTTGCAATGAATTAATTTTGATAAATAATAGTGTTAAACATTGACTTTGAACTATCTGCATGTCTCATCCATGAGTAGTCCTGTGCAATGATGGAGAACAAGCTTTCGGGGTGTTGAGACCCAGAACCAAGCTGACTGAGCAATAAACCTAGAGTAAGCCCTTTTATTAAAATACCTGGAGGTAATACAAACATAATAGAAAAATGGTCATATTCACTTAATTACCTGATCAAATTCACAACTTCACAAATTCTCAATTACAATTACGTACAAATTAACTGTATTCAGTTGTGTTTTAGGCACTAAAACAGTCTAGTATAGTGAAATAGGCTACATTTCTATATTGAAATAATGAAGATTTCTGTGCCACTGCAGACTGGTTGCTGGCCCCTTCCTGGCCACCCCTATGAAAACATCCTGTCCACTGCTGAAGAGGGCAAATATCAGTTCATTTATGAGTATCTCTATTACTCAAAAAAACAACAACAAACAAAAAAAAACATGTTTGTGAATGTGCATGTGATTTACATTTGCGAGAATCTGACAATACAAACTATCCACCTGTCACTGAAAATTGCCGTTTTTAATTCAAAGTAGGCCATAGATGTGATTCAAGTAGATCTGAGTTGAAAACTCTTGCTACTTCATACTTCAATACAAAACAATGCTGAATTTTGACAAAAAGGAGATTTTTAAATGCTATAATTGTGATTTTTATGTCTAAATATAAATCCATTTGCAAAACATGTGAAAATAACTATATTACAAAGTGGAAATGGTAAATGAGACAATAAATGATCCTCTGCTGTCATCTAGTGGTCATAGTGGAAATCATGACATTCATTTTAATAGTAGGCCTATTTGTTTTTCTGCCAGGTGAGATCTTGGCAGAAATCTTCAACTTAGCATGGCCAATTTTCCATGAATTATCTCTATAAGTAAAAATGAAAAAAATTAAGACATTCTTTAAAGTAAATTTTACTTGGTGTTCTCATTTTATATAAAAATGTGCAAAAATATGAATAACTTTTGAGGCAAATTAATAATATACAGTACTGTGCAAAAGTCTTAGGCCACAAGTATTTTTTTTTACCAACAAATCAGTTATTTCTATATTTTGCTGTAGTGTGTCAGCAGGAAATATCAGTTTACATTTCCAAACATTCATTTAGGCATTATTTGTAATAATCCAGTGAGATTTTTGTGCTCCACACAGAGATCTGATCTGATCATCATCAGTCTGTCTGGAATGACATGAAGAAACAGAACAAACTGAGACAGACTCAATCCAGAAGAACTGTAGCAAAGTCTTCAAGAAACCTCCTGCAAAGTTACAGTACTGTTAAAAGTTTTAGGCACTTGGGTAAAAATGCTGTAAAGTGAGGATGCTTTCAGAAATAATGCCATAAATAGATTTTATTTATCAATGAACTTCTATTAACTAAATTAAATCAACATTTGGTGTGAGCACACTATGCATTTAAAGCAGCTGTTGCCCTCGGTGCACTTGCACATAGTTTTTCAGGTAGCTTTGCAGGTAGGTTTCTTGAAGCATCTTAGAGACGTTACCACAGTTCTTCTGGATTGAGTCTGTCTCAGTTTGTTCTGTTTCTTCATGTGATTCCAGACAGACTGATGATGATCAGATCAGATCTCTGTGTGGAACACTGGCTGTTGTCAGACTCCTTGTGCAAACAAAAATCTTACTGGATTATTACAATTAATAGCAAAAAATAATGTTTGGAAATGTAAACTGCTATTTCCTGCTGACACACTACAGCAAAAGATAGAAATAACTGACTTAAAACCATTTTTTTGTTGGGATAAAATACTATTGGCCTAAGACTTTTGCACAGTACTGTATATTATGCACAACCTGTAGCTGATTGAAAAAAAAGGTATGAGATGTGCCATGTATATTCAAATTTAATCTTTTTCTTATTTTTCTGGACAAACATTCCTCTGTTTTAGTCAAATTAAGCTCATTGAAGAATGTTATGGATGCATCAGTGTTAGAATTATTTTTCTGATACATACAAATACTCACTGATTTGTCTAACACAGGTAAATCTGTTCTTGTTCTCCTGCAGATCTGAAGCCAAAGCCTGAACTCACATCATATCCTGCAGGAGCTGCACTGACAGGAAACACAGTGACTTTGACCTGTCGCATGGATCCGGCCACTGGATGGGACTTTTACTGGAACAAACACACACTGAACTCTGAGACAAAGACAGAAAAAGAAAACTCCTACAGAGTGAAGATTGATTCAGTGTCTGATGGAGGCCAGTACAGGTGTAGAGCTGGAAGAGGAAACCCAGTCTACTACACACAATACAGTAATGCACTGTGGGTAAATGTTACAGGTGAGAGAGAACAGAGTATGAGACACAACACACAGATCAGAGACAATATCTACTGAACTCCTAAAACATTGAATCAAAAATAAATGTAATAATCTGTGTTTGTACAGAGAGTCCTAAAGCTGTGGTGATGGTCCGGCCTGATGAACGAGTGTTCAGAGGAGAAACAGTCGCTCTCAGATGTGATATAAAGTGGGGAGGAGACACTGAGTGGACGTACAGATGGGAAATAGAGGGAACAAACTGGTATGGAAACTCTGCTGACCGATGTACAAAAGAGTGCAGCACCAGTGAAACTGATAATCAGGAAAACAGAAATGCTGTCAGCTGGTGTTCAACACAAGAGTGGACCATCAGCAGTGTTGATCACGTTCACAGCGGTAATTACACCTGCAGAGGACAGAAAGACACACAATGCTCTCAGCGCAGTGATGCTGTTACACTGACTGTATCAGGTGAGTTTGTGTGTTTGTTGATTATCATCAGTGTGAACAGCTTCTCTCTCTATAACTGGTCATGTTTTGTTCAGCTGAAGCTCAGGCAGCAGTGCGAGTGTCTCCACAGCCGTGGCTGACTGAAGGAGACTCAGTGACTCTGATCTGTGAGGTTACAGGCTCCTCTACAGGCTGGACGTTCAGCTGGTTCAGAGATGATGATCGTCTGTCAGACAGCAGCAGAGGAGCTGGAGGCTCTTACACTCTCAGTCCTGCTGCTCTACAGCACACAGGAGTTTATACGTGCAGAGCAGAGAGAGGACGACCGGCCTATTACACAAACTACACACAGATACTGTGGATCACTGGTGAGTCTGTGTCACAGCATTCATGCTTGCACTCATCAGTATTTGTATTTCATTGCAGTTTCTGGCACAGGGGGGCTAGAACATCTGAGACCAATGCAAACCTCAAAAACCTGCTCTCACTTCCCTCCAATTCTCAGTCTAAACCAGATCAGAAGCGCTATCTAACCTTCTATGGCATAGTGTTGCTCTCAGGCAACAAACTACCCTTTTGGAGCTCTCACCCCTTTCATTTTAATAAAAAATATACATATATAATATGTAAGGTCCACGAATTGGCCCAACGGAGGTATGCAATGATGGATGAAGGTTTCCTGTGTGTTCTTTTTTTTCAGTGCGCAAAGTTCTTTCATTTAATTAAACTCTAATCTGCCTCCATTTTATTATGAACTCAAATTTAGTTTGAAATGCCAATTGGTTGTTTGTTAATTTCTAATTATTATTATTCTGACATTTGATTATTCTATTTTGCTCTTTAATCGTATTGAATCTCATTCATCTTATTCATATAACACTTTGAGTCTCGTACCGGCTTGTATACAGATCTCATATTCACAAACTCTTCAGTCTTGGTCATCAGACAGAGGCGATTGACTAATATTCTGGATGGCTCGCGCAATACTTAGCTCATTCTAGAATACTTTTATTAGTCCCCATAGATCTGTAAACACTTAATTAAGGTAAGACTATATCTAACCAGAGGTCATGACCATTACTATAGAACCAAGTTGACCAACTTAACTTCCTCTAAGTAATGCCGTGATTTATCACATACACTTAGTTAAAATAATGTTACAATAACCAGAGGTTGAGGCTGACCCAAATTTAGGTTGGTCAACAACACACTGTTGTTCAAAATTGAAAAACCCAATAGCCTCTACAGTCTAAGTATACATAACTAATGGCAATGTGTTAGCCGGAGCTCTAAAACATTTTAGTCCATTACTAACCTGAGCGCAGATTCACAGTGTTATAGACACAATTAATTAGAGTCAATGATCTCAGAGTAAGTCAGAATAAATTCAAATGTAATATTTTATTATCAGTCAGGCAAATACATAGCCAATAGTGGGTGTGGGGCAATCCTTTCAGGAAGCAAAGCCACATGGGACACAGTGCCACAAATTGGTAAGATAAACATCACTTTTTAACATGTTTAAATTTAAATAGCTTTATTTAAAAAAATATATGCACTTGCATTAATATGTAAGGAAGTATGTTTGATTGTTGAAAGACTTATTGTATTTTTATTTATATACTAAAACCGTGTATTTTTGCTCGTTGCCTCAGGGCAACATTGTGCAGTTAGACCACTTCTGTTCAGGCAATATCATGCTATAAGGTGGAGATGTGCTCAGATGCATAATCAGGAATATGATGCATTCATGTCCTCCTGGGCAGTTTTTACAAGCTCAGAAAACTCAAAGAACGTGCAGTATTATTATTATGCCACAGAGAATGATGGGAAATGTCATTTTGTCCCTCAAACATATCAGCTCATAAACTGGCTAAATATAGTGTTTTCTAGCAAACTATATCAATCTTCTTCATTAACAGTACACATAATGTGTGTGCACACACACACACACACATTGGGCGTCCATGTTTTATGGGAATATTTAATAGACGTTGTAAGAAAAAATGATGAAGACTTTGAAGATCTTGATGAAGATGTTTATTGCAGCATAGCAGTGACAAAGCACATGTAGTACCTTGGGTCCAACGGAGTCGAAATGAACCCCGAACATCCTAAGTTCAAACCTTTTATACAGTATTACGTTCATCTTCCCGCTCAACATGTAAATGAAGTTTCGTTTTAAATGTAAATTGCGGATAACCATGAAAGCGATAGCCTTCCGTTCCCACATCTTTGTTAGACTTTCAGGTGCGAACGACCAAATGTTAAGGTAATAAGATCAAATAGAATCCCTATCAGTTGTTTCCTGTACCCTTTTGGTCAGCAGATGGTTCTCGATGGCCCACTGCCGTTCCCATGCTATAAGTGACGAATTATCACTCCGGAGATACTATTTACATATTATTTAGACGGAAATAACTACCTCTATGATAATTAAGCTCTTTGTAGGGAAAGGAGTATAGTTTACACAATAAGGGTGGAAGCTGGGTCGAGGCAGACTATAATTTCTTACAGTCCCCTCTTTGATGCTCTTGGCCCAAAAGAAGCATCACATCCACTCTACACAGATTACACCTCCATTCCTGGACAGGTGCCCAGTGGCGGCGAAGCCCTGCCTTAGGTTGTTCCCCTCTGGCCAAAGGAAAATCTTACCCGTCATTGGGTCGACGCCTCATGCACACTGGTTACAACTCCATTTCATTTGAGCAAAATTATCACATTTATTTTTTTATAAACAAGTTTGTTTAAATTTGAAAAATATTTCTAGGGTTTGGAAGAGGTAATCGAGAACCATCACATCCAACGGGAACGTCCAACATTGATCATTGAACTATCTGCAATTTGACGTTTCACCATAGAACATATACAGCATATGTTTATTCTAAATGTACTAAACATTATGACAGTACAAACAGCCAACAGCCAAAGAAGCAAAAACATCAATCAACAGGCAACATTGTGCGTGTGTGTGTGTGTGTGTGTGTGTGTGCATGTACTGTGTTTTCTTCACGTGTGTTCTGTCCCTTTTATCAATGTGAACATCCTTTGTCCACATGTGTGCATTCAATAGACAATAATATATTTTCTGCATTTGAGTATGCATATATTTGTGTCTTTCTATTGTCGTGTGCAGGGAGTCTGTGTCTTTGAGCATTTCTTTGTGTGGGTATGTCCTTTGCCCACTTGCTTTCCATCTTGGTGGAACAACTGCTGTCCACAGTCTCTGAAATGGTTTGATCTCTCCATGTTTCTCTTTTCCATTGTCCATTCATTTTAATTTGGAAAAGTCCTTCTAGAAGAAGCAGTCATTGTTGTTGCTGCAGTTTGTGAAGTTCCATCAGGTCCATCCATGCCATGGTGGGTCTCAGGGATTCTAGATCTTTTAAGCTTGGAGTTCTGAATCTTGCAGGTCTGGAAATCTGTGGATGTCCAGTTCTGACGATCTCTCTGTTCTTTAACAAGTCCTTTTTCTCGTGGAAGTCCCCTGGCTCCACTAGTTCTGCTGGCCTTCTTGTCCTTCAGATGACCGGATCATCATTCTCCATGAGGTTACACCTTTCAAGCAAACATCTCAATGCTTATATCTGAAACAAGATCAAAAAGAAGTGGTTGCCCCCCTTTTCCCCCACAAGAATCTTTTCACATTTAAAACATCATTGTTACAGAAACTTAATCACAGAATGCAAATAAATCATTTCTCATACATTATATTTAAATATCAATGCCATTAACACATTTATTATAAATTTTAAAGGATCACCAATATCAATGCCATTAACACATTTCTTATAAATTATAAAGAATCACCCCCCTTTTGATAGTAAACATATTTTCCTAAAATATAAAACTATCATAAAACAATTCCTCCAATTCACATCAGCATCTGCTTGTGACTGAACTACAGTCATGTTCATGCAGCGCTGTGTCTGGCAAGGTGTGAATGGCTTCTTCCTTATTTCCTTTCAACAGTGCCAACTGGGTTTCTAAACTGCCTATCTTCTTAATCAAATCACGGTATCCCATCCTTCTTTTGTGTGAAAAGTGACACTGTCTTGCCTTGTGTCTCATCCTTCCACAAGCAAAACAAACAACTTCCTGATCTTTCCTACCTTTCTCCAAACAATTCCTTGCTATGTGACCATATTTTCCACATGCATGACAAACGAAGCTTTGATGAGGTCTCTCATTGTCTTGACAATGCCTGGCAATGTGACCAATTTTTCTGCATGCATAACAGAGAGTAACACCTTCTGAATTTACTCTTTCAAATCTCCATGGTCTCTGACGGAAACCATTAGGTAATCTAGAACATTTTCTCTTGCCAAAGGCAGCGACTGGATGTCTAGATTCTGCAGCTTTCAATTGACTTCTTGCATTGAAATGCTGTGTCATTTTGGAAATTATTTGCTCGTATGGTGTATTTACATCTACATGTAGAGCAATGGCTTCTCGCATGTGTGAACTGCTCTGTGCAATTAATGCAGACTTAAACATGAGACTTTGTTTAGTTGCATTGGGCAAACCACTGTAACAGCTAAACATTTCCCACAACCTGGACGCAAATGCTAGAGGATGCTCTCCAATTTCCATTGTCACCTCAGTTATCTTTCTCAAGTTAACCAAATCAGTCCCAGCAAGTCTAAGTAGAGCTTCTCTCCTTGCCCCTCTGTCTGCTCTTTTGGCACGAACTTCCTGTGAGAGAACACTTGTTAATGAGCGAGGAATGCATATCATAAGAAGTCTACAAGCATCTTCGTCTGACACATTATAAACATCCACTACCTTCTCCAGTTTTGACAAGAACTCTACAGGATCCATGTTATCAGGGTCAAAAGTACCCACTGCTGTAACAAGACTTTGAAAGTCCATAAAAGACAGCTGTCTAACAGCTTGGCCATTTTCAGTTCTTTGATCAAGAACCCTCTCATTTCTATTTCCAGTCTGTCTTGTTCGCACTGGTGCTACTGGGAACCTCACAGAATCATCTGAAGAATTATATCTTGGACTAAAGACTTCCTTGCAGTTATTTTCACAATATTCAGAATTGGATTGGGCATGTACCAACTGTCTAGCTGTCCCTTCATACAAACATCTAAATGTTTCCCTCTCTGTTTCAGACTTTGACATTTCTTTTCTCAATTTCACTATCTGTTCCTTCAAAAGGATCTCTTCAGTCTCACAAATTCTCAATGACATGACATAGCCGCTGACTTGAGAATTTAGTAACTTGTTTTCAATTTTCATTTCCTCTAATCTTTTCTTAGTTACCTTGTATGAGGCAAAAAGAGCTTGAAGTGCATTAGCAACTTTTCCCTCTTTGTTTTTAGGCATTTTGGGACAATTTTTGAATTGAGACAGAGCCCATTCGTAGGGGTCGTCTGCTTTCTCTATCCCATCAAACATTCCCACTGAGCTGTGCTTAGCGATGTATTTAACTATAAGCTCTTCCATTTTCACAATCCTAAAAAAAAATTTGTCTTCAGCAATTCAATAGGCTTCTTTTCCTCCACTGACTGAACATTATATTTTAGATAACTGTTAGTCTATTTATTCATAGTTCCAGTACTTCGTACCATATGAACAAGATAGCCACACTCGTTGTGCCTTTAAACTTTCAATGTCTCATGCTTCAGACAAACCAAGCATT
The DNA here is from genome assembly GCA_023376895.1 of Aspiorhynchus laticeps. Taxonomy (NCBI): domain Eukaryota; kingdom Metazoa; phylum Chordata; class Actinopteri; order Cypriniformes; family Cyprinidae; genus Aspiorhynchus; species Aspiorhynchus laticeps. The sequence continues at coordinate 7,012,226 of CM041795.1, forward strand.
TACAGCTTCAATTTCTGCAACTGTTTGAAAAAAAAAAAAAAAAAAAAAAAAAAAAATATATATATATATATATATATATATATATATATATATAAATGTTTGTCACAGTACATCGGACAAAACCACAATATGTTGGGTCTCTTTTTATTTTTTATATATTTTTTTTAATATATATACTTTCTCAAACAGCCTTTTTCTAGCCACAGTTCTTCGGGCTCAAACTGATATTTATCAGATTAAAAACAGCGCCACCGTGCGTTGGGCAAAAACCACACTGCTTCAGGTTACTGTTTTAAACTTCACAGAGTCACGGTGCGTCGGACTCACTACACTATAACACAACAGTTATGAAATAATTCTGTGACCACACTGCATCGGGTCAATTCAGTTACTTTAGAATTTCATCAGAACTATCACAACTTCACAGTCAGTTTCAATTACATTAGAAACTTACAACTCTGTTTCAGTTACTTTAGAAACAATAGGTCTAATACAGTTCTGCCACCACACTACGTCGGGCTGATTCAATTACTTTAGAATCTTAACAGAATTATAACAGACCAACACAAAGTTTCAGTTACTTTAGAAACCTCGACTTAAGCACTTTGCTTCAATTACTTTAGAAACAACAATTCCAATACAACTCTGCCACCACACTGCTTCGGGCTGATTCAGTTCCGTTAGAATCTTAAACAGAATTTGTACAGAATAGGCTTAAAAAAAACTCCTCCTGCTAATACTGAATAAACTAAATTGTCTTCTATCCTTACCATTTATTTTCTAGATTTTTTTAAACGAGGGGGTTTTCTGACAAAACCAGCAAAAAGAAAGAAACCGCTTTTCTTACCTTTCCCTGCTTTTTTCAAATCCCCGCGCTGGGTGGCTCGCCAATGTAAGAAAAAATGATGAAGACTTTGAAGATCTTGATGAAGATGTTTATTGCAGCATAGCAGTGACAAAGCACATGTAGTACCTTGGGTCCAACGGAGTCGAAATGAACCCCGAACATCCTAAGTTCAAACCTTTTATACAGTATTACGTTCATCTTCCCGCTCAACATGTAAATGAAGTTTCGTTTTAAATGTAAATTGCGGATAACCATGAAAGCGATAGCCTTCCGTTCCCACATCTTTGGTAGACTTTCAGGTGCGAACGACCAAATGTTAAGGTAATAAGATCAAATAGAATCCCTATCAGTTGTTTCCTGTACCCTTTTGGTCAGCAGATGGTTCTCGATGGCCCACTGCCGTTCCCATGCTATAAGTGACGAATTATCACTCCGGAGATACTATTTACATATTATTTAGACGGAAATAACTACCTCTATGATAATTAAGCTCTTTGTAGGGAAAGGAGTATAGTTTACACAATATGGGTGGAAGCTGGGTCGAGGCAGACTATAATTTCTTACAACGTAATGATTTTTATTCTGTACAAACTGTAAATTGTATCTCCTACTAAAACTACCCCTCACAGAAAACTAAAAAAAAATATATCTTTCTGTATGATTTATGTTTATTTTCTCATAGGGACCAAAAATGGACCCACAAGGACAATATTTACTGGTATTACTATACTTGTGTGGTCCCCATAATGTAGAGAAAACCATTATTCCCTCTCTCTCTCTCACACGCGCACACACACAATTGGGGGATGGAGCCGTTATATCAGTGTGCGGACATTACTTTTGTATTTTGCTTCAGTTTGTGGTTTTTTGTCCTGCACCTGAGCCCTATTTGGGTTTGTGGCTTGTGCTCACCTGCTTTGATTTTATTATTATTATTTATTTTTTCATCCAAAATAAAAATGCATGCCATAGATGGCTAATACATACTCATAATATATGCATAAGGCCCTTTTTATTTCAAACTTTAGTGCTAAATTCAGCTTATATGTACTTGATTACTTCATTAAAGATCATTTTACTACACACATATGTGGACTGTCAGTTTTGAATGAGATGTTCTTCTTCTCAGGTGTTTCTCCTTCAGTGTCTCTGGTGGTCAGTCCCAGCAGAAGTCAACACTTCTCGTCTGACTCTCTCTCTCTGAGCTGTGAGGATCAGAGGAACTCTGCTGGATGGACAGTGAGAAGATACACAGACAGAAACACAGAAGATTGTTCAAAACAAACAGGATCTACATGTCGAATCGTCTCTCTCAGCACATCTGACTCTGGAGTTTACTGGTGTCAGTCTGAATCTGGAGAGAAACGTCATCCTCTCAACATCACTGTACATGGTGAGGCCTGTTTCTGATCACTACATCTACACATGTTCTAATCTAAATCCTAATTACAAAGTCTACACACATTTTTTAATTGTGTACACAGCAGGTCACAGACTGACATTGCTGTACAATTGTTTGAATTATTTTTTCGACACATATCTATCATTGTGATTTTTGATAAACGTGCCATTAAATTCCACTTAAAAACAAAACAGCCTCGTCTCATCTAAATGAGCAGTTCTTAGTCAAATGAAACTGCAAAGTGGACTTGATGTTGATTAAGTCTGAGTACACAACACACTCTTATTAAAATTTGTGAGTTTTACATTTTGATGAATTTCTGGCTAATTTGAATAAATTACAATTTCAGTTGTATATTTTCTGATGATTAAGTTTAGGAGTGGATCTACTTTTTTCTAAAAATCAAATGTATTTATACAAATCACGTTGTACAAATTCATATGAAATCACATTTCTACTTACAATTGGGTTGGGCTAACTATAAACAACTGTACTTCAGTTCAATTCAAAATTTCAGTATTTTTGCTTATGAATTGTTGTGATGTTGTTTTGATATGTTCTTGCAGTAATCTCTTGTGTTGTGTAGATGGTGATGTGATTCTGGAGAGTTCTGTTGATTCTGTGATTGAGGGAGATACTCTGACTCTACACTGTTTACATCGATCTACAACCTCCTCGATCCTCAGAGCTGATTTCTATAAAGACGGATCACTCGTCCAGAATCAGACGACAGGAGAGATGAACATCACGACTGTCTCAAAGTCACATGAGGGTTTCTACTACTGTAAAACAGAGAGAGGACAGTCACCCAAGAGCTGGATCTCAGTCAGAGGTCTGGGAATAATGAGTGGTTTTATGTACCTTTGTAATAGTATAATACAGTATGTCTCACACTAACAGATCTGTGTTTGCTTCATGTTCTCCAGTCTCAGCAGCTTCATCTTCTCATCTGGTCACTGGTGTGGTTGTGGGATTGAGTGTTTGCTTGTTGATCTTCATCTCACTGCTGCTGCTGTGGAGATACAAGAAGAACAAAGGTGTGGAGCAGTTCTTAAAAAAAATGTTTTAATGATTAAACACAAATGAACAGCAACGATAAAGTTTCTGAATGAAACCTCATGAGAAGATCTAAATATCAGCATAAAGAGTCTCTGTAATCACTGCAGATACTCTTAAGTGACCATAATGCTCTTTGTTTCTATTATAGATCAGCAGCGTAACATTAACCAGACATCAGTCCCAAATCAATCTGGAGAATCTCAACCAGAAAACTCTCCTCTACAGTCTGGTCAGCCTCAGTAACTGATCATTTAATAGGAATAGGTTACACACACATATACAAACACACACATTTGTACAGCTATCTCTGTGGGTCTTGCCATATAATTCTATTGTTTTTATACTGACCAAACAACATTTATTATCCACTAACCTAAACCTTCCCCTCAGAGAATTTATTTATTTATTTATTATTATCATTATATATTTTTTTTTACATATTTAGTATTATATAAATTGTTTTTTTTTAGCCATTTACGAGGACACAGGAAGTGTGGGTTGTAATATCCATGCCATTATTCACATTTGTGTCCTCTTAAACCATATAATCTTAAATTGAACTATACCTTTATATGTCTATTTTTTTTTTGCTTTGCTTTTTACCTTTTCTCCTCAAAGTTCTTTTTTACTGTCCAGCAGGTTCTGATCACACTTATGATGACGTGACTACGGTGAAAAATAGACATCAAGGTTGAGTCCTAAACCTTAAAAACTATCTACACATGTATCATACAAAATCAACAATTATTCAATCATGTTGATTTGACTTGTTCATTATTTTTTTTCTTCCATGCACTGAAAGTCAGTGCGGGTCCAGCAATATTTGGACCCCAGCATTCCTCAAAAATATATATTTAAACTATCACTTAAAGCTTTACACATCATCGTTATTTTTTTCATTATTATTATTTATTTATTTTCTGTTCAAGACTGTTTTGCTTTTTTACCTTTTCTCCTCAAAATGTTTGTTTTCTGTCCAGCAGGTTCTGATCACATTTATGATGACGTGACGGTAGTGAAAAATAGAGCCAAAGGTTGAGTCCTAAACACATCATACAAATCATTTTACACTTCATACAAAATCAACAATCATTCAATCATGTTGACTTGACTTGTTTTTTTTTTAAAGATGATCCAGAGCCATTTTCAGATATCACATATTCAGAGGTCACTGTCAAGAAAAAGAAGGACAAAGGTTAAAACAAACTATCTTAACTACACCTGTATAATACAATAATCAGTTTTAACCAGAAACATGAATGCATTTCTAATTCATGAAATAAAAATGTGCATGATTATGATGATTATTATTATTATTGTTGTCAGATGATACCATTGCAGAGACAAATAATGTGACATACTCAGAAGTTGGAAAAATAGGAAAGAAATGCAAAAGCAAAGGTGAGATCCAGTTTTTCCTGACGTACAATATTTCCAGTATGTTCCATATAATCTGATTTTTCTTCTGTTTTGTAGATCTTAATATTGGAGAGCCCAGTGATTTGACTTATGCACAGATCAATACACAGGGCAAAAAGAAAACCAAAGGCAAAGGTAAACAGACAACAAACTGCATCTAAACACAATGATTCATCACTTTTAACTTGGATATAATAACTTTATAATATAAAAAAAGAAAGCAGGACTGATAGAGCCAGTTCATGCAACTTCATTTCAGAAATGTAACAAAAAAAGCACAACTCAATCACATCTGTATGTTTTTACTGAAACGAGTGAGTATTTAAGAGATGTTTGGAGATGATAAAAACAGGCCCAGACAGACTACAGTCAGATAACCAAACTGTTGTTTTTCATGATAGAGGCTGGACTTGCTGATATTATGATTGAAATGAAATCTAAACAGAAACCCAGAGGTAAATAAAGAGATGATCTGAAATGTTGTCATGAGCATGTTACAGATCATGTGAAAAAGTGTGTAAAATAATATCAAATATTTTAACAAAACATGCTACAAACTAAAATCTGATCTCTCTTGTCATGTATTATCAGTTATTAGTGTTGCAGATGTATATTATGTTCATTCGTTCTCTCTCTCTGTTGTTGTGTATCAGGGAAGAGCAGTGAGTCTGGAGACACTTTATACTCTGAACTGAAGCACAACACAGACAGAGGTGAGAGAAACACAAGACAAGCTTCATCACTATTACAGTCAAACCACTGACATTAAATATCAACCATCACCGTTTCCATTACAGATCACAATGATTCCTAAAGTCATGTGACTCATTGAGGAAATGTAAAAATATTTTATCTTGTTTGTCATTTGTCATTAAATTGTTATTTATCATTTGTGTTCTTCAGGTGCTGATGCTGGTGATGCAACTTATGCTCAACCTATTAGGAAGAAGAATAAAACACGTAAGAATTCTGTTACAATTCTACAATAATTTTACAATAACTGACAATAATCTCACAGTTTACTCTCTTTCATGCAGATTGTGGCATGCAATCTTTTTTTTTCATTTTAAAGTGCTTTAAGTGATTTAGTTCATCTTGATCTTAAAACTGTAAATCATCAGCAGAATGAGCTCATTATTCACATCACCTGCATCATCTTTTATCTGTTTAAAGGTCCCTGAGTTCAGTGAAGACAGCAGACGACTAAAAGAGATTCACAGCAGCAGACACAGTAACACTTGCATTGCTGAAGAAATCAATCTGAGTGAACTGCTTCTGCACATGCTTGACTGAAATACTTATGAAAGATACATATGCACTGTATTATCTCTCTAACAGTATATTTTTTTCTCCAGTGAGCGCTTATGTTTAACAAAACTCGTGAAACTGCCCTAGAAATTATTACATTATCCTATTAGTGCTGCACCACAATCACATAAATAAATGTATCTTTGTCTTATTAAATAATGCCTGTTTTTCCCAAACCATTAAGACACATAAATATGATTTTTCTTAAATACATATATTTTGATGTATTTCACTCAAAAAAATAGCTTTCTTTTTTTCTTTTCTACGTGATTTCTTTCATAAAAACCTTGCTTTGTGTACTGCGTTAGGCTAACCGTAGTCTCAGCCTCAGACGTCACGCCCACGGACCGTTGGCTAAACGTCTGATGAATATAGCACACTTATCTGGAAACACTTCAGGAGTGTCGAAGTCATCGTCGGATTGGTTGAATTATACAGGATTTGCGGGAGACGAATGTGTTGCGTTCTTAAACGTTCTGCCTGGAAACAAAGATGCCGTGACGCCAAACCCCCTCACGAAAGAAGAAAGCCGTCGTGTTTACAAATGTGATGACAAACGCTTATCAGGATCAAATAAATGCTGGATTTTCAAAAGTATGTGAAATATTTAAAGTTCGCAGCATAGAATCTTTAAAATACGTCCGAGAGTTTCACACACCGGTCTGTTATTTCCATGCCCCGAAACGTGACGCTGAACGAATCGAACTGTGATTGGTTGTTTGACATGTCGTCAAACGGCCTCATGGGCGGGCCTTGGCCAATAAATGCTGCCATCTATTCCAGACCTTCAGCTGTCAGTATGAAGGTCTGGCTACGCGAGACTAGGCTAACCGAGACATAGCGCTTACATATTGTTGCTTTTTGTTGATTTTGATTGCTTCTATTGTCCTCATTTGTAAGTAGCTTTGGATACAACTGTCTGCTAAATGACTAAATGTAAATGTATTTCATATATGATGCAGTTAATGAAGTGTACTAATAAGATTTATATTTGATAAATAAACACACAAACTCATGTGCAATCCACGCTAAGAGAGTCACCATAATGCCCAAGACGTTCAGCTCGTGTGACAGATGGAAATATGCATTTTCTCTAGCATGCATAAAGAAATTAATCATTTGATGCAAGTTGTTAAAGAAAATATTTAAAGTATATTGCATTTATATTTTTAATATGATTAAAATGTTTATAACTGTTTGCAGATATGTTGTTGATTATTCTGTGATCAATTATTTTTTATAAGGTTTGTGTTCAATTTAAAGTATTAAATGTGCAAGCTGTGTAAATAAAACTCGTTACATTTTTACAACACTGTGTTGTGTGTCACATTGGTTAATGAAAGGTTCTACATTGCGGTCTTCACACCCACTTGAATACTTGGGCTAAATAGAGGAAATACACACATAAGAAGTAGGGTGCTAAAGTGCAAAGTGTGGGTATTGGAGAAGGTCTGAAGACCACAAGGTTATTAGGGTGGCATTTTGAGATGGGGTCACATGGAGATTGTACTGTGTACTTGATACGAGCCTCGAAGCTTCAGTGTCATATTATGTCACAGCTCGGAGCTCCTCAACCTAAAGCAGTAGTAGTGCGAGGTTTGAATAAAGAGCATGTACAGATTATATATATTCATCGTTAAAAAAAATAAAATATGTTTTATATCACACTTTCTGATGTTTAACAAAATACTTGGATAATGCTTTTCGTCCGCTTGAAAAATTACACGCATGCGCAGTATCATCAGATCATCGGTTCTCAAATCGGACGTGTCCGAAAGAAACAGTTCTCGGTTCAGTGTACTGGTGATTCGAAAACCACTGCAACCGGTTCTTGCCTCGAGAACGACCGCTCTAGCAGTGGGCGTGTTCGTTCGTTACCCGGCTCACTGCACACATTCAGCTCTGCTCCTGCTTATCATCAGTTTTCTCTTCGCAGCAGTTCACTCAGTGTACTGTTTGAGTAAATTAATAACGCCGGGATATTGGTTTATTTCGAGACAGAGGGAGTGTCAGGCACGTTAAAAAAAATGAATAACTTAAGTAATTTGTGGATTAGTGCTTAATGGAGACGTGAACCGTTTCAAACGATTCAGTCCGATTTGGTGAACTGATTCGACCGGTTCACTAAGAAGATCCGGTTAAATCGAACGATTAGTTCTCGAACCGGACATCACTATCGAAAAACACTGGAAGATCTGAAGCTCGCTTCGGTTTGATGGTGTTTATGCTACAAAAATGGAAAAACGATGTGCCTGGGGTGCTTGTAACACTGATTCCAGGTATCCTGAGAGGATACGCAATATAATTTATTTTAGTACATTTCCTAAACCCAAACAAAAGTGTAAAAATGTCCATATGCATTCAACCCCAATCCCAATGAAGACGAAAACGTTTATTTCCTGGTTGTCATATACACTTATTAAGTTACAGCTTTCATCTGCTCAAGCAGAACGTTAATGTTATCTTGTGCTTCAGCAAGGCATCTCTGGCTGAAACTAGCTAACGTTAAAGTTAGCAAGTCAATGCTAACGTATAAGCATAAATAGCAAACTGTTGTCATGTCATGCAAAGTTAGTGTAAAGTCAAAAAACACATAAATGAAGGTCTACATTTCAGTGCCTCACATATTATACTGGTTAAATATATAATTGAATCTTACCCTGCGGTACATGAACAGCGTTGATCCGGGATTTTGTCGTTGCGATCGTAACAACCGTAACGCGAGACTTCTCCTGTTTGCATTGTAATCTGTATTTTTACATATTTATTTTGAAATAATTGATATATCCCTCCATGGCATATTTAAGTCCCACATAAATGATGATCCTTTTGTGTTCAAAATTGATCAAAAACATCTTGGGACAAGGTTTTCACACTGACAGCTGTCATTGTAAGACAGCAGCAACTCAATTGTATTATAAAAGAGTCCACATAAAGCTTGTTGTGGGGAAACATTGTTGTGTTTGCTGTTATTAATGTTGCCCTTTTTAAGGGGCACAACCCTGAAAACCCCTAAGGCTCTGTTAAGAGTCCCCTCAACGTCTCTAAAAGATGGTTTTCTTTAATGATCATGTCTCTTTTTTTCTTTACTTAAAAACTTGCATTTACATTTACATTTATGCATTTAGCAGACGCTTTTATCCAAAGCGACTTACATTGCATTCAAGTTTTACATTTGACCAGCTCTTGCTTTCCCTGGGAATCGAACCCACGATCTTAGTGTTGCTATGCCATGCTCTACCATTTGAGCTACAGGAAAGCATTTACATGTTTATGTTTTTTTAATTCATTAAAGGTTATTCGAAAAGAAAGGTACAAAATCAGAGAATACATTTTCACAATAAAGCATCGGAAGACAGAGCTTACTTTAATTAAACTTTAATAATAAATAAATAAAAATAGAAGAACACCTTAAGGAGAACATTAACAAAAAAAAACAAAAAAACAAAAAGACATTCTAAAATCAAAGAAAGAAGTAAGAATAATTGCACAAAGAGGATAAGACACAATAAAGGGGTGTAAGCCTAACCCTTACAGTAAGGAAATAGAGAAACTAAAATGACCCAGATGACAACCAATGAAAGAAAGCTGTCTAAACTTAATCAGAGCCAAAAATGAGTTTTTTTTCTTTCTCATACCCAGCAAACACAGAACGTTCCCCTAACGTTAGTTTTTGGTTCCCGTTTGGTTATTTTTTGGGGAACCAAATTAGGGAAACGTTCCTTTTTAGGTTCTTTTTTTGTAACCATAAAATAACGTTCCCAGAACGTTGCATGGTGGTTATTATTAAATAACCTAAAAATAACTTATAGAGAACGTTCCCTAATGGTTAGTTTAAGGTTATTTTTATAACCCTGTAAAACTATCTTTCCAATGAAAACGTTGCAGATGTTTTTTTGTGTAATGACCTATACAGAGCCCTGAAATTCGTGTAATGCAGCATTTATTAAAATACAGAAATTATATCAATCAAAACAAGTTTTAACTTGTAATATTAAGCCAGGATTAAGCAGGGAGTGATAACAGAAATCATAACTTCGTGGGTTTGTTTCATCTTTACTGCGTGCGCGCCTCTGATCTGCACGCTCTGCTCCAGCACGCGCTTTTCACCTGCCTTCCACAGAGAGCCGCGCGCTCGCGGAATTTAAAAATTAACGGTCATTTCGTTTTACTTGTTTACTCGTACTCGCTCGTTTTAATAACGTTCTATTTCTGTTACGAAAACTCCTGGCTAACCAAAAACAAACCATAAAAAATAACGTTCTACAAACCAAAAACTAACGTACTGGGAACGTTATAATAACGTTCTACAAACCAAAAACTAATGTTCTGGGAACGTTCTACAAACCAAAAACTAACGTTCTATTTCTGTTAAGAAAACTCCTGGCTAACCAAAAACAAACCATAAAAAATAACGTTCTGGGAACCAAAAACTAACGTTCCCAGAGCGTTCTGGGAACCAAGAATTGTTAGTAAGGTATAGTTTCAAAAACCTAACAATTTTTTTATTGCTAGTTAAACAAAAAGATGGGAACGGGAGTCAGCTGTGAATCAGAAAATGTGAAAGAGTATGAGGTGAGACCAGATTTTTTTTTTTATGGATTAAAAAAATATATATATTGGCCAAATTTTTTTTTTGAAAATATATTCTTTAGATTTGTTGGCATGAGTCAATGTAATAACAGTCAGTATCATTCAGATGAATATACTGTGCAAAGATAGGGGGGTTTGTTTAAATGGGAATACAAGTCAAACCAAAATTTCAAATTCATAAAAAAATAATACATGTTATGTTTTATCTTCAATACTAAATGGGCAAGTAGGAACATCAACACATTTGGATACAGTTGAATTAACAGAGTATATTTTATGCAGTATTTTAAAGTGGACTTATTTGGTTTTATAGAAACAAAAAACAAAAATATGAGGCAGCAGTCATGCTCTTCTCTATTAAGGCAGCCCAATGGGATCTGCCTCGAGGAACGATTCAGTTTCTCAGAAAAATCTGGTGAACATGTTTATTATTACATTTCCTGTAATAAATGCCAATACTGTCCAGTAACAAAACCGACTCTTTTGTATCTTTGTGGTCGTATAATATATGGCGCTTGGGTGCATTAAACCTGTGGGAAAAGCTTTAAGAACAGCATTATATTATTTGAAGGGAATAGGAAAGTTGTGGACAGTCATGAAGCATTCATAAGACAATATATTATCATAATCATCACATAAAGCAAAAAAGCATACATTAAACCCATTAGAGAAAAAAAGAGAGATTTGTTCCTAACAGTTATATCCATGTTTTTCCACAAAAGAGTTTGTGAGAAATTGTGGATATAACACAACTTCCATGCAAGAAGAGTCTGCTGATGGAAATTAACTAATTAAACTGAGTTTTTTGTTTTTATGCATATAATTGCATTTTAAAATAGGGGTGGGCGCTATACCGGTATTAACGTGACTACCGGTATTATGTTGTGCCATGATATGGATTTTGCTATACCGTGGATACCGTTACATATTCATGGATTTCATTGGAATGGACAGACAAAGATCCCCCCCCCCCCGGTCGTTACTGTGTCATCATAGAGAGAGAGATGCCCCACTTGATCGGACAGAAATCAGAACCGGATAGTTTTTGCTCCAAACACATGACCGGCTTTTCGGAACTGCACACAAACTGGATTACAATAATTTCCCAAAATGTAATTTGTGTGGTAATATTACTAAGTCTGTAAACGGCCGTTAACACAGGACAGAGACGCAGAACACGGACACAAAGAGAGAAAATACTGCAGCAGGCAGCGCAAGATCACTGTTCACAATGCTGGAAATATAGGAAGAAAAATATAAATAATAAATTGGGGGCAGGGGGTTAATATGAATGAGTATCTGAAGGGAACTCTCTTCAGAAAACTTTGCAGAGCAGCTTTATTTACAGCGGTAACCAAAGGAGCGCTAAAATTGAGGCCATAAGCGTCATCTGCTGTCAGAGTGAATTTGCATGTTCTTTCAGTCCATTTGCTGTTTTTCTTTTGCGCAGGTGTCTTATGTAGCATAATTTCACACATCTAAAATCAGACCATTCTATTTTTACCTTAGAACTTGAAATCATGGGTTTTTTCTAGTTATATAAGACTAAAAATACATATTTTGCCTGTAATTTAACTAAGGTCTACTAAAATGTGATTCCAATTTTTTTTTTCATATCGCGATTTAATATCGATATCGTCTGGAGAGTGGAAAATATTGTGATATGAATTTTAGCTCATATCGCCCACCCCTATTTTAAAATAAAGGTGAAACCTCTGATTTTATTAAATATATAATTAGGAATAAATAAACATACAAAATTTGGGTTTATCAAACACCTTCTTAGCCATTTTATTTTAGACCCGTAAACAGTATTGTAAAATGTTAGATCTCCCAGTCCCCCATCACTTCTACAATTGGATACCACTGCCTTTTTTATGTTTATGAGACCTGTTTTTCCATATAAAGTCAAGGAAAAATGTATTGACACCTAAAAGTACAACCATTGACATATAAAGAAACTAAAGGACACACAAAGCAAGAAAACCTTCAATTTTAGAGGAGAACACTACAATAGAGAGAGAGGTCTCTCTGTAGACAGATTAAATATATTTTGGGTCTTCTTCTTAATCCTTTAAAAAAATATTATTATTATTTTTTTGATAAATAAATAGGCCTACCTAAATACTTTATTGCGCCTTTAACTAGAATACATCAATTAAAGTTTCATCACATTTATGCAGTGACATTATCTCACATTTGGACAAATTTAGCTTTAAACCAGAAGAACACGAGAATTGTTTCATTATCTGAATAGCTTTGGAAAGTTGATCCTGAAGAAAGAACTCGACTCCAGTGATGTTTAGTAGAACCGCCCATGATTGTGATGAAAGCGGTAAAGGACTCTGAAAAGGAGGCGCTAAGCGTCACCGAAAGGTTCTTCGTGATAATATCCAGGGAATCACTAAACCCGCTATTCGTCGTCTTGCTCGTGGTAAAGGAAGGGCAATTTGTTGCTAAAAGTTGCTAAATGATGTTGTGATGCCATTGTGCAATGACGTCATTGCGTAATCTTGACGCAAAATTGTCACAACATCAAATCTCAGCAAAAAAATATATTTTCTATATGTTAATTTAGATCTGTTTGTAGAATAATATGCGTAATATAATATTAAAAATAACTATTTTAATACATTGAATTACTGAACACTTACTCAGTTTTGAATGATTACAATTAAACAATTTTAATAGCTAGTAAACTAGTAATACTGCTCATGTCAAAATTATGCTTTAACAAAGTCCCTTTCGAGGATTTCTATAGTCTTTGGCTTTAAGCAGTGTATTAGTAGTTAGTGTGCTACACTCTAAGAAATGTCTGTAAAAAAAGGGCACAATCTACTATGTTAATATGAAAGAATTTTCCGTATTGTTTTTATTTACCTGCATTTTAATTAAGCATTGTGTTTTCATGTTACAGTGTGATAATGGATAATGTCCTGAAAAATTACTAGTCTCTTTTCCATTTTTCTTACCTTGTACTAACTGATCAACAATTGCAGGTACAAGCTACTAACAAAGTGTATCATAAATGAACAATTATTCAATTATTATTATTATTATTAAATTGGACAATTGCAAAGTCAATTCACGTGATGTGTGTACTGCTAGGCATCGTTGGTTTCCTCTTTTTGTGTAATTTGGATGGGAAATGTGTGCCTTTTTGTTGTCTGATAAGTCACTTATCAGTACTTTATAAAAGTTGCCAAATACATTTTTTAAAATAGTTAAATTTGTTGCTAGGTGCTTTTGGAAGAAAAAGTTGCTAGGGTAGTCTGAAAAGTTGCTAAATTTAGCAACAAAATTGCTAAGTTGGCAACACTGCCCATACTGTCTTTAAACGAGCTTGTTACGTTTTCATTTAATATCTTTCTCTCAAGTGAATTTATAACTGTTAGTCTTTTATTACTAATTACTTTTAAATAATTAGGGTGTGGCTTTTTACTGTGACTAGGATGGGAAAAACAACAACAACTGTAGATTTTTATCTCTAACCATTAAAAAGTCAAAGTGTTGAATGAAACAGGTGGTGTACTTTGTTAATCTATTTAAAATTAACATTGAAATTACTTTTTTAGTTTTTTTGTTATAGCATATTTAAGTTCATTTATATCTTCAACACTTCACTTGGAAAATTACTATTACCCTTTGGGCAATTTTCTGCTAGGAAACCTTGGGTCCTGCATTCATGTTTATGTTGCTTTGATAAATACCACCAACTGAAAAGATTTGTAGACCACACACACCCCTTCATGGCAATGGTGTTCCCAGATGGCAGTGGCCTGGCCTCTCTCAGCAGGATAATGCACCCTGACACACTGCAAAAATTGTTTAGGAATGGTTTGACCGGGGATGAAAGTAACACTTTTTGTTTGAGCATCAGTAACTCGGTGGTAATTTGTGCTAGATCTCTCAAACTTTGATATATGGTAGCCATCACAGATTATGTGAGTTAATGTCAAATACAAAGAGTTCCGTTGTTACAACCTACCCCACTACTGGGGTGAGTTGTAACACAGGCTGGGGATAGATGTAACAGTGTGAAGCGTCACTTCCTGACAGCGTCACTTCCTGTTTGTTGTTGCCGCATGTTTTGAGTTTGAGCTCCGTCAAGTCAATTCTTTATCATCTATTTTCTATCTTAAAATCAATTTTATACACCATAATTTTCATTTCTATAACGTGTGAATATATCCCCTATCGCATTCTACAACAAAAACAATCAGAGCGCCTTGTTATCACTAGTTTTATTTTGATTTCCCGAGTCCGCTATTAGCTTATAGCCCGTTAGCACAGCCAGCGCAGCGGCCGCTAAACTCGCTAGCACAGCTAATACTCTGTTCACACACATTACCATTGTTTCACTGTTACTTGCTTTAATGGCAGATTTGTCTATACCATTGAGTGCAGGTGAGGAAGCGTTCGAGCTGCATTCGGTGCAGCTGGAGCTGGAGGCCATGGAGAAGCAGATCCGCGACCTGGTGGAAAAGCAGGCCTAGCTGAGGGAGCGGAGAGCCGTGCTGGAAACATCCCGGGCTGACGCTCACAAGTCCGGGGTAAGTATACAGCGCGCTGCTAACACTCCCACCACCTCTACTCCGTGTGTTTCTCTGCACAGGTCTCGTGCACCCAGGACGCGATCTTCCCAGATGTCCTTCACTCCGGCGCCGGGACACCACGGACCCTGGGTGCTGCAGCAGCCGAAGACGCGAGCTAGGCCCCGGGCGACAACCTCTCCCCCTCCGCCGCTTCCGGTCTTCGAGATCTCAACCCGGAACCGCTTCACTCCTCTCCACGAGACTGAACATGACGCTGTGATCGTCGGAGACTCAATCGTCCGGCATGTCTGTGCTACGTTAGCTGAAGGTAAAGTGCGCACACACTGTTTCCCTGGTGCTCATGTTCTCGATGTTTCTGCGCAGATACCCGCGATCCTAAAGGATGACGAGAGCGTCGGAGCGGTTGTGATTCACACGGGGGTTAACGACACCAAGATGCGGCAGACGGAGTCACTGAAGAAGGACTTCAGGAGCCTGATCGAGACGGTACGCAGCACATCGCCCGCGACGACGATCATCGTGTCAGGACCGCTTCCCACGTATCGACAAGGACACGAAAGGTTCAGTAGACGGTTTGCTTTAAAATAATGGTTATTGTCATGGTGTAAAGAACAGAAACTGCTCTTTGTTAATAACTGGGATCTTTTCTGGGAGCGTCCTAGGCTTTTCCGTGCTGATGGCCTGCACCCCAGCAGAGTCGGGGCGGAACTCCTGTCGGACAATCTTCTTCTTTGGCACTCAACAGAGGCGGTCGCATTTTTTTCCTCCCCGTCCTCTCCCTTATTTTCCCTGCTTGCTCTCTTGTATTGTCACGTCTCATCTATTGAGAGACTCTCTCTGCATTGCTCTTCAAACTGAAAAATCATGGATTTGATCAAATGGTCTCTCAACGCAATTGACACCATATTCTCGACGAGAAGCTTGGGTTCTGGGGAACCTGACTGCCCTGACGGAACGTTCGCAGCTGGCTACACGAGGGACGCGTGGGAGAGATGGCGGATCGTGTGTTTAGCGGCTCTTTCCGTGGAGGACTTTGAAGATATTTACCTATTCGGAACCATGATAACAGGTCTTCTGCTGATCGGATTAGGCTTTGCCCTGGGTTATCGAAGAATTCAGAAAACGGGAACAGCTGTCCAAAGCCTCACAAGGCTGCCCGTCATGATTGAAGCAGTGGGAAGAGCGGTCAGCATTGAGACTGAGACTATTAACCGCAATATGGATTCTATCATGGAGAAGCTCACTGCTTTGCAAAGGAAAATCGACGGTATCGGAGACCAGAACGGACAAAGAGAGTAGCCGTGGAATTGGAATGCGGTTACTCGCCCCAAGACTAAACAATCGCAATCTTATCTTTTCGGCTCCCCCGAACCAGCACTGGCCTCGGCCAAGGCCGCTGCTGGAAAATCATCCCCGGAAAGAGCACTGCAGTGAGACACTCTTGCATTCCTCCCCAACTCTAAAGACAGCTGCTGATTACACATACACACACATACACACAAAAACTATTACAGATAAAAAAGCATTCACCTCTCCAACCCCGATCACTCGCCTCCATCGCTTTGAACCGCCAGCCTGACAAGCGGGTCTGGACCAGCGCTAATCTGGCTGCAGGATCGGATGGCTGATTGCCAGAGCTGGATTACTTCCCCTGTTGCAAAGTCGTGTGTCTATGGTGTATTATGTGTTTTTTGTTGCTGGGGTGTTTTTCCTGTTCTCACACTGTACTCCCCAAGGAGCATAGTCTGGGGGTTATTTTTTTTTCTCCTTACATTCCTCTTGTTTGCTGTATTCTTCTTCAATTCCCTGTCTTCCTGTCCTGTCTACCCCATTGTCATATATGTATGTTATGTATGGACAGGTCGATGGCTAATTTCGCTGGTACTTGTGACTAGTGACAATAAAGGGCTACTACTACTACTACAACATCTCCAGGACGCTACGCTCCGTTTGACTCGTAAGCCAATTCTCAAATAACTGCTATGATGAATTTTGTTCTACACACTTAAATGATAGAAGTACTTGCATTGTCCAATCTATACAGACTGTGTCTGTTCCCCGAATAGTGAGGTCAAAATATAAATTTTATGCAGGATCTAGGAAAAATCTGATCGTGATTAAACCAGAAAAATGCAAAATAAATGAACAAAAACTATTTTTAAAGCTTGGGCTCCTAGACATTAGGTCACTCACACCCAAAGCAGTAATTGTAAATGAAATGATCACAAATAATAGTTTTGATGTACCCTGTTTGACTGAAACCTGGCTTAAAGCAAATTATTTTATTGGTCTAAATGAGTCTACTCCACCAAGCTACTGTTATAAGCATGAGCCCCGTCAAACTGGTCGTGGCGGCGGTGTTGCAACAATAAATAGTGATATTCTCAATGTTACTCAGAAAACAGGATACAGGTTTAACTCATTCGAAATACTTCTGCTTAATGTTGTCAGATATGCAAAAGAAATCTGTCCTATCTCTTGCTCTGGCTACTGTGTATAGACCGCCAGGGCCATATACAGATTTTCTAAAAGAATTTGCAGATTTCCTCTCAGACCTATTGGTTAATGTTGATAAAGCGCTAATTGTCGGAGATTTTAACATTCACATTGATAATACAAATGATGCATTAGGACTTGCGTTTACTGACCTAATAAACTCCTTTTGAGTCAAGCAAAACGTCACCGGGCCCACTCATCGTTTTAATCATACGCTAGATTTAATTATATCGCATGTAATTGATCTTACTGATATAGATATCGTACCTCAAAGTGATGATGTTACTGACCATTTCCTTGTATCGTGCATTCTGCCTATTACTGATATTAACTGTAGGGCCCCACGTTATCGTCCGGGCAGAACTATTGTTCCAGCCACTAAAGACAGATTCACAAATAACCTGCCTGATTTATCTCAGCTGCTCTGTGTACCCATAAATATAGACAAAATGACTAGCAACATGGGCACTATCTTCTCTAATACGTTAGAAACTGTTGCCCTCATCAAATTAAAAAAGGTTAGAGAAAAACGTGCTGCACCATGGTACAACAGTTATACTCATTCTCTCAAGAAAGAAACTTGTAATCTTGAGCGCAAATGGAGAAAAACTAACTTGGAAGTTTTTAGAATTGCTTGGAAAAACAGTATGTCCAGCTATAGACAGGCTCTAAAAGTTGCCAGGACCAAGCATATCCGCAAACTCATAGATAATTACCAAAATAATCCAAGGTTTTTATTTAGCACAGTGGCTAGATTAACAAATAACCAGACATCACCCAATCTAAATATTCCCTCACAATAGTAATGACTTTATGAATTTCTTTACTGATAAAATAGATAACATCAGAAACGCTCTAGTTTTGTCAGACCTGTGTTCCCCATGTCACGTGTTTTCCCCTCCTCTCGTGCCCTTATTTGGTTAGTTCCTGTTCCTGTCCTCATTTGTATTATCAGTTCCCAGCCCTGTGTCTTTAGTTGATTAGTCCCCAGCCCTGTTTGAGTAATTATCCACTTTAGTCTCCCCTTTAAAGGCCCTGTGTTTCCCTGCCTCTGTGTCCAGTCTTAACGTCATTCTGTGTGTTCCTGTGCCTCCTGTGATCCCTTTTGTTTTGTTTATTAAAAGTTAAAGTTTATTTGAAGTTCCTTGCTTCCTCGTTCCTTCTCCAGAGTGTGTCGTGACAGAAGACTGGACCCAAAAAGAAGAGAAGGACGGGATGGAGTTCGCCGCCCGCCTCTTTGCCCTCATCGGGAAGGACCTCCCCTTCGTGGAGTACGCCGGGGAATTCTGTGGGCTCGCCGCAGTGGCGGAGGAGCAGGACGCGGCTCTCCCTTGCCAGCCGGCAAGGAATATGGCAAGCCAAATAGGCGTTAATGGCCAGAGCTCTCCAGTGCCCGCTCCTCGACTGCGCTCTCCAGAGTCCCCGGTTGTTCCGTCCAGCTCTCCAGAGCCCCTGCTGGTTCCGTCCAGCTCTCCCCTGCTGGTTCCGTCCAGCTCTCCAGAGCCCCTGCTGGTTCCGTCCAGCTCTCCAGAGCCCCTGCTGGTTCCGTCCAGCTCTCAAGAGCGCCCCCAAGAGACGGCTCCTTGCAAGTGCCGTCCAGTGGCTGCCCCACGCATGTGCCCTCCAGTGGCTGCCCCACGCATGTGCCCTCCAGTGGCTGCCCCACGCCAGTGCCGTCCAGTGGCTGCCCCACGCCAGTGCCGTCCAGTGGCTGCCCCACGCCAGAGCCCTCCAGTGGCTGCCCCACGCCAGAGCCCTCCAGTGGCTGCCCCACGCCAGAGCCCTCCAGTGGCTGCCCCACGCCAGAGCCCTCCAGTGGCTGCCCCACGCCAGAGCCCTCCAGTGGCTGCCCCACGCCAGAGCCCTCCAGTGGCTGCTCCACGCCAGAGCCCTCCAGTGGCTGCTCCACGCCAGAGCCCTCCAGTGGCTGCTCCACGCCAGTGCCCTCCAGTGGCTGCTCCACGCCAGTGCCCTCCAGTGGCCGCTCCACGCCAGCGCACCCCAGAGCCCGCTCCTCGCCAGCGCACCCCAGAGCCCGCTCCTCGCCAGCGCACCCCAGAGCCCGCTCCTCGCCAGCGCACCCCAGTGCCCGCGCCTGCCAGCGCCCCCAGTGCCCGCGCCTGCCGAGCGCCCTCAAGTGCCCGCGCCTGCCGAGCGCACCCCAGAGCCCGCTCCTGCCAGCGCCCCCAGTGCCCGCGCCTGCCGAGCGCCCTCAAGTGCCCGCGCCTGCCGAGCGCCCTCAAGTGCCCGCGCCTGCCGAGCGCCCTCAAGTGCCCGCGCCTGCCGAGCGCCCTCAAGTGCCCGCGCCTGCCGAGCGCCCTCAAGTGCCCGCTCCTCCAGAGCGCCCCCTAGTGCCCGCTCCTCCAGAGCGCCCCCTAGTGCCCGCTCCTCCAGAGCGCCCCCTAGTGCCCGCGCCTCCAGAGCGCCCCCTAGTGCCCGCGCCTCCAGAGCGCCCCCTAGTGCCCGCTCCTCCAGAGCGCCCCCTAGTGCCCGCTCCTCCAGAGCGCCCCCTAGTGCCCGCTCCTCCAGAGCGCCCCCTAGTGCCCGCTCCTCCAGAGCGCCCCCTAGTGCCCGCGCCTCCAGAGCGCCCCCTAGTGCCCGCGCCTCCAGAGCGCCCCCTAGTGCCCGCGCCTCCAGAGCGCCCCCTAGTGCCCGCGCCTCCAGAGCGCCCCCTAGTGCCCGCGCCTCCAGAGCGCCCCCTAGTGCCCGCGCCTCCAGAGCGCCCCCTAGTGCCCGCGCCTCCAGAGCGCCCCCTAGTGCCCGCTCCACCAGAGCGCCATATAGTGCCTACTCCGCCAGAATGGCCCCTAGAGGGGAACCTCCCCAAGAAAATTTTGGGGGGGGGCCATATACCCCTAGGCTGTGTGGTCGGGCCTAGGACCAAGGCCACGGAGCTCCCTGCTCCGCCATGGCCTCCCGAGCTCCCTGCTCCGCCATGGCCTCCCGAGCTCCCTGCTCCGCCATGGCCTCCCGAGTCCCCTGACCCGCCATGGCCTCCCGAGTCCCCTGACCCGCCATGGCCTCCCGAGTCCCCTGACCCGCCATGGCCTCCCGAGTCCCCTGACCCGCCATGGCCTCCCGACCTCCCCGCTCTGCCATGGTTCCCAGAATGGGCGCCGCCCTGGAGGCCTCCTGTCCTGTCCTGTCTCCATGTCCCTTAAGGCCTCCAGAGCGCCCACCCCCCCTCCCCGTTGGATGGTGTACGGTGCGGGACGCACCGTTCGGGAGGGGGGAGTACTGTCAGACCTGTGTTCCCCATGTCACGTGTTTTCCCCTCCTCTCGTGCCCTTATTTGGTTAGTTCCTGTTCCTGTCCTCATTTGTATTATCAGTTCCCAGCCCTGTGTCTTTAGTTGATTAGTCCCCAGCCCTGTTTGAGTAATTATCCACTTTAGTCTCCCCTTTAAAGGCCCTGTGTTTCCCTACCTCTGTGTCCAGTCTTAACGTCATTCTGTGTGTTCCTGTGCCTCCTGTGATCCCTTTTGTTTTGTTTATTAAAAGTTAAAGTTTATTTGAAGTTCCTTGCTTCCTCGTTCCTTCTCCAGAGTGTGTCGTGACAAGTTTCTAGTGAACTGGCAAATTACAGACCCATTTCAAATCTTCTGTTTATGTCTAAAATTTTAGAATAAGTTGTGTCTGCCCAATTGTGCTCATTCTTGCAAAAAAAATAGTCTCTGTGAAGAATTTCAGTCAGGTTTCAGGCCCCACCATACCACAGAAACTGCACTTGTTAAGATTACAAATAACTTGCTTCTTGCATCAGACCAAGGCTGCATCTTTTTGCTAGTTTTACTTTATCTTAGTGCTGCGTTTGACACTATAGATCGATTACAAAACTATACGGGTATTCAAGGGCAGGCTTTAAAATGGTTTAGATCATACCTGTCCGATCGCTACCACTTTGTTTATTTAAATGGGGAGTCATCTCAATTATCACCAGTAAAGTACGGAGTACCACAAGGATCTGTCCTAGGTCCTCTGCTATTTTCAATATACATGTTGCCCCTTGGTAATATTATTAGAAAATACGGGATTAGTTTCATTGTTATGCTGATGATACTCAACTATATATCTCAACAAGACCAGATGAAACTTCTAAATTATCTAAGCTAACAGAGTGTGTTGTTATGTAAAAGACTGTAAAAGATTGGATGACCAATAATTTTCACCTATTAAATTCAGATAAGACAGAGCTATTACTTATTGGACCAAAAACCAGTACACAGAATCTCTTGGATTACAATTTGCGACTAGACGGATGTCCCGTTACTTCCTCTACAGTCAAAAATCTGGGTGTTATATTAGACAGCAACTTGTCTTTTGAAAATCATATTTCCAATGTTACAAAAACAGCATTCTTAGGGGGGATCACGTGACACTTCAACGGCGATGCACGCTTAGTCTTTCGCTCTGCTCACTTTGCCACATATTGTATAATCCTGTCAGTAAATTTTAAACCACTCTGCATTAGACCCATCATGAGTGCTTCAGCAGACAAAGGCGATCGGAAAAGAGAGATTGAGCAATCGCCAATGAAGAAAAAATTAAAAAAATCCACCATCTCCAGAGAGGACCTCGACGATGCTATTGCTAACAGCATTAAGTTAGCACTTAAAGAGCAGCAAAGCACTTTGAATTCGGTTGTGAATTCGGCAGTGAGATGCGATGGACTCTGTGCTGATTCCAGCATTGCGCGAAATGCGTGAAGACATACAAGTGACCAACAAGTCTGTTAAAGAGCTAAGAGAGGAGCTCAAGGCCATAGTTACCGTGGCGAAGCAGACACGTGACCGGGTTGATTCTGTTCAGGCAGATGCACGTGAGGATAGGAGGACAGTCACGGACTTAAGAAATCAGCTGGAGCGACTTCCCGCAGTTACCGCAATACACCTCACATTTTCCCCGGCTTCTTTCAGCTCATCGTTGAAGAGACATTGTTATTTGTGCATTGCCAACTTTAGAAGCTGCTTGTAGTGAGACAATGACAGAAGTGTTAAGAGACTAATAAAAGAGTTGAGCTGATGGCTGTGGTTTGACTTCTGCTCTATTTCTGCTCTATGGTTTTAAGAGTGGGGAAGATATTCTTCATCTTTAGTTTCATAAACCTCAAAATACTACCACAAGAGCAAAAGTTCCAACATGTGCATGTCATTTTGATTTACTTCTTATAATACCTGTCTAATGTCAAATTTAAGAGTCTTTGTTTTCTTGAATGAATGATGATGATGATGATGATGAAGAATGCTTCTGCCAGTTCTTTTTCTCTATATTGATAGTTGATTGATAACAAGTGCAGTACCGCAGTACCTTTTAATGGCTTTGGTGGCCCTCTCCAGTCTTTAAAGGTGCGGCAAGTGTTCATGACCATAACTACTTATGGTGTGGGCTTCTTTTTAACTCCTATCTGCATGGTACAATTATGCTGTTTGGATTGGGGCTTGTAAAGCTGCTCAGGCTCCTAATAACTGTTTACATCCTTTGCATAATTTTTGTCTTGACCTGTAAAGACTGCTCTCTAAAATCTATATGAAACTAAAATGTTTCACTGCTTTTTTTAGACTGGATGACTTCAGCATCAAACAGCAATAAAGAGTCCTGCTGAAGAATCTCCCGAATATCTTGGCCTGCACTTCTCACACCACTTCTAACTTTTAAAAATATCCTCTGTTATGACTACTCCTTTTACAGAGGAAATAAACAAATATCGTTGCGGTGAATCATCACTCCATGGAATCTGATTCAAAATCATTTTATAGACTGCATGCGTCGCTTGCGTGTAACAGTATATGTAATTCACTTTAAATAATTTCATGTGTGTTCATATTTTGTCTCTGATAGTGTAAACATACCAAAAGAGGAGTGACATATCTTAAACTTAATCTCTTTGTTTACTTTCTTCATATATTTATATAGCAACAATCACACTGGGTTTTGATTCTGGGTTATTGTTGCTGCAAAGTCATATGCATGAAATATTGTGATGTGTGCAATAATACTTTCATGAACGCAAAGTGGTTGCAGATTTGAATCTGATCATATTACAGAAATCACATTTTTAATCAATTAAAAATAGATTTATATTCAGATAATGCTACAATTTACTAACAGGTACATGGGATTATACTTGTTCTTTCGAACATTGTGTAAAAGCAGTAGGCCTACATTAGGATTCACCTCATAGGACTTTATACTTCATATTCACTGTTCTGTCTGTAATGTGTGTGGATGTGGCAGCGTCAGAACAATTACCAAACTTTGAAATAGTCTTTTAAAATACAAAAACCTGCATGCACTAAAAGATATCTTGGAATGGATCTCTTTTTATTCCTTTTTCTTCACGTATTTCTGTGTAGAGTTTTGTCTCCTCCCTCATCTCTTCTTGAAGTGTGAAACACAGGAAGTGTTTGATTTAGCGCACGCATCTCTGTTAAAACAGTCTATTAATGTGTCAGTATGGGGTCCAGTGCACTGCCTCTCATACTCTGTGAGTATTTCATTATATTCTGTTTTGTTATTCTGTTTTTAAAACAGTATTCAGCTGAAGATAACATAATGGTTGTGCTGTGTAGGATGGTCTAAGAATCCACAGTCTTGCTGCTTATCATATTATTTATTGTTCAGATTCAATGTGATGATATGTTACGTGTGGATCAGATACAGAGTTTCAGAGAACATGCATTTATCTGTGCTGCACGTGAAAGATGGAGGCCCTGAGGACATGTGCTTTTGTTTTAATACTCGTTATTCCTATTTCAGGTACAACCCCAAATCAGAAAAAGTTGGGACAGTATGGAAAATGCAAATAAAAAAAGAAAGTAGTGATTTCTAAATTTACTTTGACTTGTATGTCATTGCAGACAATATGAACACAAAATATTTCATGTTTTGTCTGGTCAACTTCATGTCATTTGTAGATATACATCCTTTCCTGTCATTCAGACCTGCAACACATTCCAAAAAAAGTTGGGACAGTAAAGCATTTACCACTTTGTAATGTTGCCATTCCTTTTCACAACACTTAAAAGACGTTTAGGGACTGAAGACACCAAGTGATGAAGTGTTTCAGGTGTAATTTTGTCCCATTCTTCCTGCAAACAAGTCTTAAGGTGGGCAACAGTAGAGGGTCTTCGTTGTCGCAATTTGCACTTCAAAATGCGCCACACATTCTCTATTGGAGACAGGTCGGGACTACAGGCAGGCCAGTCAAGTACCCGTACCCTCTTCCTCCGCAGACAGGACTTTGTAATGTGTGCAGAATGTGGTTTTGCATTGTCTTGTTGAAATATGCATGGACATCCCTGGAAAAGATGTCTTCTTGAAGGCAGCATATTGTGCTCCAAAATCTCGATGTACTTTTCAGCATTAATGGTGCCATCACAGAAGTGCAAGTTACCTTTGCCAAGGGCACTGACACAACCCCATACCATGACAGACCCTGGCTTTTAGACTTGTTGCTGGTAACAGTCTGGATGATCCTTTTCTTCTTTGGTCCGGAGCACACGGTGTCCATTCCTCCCAAAAAATACCTGAAATACTGATTCGTCTGACCACAGTACACGTTTCCACTGTGAGATGGTCCATCCCAGATGCCTCCGAGCCCAGAGAAGTCGACGGCGCTTCTGGACACTGTTAACATAGGGCTTCCTTTTGGCACAGTACAGTTTTAACTGGCATTTGTGTTTGTAACTATGTATTGTGGTACTTGACAAAGGTTTGCCAAAGTAGTCCTGAGCCCATGTGGTGATATCGCTTATAGATGAATGAGGATTCTTGATGCAGTGCCGCCTGAGGGATCGGAGATCACGGTTGTTCAGCTTAGGTTTGCACCCTTGTCCTTTACGCACTGAAATTCCTCCAGATTCCTTGAATCTTTTAATTATGTTATGCACTGTTGAAGGTGAAATATCCAAATCTCTTCCTATCTTTCTTTGAGGAACATTGTTTTTAAACATTTCAATAATTTTCTCACGTATTTGTTGGCAAACTGGCGATCCTCGGCCCATCTTTGTTCCTAAAGGACTAGACCTTTCTTGGATGCTGCTTTTGTACCAAATCATAATTACAATCACCTGTTGACATCAACTGTTTCAAATCACATCATTATTTAACCAATTTACCTCATTACTAGCCCTAAATTGCTCCTGTCCCAACTTTTTTTGGAATGTGTTGCAGGTCTGAATGACAGGAAAGGATGTATATTTACAAATGACATGAGGTTAATCAGACAAAACATGACATATTTTGTGTTCATATTGTCTGCAATGAAATACAAGTCAAAGCAAATTTAGAAATCACTACTTTCTTTTTTTATTTGCGTTTTCCATACTGTCCCAACTTTTTCTGATTTGGGGTTGTAGTTTGTTAGTTAAATCAGATGCATATCAGATGCAGATCAGATCATATTTGTGTAAATATGAGTTTGGTGTTGTATGATATTGCATCTTTAAATAATCTCTCCATCAGAGAGCATGAGAACAGTGACCAAACACAAAAGTTTCTCTATCACTTTTGTTCTTTCTGCCGCTCTTATTGAAAATAAATTGTAGTGGCCCTAATATCACACTTAAAAATGACTGAATTCTATTGCATTAAACACAATACATCAAATAAACGACATCTGTCAAAAAATGGTTCAAATTTTCTCAGAATTAACCATTGTTTTTTTTATATTATTATTATTATTATTATTTTGAACCGGTTTGTCTCAGTGTCATTTTTAGTGGATGTGGGAAGTCAGTATGCCTCCAGTTATTTGCCGAAAAACCACAGCTGTAGTTCAGTACATTAACATATGAATATGTTCCATAATGCTTGACAATCAGAAAGTGTCTTTGGTCTTCATTTCGAACAACATATTGTTTCTTAATATATTTAATATACATACTCAGACCACATCACTTTGGGTCAGCACTGAGGTCACTCACAGAGTTCTGGTTCATTTTAGCTGAACTGGGTTTGCTTCATTTAAAATACACTTCATGTGAAAAAAAGTGTTCACATTCTTTTCATGGCCACTATGATGTCACAATTAAGTTTATGGTGGCAACAGCAAACAGGAAGTGAGGCTGTGTGTTTCTAAGACACTTTGACCTAATGTGGTTTGGAGTCTGTAGTTCGTTTTGTTCCAGTGAAGAACCAATGGTGTGAAAAACGTATCCTGTGCACCATTGTTTGTGTTGATGGTAAGTGATGGAGAATCTCCACCATCAGTTCTCATGGATGAGCTTCAAAACACAGAAAAACACTTTCAGTTGAAGCTCTAGACGTTTTAGCGATTAGCATTGTGTTAAACGAGTGGTTCTCAAACCCCAGTGATGGGTAGGTTTAGGGGCGGGGTTAGGTGTATATGTCAAAATGTCCATCTTGGTGAGTTTTCACTAAACACAGTCAGTTATGTCTTAAATAAACAAACATTTTGAAAAGTAATGGAATGCTAGTCAGTATATAGATCTGTGCATTCTGTGACAGCATCCTACGGTATAAACCTGACGCTGTCTGTCATCATCTGTTCATCAAACAACAAAAGAAAAGGAGAGAATTAATCACTGCTCTTCACTTAATATTGTTCATAACTTTGTTATGACTTAATTTATGCTTAATTTATATGGTGAAGTCTATGCAGTGACTTATTTGTACATTTGGGCCCGGTTTCATAGACAGGGTTTAGACTAAGCCAGGATTAGGGCACAGTTCAATTAGGACATTTAAGTAATTTTCATAAACATGCTTAGAAAAAAACATTACTGGTGTGCATCTTAAGACAAAACAAAGGCACTGATATGTTTTAAGATCAGTCAGTGCAAGTTTCTTTCAGTTGAAACAGCTCAGATTTACATTTTAGTCTAGGACTAGGCTTAAGCCTTGTCTGTGAAACCGGGGGATAATTACTTTAATCAATTTCTGTATAGTATTGTAGGCTAAATTGTTTATTTTATTTGTATATATGTGACCCTGGACCACAAAACCAGTCTTAAGTCGCTGGGGTATATTTATAGCAATAGCCAAAAATACATTGTATGGGTCAAAATTATCGAAGTAAAGATTATGTTCCATGAAGATATTTTGTAAATTTCTTACCGTAAATATATCAAAACTTCATTTTTGATTAGTAATATGCATTGATAAGAACTTAATTTGGAAAATTTTAAAGGCGATTTTCTCAATATTTCGATTTTTTTGCACACTCAGATTCCAGATTTTCAAATAGTTGTATCTCAGCCAAGTATCGTCATATCCTAACAAACCATACATCAATGGAAAGCTTATTTATTCAGCTTTCAGATGATGATGATAATAATAATAATAATTTGTTAAATTTATATATTGCTTTTCTTGGTACTCAAAGCACTTCACATTGTGAGGGGGATCTCCTTTACCACCACCAATGTGCAGCATCCACCTGGATGATGCGACGGCAGCCATAGTGCACCAGAATGCCCACCACACACCAGTTTATTGGTGGAGAGGAGACAGTGATGCAGCCAAACAGTGTATGGGGATGATTAGGAGGCCATGATGGTCAGAGGTCAATGGGCGAATTTGGCCAGGATGCCGAGTCACACCTCTACTCTTTTTCGAAGGACATCCTGGGATTTTTAATGACCACAGAGAATCAGGACCTCGGTTTAACGTCTCATCCGAAGGACGGTGCTTTTTACAGTGTAGTGTCCCCTTCACTATACTGGGGCATTAGGACCCACACAGACCACAGGGTGAGCACCCCCTGCTGGTCTCACTAACATCTCTTCCAACAGCAACCTAGTTTTCCCAGGAGGTCTCCCATCCAGGTACTGACCAGCTCAACCCAGCTTAGCTTCAGTGGCCAACCGGTCTTGGGCTACAGGGTGATATGGCTGCTGCTGAGATGATGTATACATCTCAATTTCGGAAAATTTACACTTAAGACTGGTTTTGTGGTCCAGGGTCACATATTTTTTTTCTGTTTTATTTTCCCTATTGTTTTTGTAATTTTCTTCCTCTTTTGTATTACTGAATTTTTTAAAAAACTGTTGTTTTGACAGTGAAACTGCTTTGAAAGAATAGGTTAAGGTGTTTAGCATTTTGGGGCCCCAATAAAGTTTTGCTTAGGGCCCCCAGAAGTCTAGGATTGGCACTGCAAACACTATGGTTAATAATCGGCACTCACAGCACTGAGATTGAGTACCAGCACTGCTATTTTACCAGAATCAGTGTTTAATTTAATATCATTGATTATCTTCATGAGCTCTGTCTCTGTGCTGTGATGAGGTCAGAAACCAGATAGAAAATGGTTCAGGTGTCAGTTTGAGTTTAAGAAGTTGTTCAGTTGTTCATTTATAAAGAATACTAAAGAAAACTCAAACTCAAAACAAGCATAAACACTTAAAGAGACAGAACTTCACTGTCTGGCGTCACATTGGTTGATGAGAGTATGGTCATGTGTTGTATGTTGTGAATCTTCTCTGAGCAGCAGTGAATCCATCAGAGAATCGACTCTCGTATCGGTTCATGAGTCCTGTGACGTCATTCTGCTGATGTTCAATGATGAGAATCTTCAGAGAATCGCTTTCATGGATGAGCATCAAAACACAGAAAAACTCTTTCAGTTGAAACTCTAGACATGTTTCAGTGATCTACATTGTGTTGAATGAATGGAAATGTTTCATGTGTTTCTTCTGCTTTTAGTGCTGATGTCCTT
Source organism: Aspiorhynchus laticeps (assembly GCA_023376895.1). NCBI lineage: Eukaryota > Metazoa > Chordata > Actinopteri > Cypriniformes > Cyprinidae > Aspiorhynchus > Aspiorhynchus laticeps. The sequence goes on from CM041795.1 coordinate 7,041,582, forward strand.
CATCCACGCTGGACTCACTCAAGGTACTGTGCTGTACTGCAGTATATTTGATTTATTAAACAAATGTAAATTGTGTTGTAGTAGTTTTTTGTCTACATGGATCATATGAGGATCCCACATTTGTCTCTTTGCTGATGATTTATGTCTATATTTTGCTGTCATTCACCTTCACCCAGAATCATTTGTCTGTGTAATTCCTCATGATGCTAAAACACTGATAAATTATATAAACATGTAGGTTAAAATGGTAGTTTGTTGCAACAATTTACACTGTAATTAATGACCATTGATCATTGTTTTTTTCCCTCTGTTCAATTTGTCAAACTTTGTCAAATAAAGTCACAAATTAACCACAAAGCAGAAAAAAATACAGAGAAATTAAGTGTCAAAACTATAAAACACCAGTGATATGTGGGGCAGCTTCAATGGAGAACTAAGAAATTTAGGAGTGACACCATAACACATCCATAATAGAGAACAAATACACACGCGCACGTACACGCACACACACACATATAACACACATAACCAACATCAAGCTCAAGTTTTACTGTAATAGTAACATAATGGAAAAAATGGTACTTTAGTACAATTAAAATAAATAAATTCATTAATTAACTTTTAATATTTTTTTTATTATTGTTATAATAATGTCTCAACACAAATCTAAATGAGTCATTGAGTGATCATTGCAGTCATCGATTGGTTGTAGTCGACATTACATGTTATTTTATTTTATGGCAGCAATCTACCACTAAACCATGAATGAAAGTTAGAATTTACATCAAAAGTTATTTTATTAAATAAATATATAAAAATAGAATTTTACTGTTTTTTTTAGTGCTGGGCAACAATTTATCATCACGATTAATCATTGCCCAGCACTACTATTTATTTTATTTTATTACAAATGTTATATTCAGAAAAGCAAGCTAATGCAACACTTTTCACTGTAATTAATGACTGTGTGCCTGTAAGATCTATTATTCTTATGTTATTCATTCAATATGGTTTTGTTATGAACATTTGTAAGAGACGAGAGACTGAGAACAGACACAGACATAAGTTCTCAATGTTATTGTGTTGTAGCTCATTATTGCCTCATCAACTATTTAAATAAATAATAGTTTGTTGAAACGTGCCGACTGAAAATAGTTCCAACAGATACTGTACTGCTGACTGAAGTGAAAAGCTCATTTTGAATTATACTAAGTGTGTTTTTGTTCATTTCACAGAGAGACCCAAACCTGTAGCTCGTGTTAATCCTGATAGACGTGTGTTCAGAGGAGAGACGGTCACTCTCACATGTGACATACAGCAGACAGGAGACTGGCAGTACAGCTGGAATAAAGACAGCAGACAAGTTAACAGTGCAAGACAATACAAGAACTATATAATCACATCTGTGGATTCGTCTCATGGTGGTGTGTACAGCTGTAGAGGAAATCAGTCAGAAGCACCAACACACTCACAGCACAGTGATGGAGTTACACTGACAGTATCAGGTGAGAGCTCATGTGTTCTTCACACAGAATCCTTCTTTTTTCTTAACAGTGGTATTGTCTGCAGCCTTTTTAGTCTACAACACCAGTTAAATGGTTCCTTTTGTGATCTGATAGCTTCTTGTCACAGAATGAGGCAGGAAATATGTTCCATAGGCTACTAATACATCGATTAGCAATGGATTATAAATATACTTAATTATTATGAAAATACCAGAGATGGCTTGAATAACACAGATAAACTATACATTGTCGTAGTCGAGTGTTTATTGTATTTGTTTTATCATTCAAAATAAGCTCCCTGTCCGTGTACCGCAACAGTTTAAAGATGAAAACCCGTGGTTTAGCGCGATCTGAGGAGAACCTTGTGTACACGTGATGCGCTCGCTCCACTTCAACCTCTTTGCCCGCCAGAGACGGGAGCCACGTCGGTAGCGATCTTTTCAAAAAGCCCATAGGGTCGTCCCTTTCGGGAAACTTCAGGCAATCCGACCAGACGCAGATTGCTGAGCCTACTGCGATCCTGTAAGTCCACAACCTATTGCTCGAGCGCGGTATACTCGTCTATCGTGATCTGCGACGACTTTCTTTTGTTCTCTCATCTCCCCTGTAAGAAGATCCAGTTTAGAGCTGAACAACTGACATATGAGAAGCGAACTCGTTCCACATCGCCGTCAACTCAGTTCTTAGAATGTCCTCAATATCGCTCATGGTCGGTGGCTTAGATTACTTCTTAATCGGAGAAGCCGACGGAGACAACTCCTGATGTTTCCGATTGTGTGCCATCAGGGAAAGGGTTTACCTATAGTAACCATGTTTTTTGGTTGTAACCACGGTTAATTTTCGTAAGGGATATTTTCATGTTATTTTATATATTTTTATTTTACGGTGTGTATTTGTAAAAATGATTAGGCTATACGTTTAGCACACACCATATAATGCTGTGCATTTCAAGGCACTTCAGTAGACCTTTAATGTTACCTATGGTTTGTCAATGTTAAAACTCTTTTTAATATATCAATAAAAATTGATATATTAAAAAGATATATATGGCTTTCCTGTAGCTCAACTGGTAGAGCATGGCGCTAGCAACGCCAAGATCATGGTTTCGATTCCCAGGGAAAGCAAGAGCTGATCAAATGTAAAAACTGTAACTTGAATGCAATGTAAGTCGCTTTGGATAAAAGCGTCTGCTAAATGCATAAATGTAAATGTAAATGTAAAAAAGTATGACAGGCTTTTACTCTAGTCTTTATCACTTTATTAAAATTAAGCAAAACAAAACGACAAATGTTTACTTTCACAATCCGTCAAGTATAGGCTTGTAGTAAGCTGTTTCTTCCGTTGGGTCGTTTGGCCAGTCACAGATACCATACGGACAGTCTGACCCAATACGGCTCAGTTTTTTGACGTATCTTGCTCTGTCGAGTGGCAGAAATTATTTTATGTAGACCATTCTGGGTCAACACCATGCTTTTACAATGAGGGGGAAAGGATCGTTTTCCCCCACGCCGACTCCGCCCACACAGCTATGACGCGACACCGACCAAGTCTATAACAAATAAATAATGTATTCAATATTTTAAAATGTTTAGATTTAATTTAATAACTATGCTACATCGTTTAAGTTTTATCCAACACAGACCTGTAGTTTTGTTAGTCTGAATTTAGTCTGAATCACTTAATGCACAGCTCTATTTTGACATTGGCTCGTCAGATGATTCATTCTGTTGACACTGTCAATCATAGCAATGACTTGCAGCATGATTTAACGGATTCCCTTGCGTAAATTTAACATTCGCGTTTGTCATCCCTGAAACGGTATACGTGGACATTTGGTCATCAGACAAACAAAACTTTTCTTCTAATTGTGAATGGATTATGTAGAGAAACTGAGCAAAGGGCGCTCCTCTTAAGGCACAGTACAGTTGACCGGAAATGACTGAGCTGGCTTATCTAAAACCAGGAAGTAACCGTGCATAAGGTCAATTGCGTGCGAAACCGGACAGATCGTGTGTTTCATCATTGGAAGTGGATCGACTGGATTCATCTCATGTTCAAGACGGCTCGTGAGGGGACGCTGAGTGTTTGTGGCATGAGGAACGTAGTATTGTTTCACTCTCATTGGAGGAACGTAAGTGAATTAATTTGCATACAGGAATACTTTGAATTCATCGTCTGATTAACGCGCACCAACGAACTGGGCCCCAACTATAACGATCGATAGTAAATTTAACTCTTTGACTGACTCACGTATATTTGAACTGATCGTAAGATATGTAGGGTGAAGTCAGCTAAAATGGACTATCAGGTAAAATGGGCCAAATAAGGTTGTAGCATCATATCTGCTTAAATTTTTACAGAAAATCACAATAACTGATCTTGCATTGTTGCTTCAACACTTGTTGACATGTAACAATATTTTTTATTGGTCTGAGTTTTTTAAGGCGGACAGGGCAGAGAGTTACATGAAGCTTGTCAGAGAAATGGTAAGGTAATTGAGCCTGACATAGAAAATTCCATTAATCACTAATAAGGGTACTAAAGCAATTATAAGTAAGCTTACCAACAAAGCAAAGGTTTATGAACAATGTTTTGACATGCTCTTTCAAATAAAAAAAGTTAAAGTTATAAAAGAAACTTAGATTTTTGTGAAAAAGGTAGAAATTTTAGGTAGAAATGGCTGGTTAAAGGGTTACTCCACCCCAAAATTAAAATGTTGTCATTAATCACTTACCCCCCCCCATGTCATTCCAGACCCATAAAAGCTTTGTTTGCCTTCGGAACACAAATTAAGATATTTTGGATTAAAGCCGGGAGGTTTGTGACTGTCCCATTTACTGACAAGCAATTAACACGGTCAAGGCCCAGAAAAGTATAAAAAACATAATCAGAATAGTCCATCTTCCATCAGTGGTTCAACCGTAACGTTATGAAGCTACGAGAATACTTTTTGTATGCAAAGAAAAAAAAAACGACTTTATTCAACAATTCGTCTCCTCTGAGTCAGCGTAGCGCCATTTTGGAGAATATCCGCTGGACGCAAGCAGGGTACGCTGTTCTGTGTCAGCTGTGCCGCATGGATACACTATTTCCAAATTAAAGCAGAAACAAATGGAAGACGTAGCCTGGGAGAGTCACATGACGTGCTCATAAACGTACGGAGCTCTACTCAAGTGCGACTAGGTTTCAGAATAGTTTAACCATGGCATTTGTAGTAAAACTGTTATAGGCTACAACTGGTAATAAAAACGCCCCAAAACCACGGTTAGCCTAATATAGCCTACTTTTACTATAGTAATACCATTGTTAATTTTCGTAAGGGATTGTGTATAATAATATGAAATAAATGTTTTAATAGATTATGACATTTAAATCACAAAATATCAGGGAGTGACATTTATTTGATGTGAAGGAGTGTTACTGTAAGCCCCATCAGAACTGGGTTGCGGCAGGCGGGACGGGACTAATGACAGGTCATTGAAGGGTAAGTAGTCTAGCCTATCTGGAGAGCATATAAATATGAATATTAAGCTTGATATGTTTCATACATTGTATATCCGTAACTGCTGTCGGAGTTCTGATGTTGTGTGCTACCCGCTCAGATTGTGCTACCTCCGTGTTTTTAATCGGCAGTATATAAATCTTCAGATCGTTTTTTTTAAAACTTATTAGAGAACGCCACACAGCAACTTTTTGGCACTGCACCAAGCAAAAATCAACCGAAATCATAACAAAAAGTAAAGATCAAGCGCCTAACAAAGTCTCCGCGCATTAATTTGAATGGTATGCTTTCCCCCACGGCATAAACAGATATGACATTTTTGTGGGCGTTCCCAGTTGAAGCGGCGCTGCGCAGAATGACATCAAAGTACAGCGAGAGCGATAAGAGAGCAGACGGATTCTTATGCTTTCCAATCGCTCTCGCGATACTTTGATGTCATACACTGATCATTCTGTGCAGCGCCGCTTCAAGTCGAACACACATACAGGTGCATCTCAATAAATTAGAATGTCGTGGAAAAGTTCATTTATTTCAGCAATTCAACTCAAATTGTGAAATTCGTGTATTAAATAAATTCAGTGCACACAGACTGAAGTAGTTCCTATGTATTTATCTGAATTGCTGCACCCATATACTCCCTCCAGATGTTTAAGATCAAGTGATCAGAACCTCTTATATTCCCTCAATCCAGACTCAAACGTAGAGGGGATCGGGCTTTCTCAGTGGTCGGGCCCTGGTTGTGGAATAGCCTCCCCATAGAGATCAGACTTGCACCTTCTCTGTCCACTTTTAAATCTCTCCTTAAAACATATTTATTTTGTTTGGCTTATATTTAATTTTCTTTTATGGTTGCTGATTAGATTTTATGGGTTCGTATTTCTTGCCTTTTGTGTGTTTTAATTATCTATTTACTTATTCTATAGGGTGAGACCCTGTTCAATTGTTTAGTTGTGCTGAATTTTTTTTCTTTTTTCTATTTCTGATACTCTGTGCAGCACTTTGGTCAGCCGTGTGGCTGTTTTATATGTGCTATATAAATAAATTGAAACTTTGGCTCTTTTAATTGTGATGATTAAGGCTCACATTTTTTTTTAAATCAACTTTTTTTTTTTTTTTTCACACATAACATAACATAACATTCAAAATATAACAAAACAAAACAACAGACATATACTCAATATTTCAAAGTCCAGCCAAAAGGGAGGGAGAGAGGGAAGGACAATGAAAACACAAAACAAGTAACTCCTTTATATAATCACGTATATCAAAAAGAAAACACTGCCAAGCATCAATGGTCGAAGGCTTGGCCCCACCGACTCGCGCCGTTGTACATTCACACGTCACTATTTGCAGGAGGCTACGGATCCAGTATGTTTTTCTACACATGTGTGGTGTAAACCAGTTCTGGATTATTGTCTTCTTCTCAGCTGTAAAACCAGCAAACACCATTCTCTTTTGCATTGAACTAACACAGAGACCTGAATCATCATTAACTCTTTCCCCGCCAGCGTTTTTTAAAAAAATTGCCGGCCACCGCCAGCATTTTTGATGATTTTCAACTAAATTTGACGGCCCTCAGAATATTTTTTGCTATGAAAATATGAACATATTATATATCAAAATAAAGAACGAAGCCTCTGCTTTTAAACGAAAACTATTTTATTCTATCTTCATGTGTTCATGTTTTATCACCACTTGAATGCAGATAGGTTTCATCAGAAATACAACATTTTGAACAAAAAACAGAGAAAAACGCATTTTTATAAAAGTAGTGCATTTTCAAGCAAAATACATTCAGATGCCATTCTTTTATAAATAAAACCTTCAAAAATAAATAAACATTGCAAATAAATAAAATTGTAAATTGGTAAATAAAATTTAGGCACTGTATTTTATCTTTGAGTGGTAAACTGTGTAACAATTCCCGGAATGTAAGGGGACGCCACAACTTTTGCAGTAGAATGAGGTCTCACTTCGCAAACCGTTACGTGCACAAACCCTGCACCTTCTCGTCGGGTGTTGCTTTTTGGAAGTGGACGCAATCGGAACAAGTGCATGAACTGCAAAAAGGTCATTCACCCTATTTCTAGGGTCAGTGTTGTATGGTGCTCTAGGAGTGCTTTCAGTTGGAGGGTCAACTCTTTCTTCCCCACCACCAGCCTGTTCCTGGCTGGTCCATGATTTTATAACACTCTGGATGAAAGAGAGGAGAGTTTTACAATTACCTTGTTGGTTTTTTGCTTTGTAAATGACAAAAGCATTGAACAAACTGATCTGAAACAAATATGTGACAAATTTCTTTGTCCACTTGTGTGACTTCCTGACAAAAGGGTAATACCCAATGTTTTGATCCAATTTGTCAACTCCATTCATTGCATTATTGTATTCCACAATGCATGCTGGTTTTTGCTTTGCAATTTTTTCTTGGTGGCCTCTCTGCCATACCTCAACTTCTTCCATGTTGTTCTCATGGCATGTTGTGACCATTTTCACTGTTTGTTTGTCTCGCCATGCTAAGACCATCACATTTTCAATGTGACGCATGACTGTTTCCCCAATCCTAAGGTCAGCATTTCTGAGATCTCGAATGACTGGTGGTTCACCTCTGTTTTTCCTAATTGTACCACAGACATGGGTTTTCAAATCAAGTAGGTGCTTACACAGTGGTACAGAGTTGTAAAAGTTATCCATAAATAATCTGTAACCATGACCTTCTAGGCGATCAAGAAGAGAGACAACCGTGTCTTTCAGAGGAGAACTTTCTCCACAATAGGGCTTCATGTTAAAACAGTACCCTGTTTCAGAATCGCACAAGATGTAGGATTTTATTCCATATTTGATGGGTTTTTGAGGATTGTACACCCTGAAAGCTAGGCGCCCACGCCACAGAAGCATACCCTCATCAATGCAAATGTTTGTGTTAGGCTGATACATTTCACGGAATTTGGTCACGAGGTGATCTAAGACAGGGCGGACTTTGTACAGCCTGTCAGTGTCATTGGCTGGCCTTGCTGTATTATCATTGAAGTGAAGAAATCTCCATATGATTTCAAACCTGTTGCGAGACATGACCTTGCTGAAGTAGGGGGTAGCTAACATTTCATCTGTAGACCAGTACATATCAAGTTCAGGCTTATGAATGATACCAGTGAGAAAAAACAGCCCCAGTAAGACTTTCATTTCTGAAACTGTGACAGGCTTCCATGCATGAATTCTAGCATGCTGTGAAGTACCATCCATAGCCTGAATACACTGATCTGCATACAGATTGGTCTGATCAACAACGTTCTGAATCAGTAAATCAGAAATGAACAGCTCGACAAAGTCTTTAGGTTCTATTGAATCAAGAGCAGCAGCATCACTGAGAGGCCCAGGATTCTCAGAGAAGGGAAGGTTTTTTGGCTGCCAGTTCATTTCATGCCACTCATGAACAGGTTCAGGATCTTCAGCTGGATGGTTCACAGCGGCTCGTGTCTGGTCACCAGCAGGACCATGTCGATGTGCTTCACGTGTCCGACCTCTGCCTCGTTGCTGTGTTCTACCTGTAAATAGTTATATGAATAATTGAAATTGCATTCAATAAACAGAACAGACACACACATATACATACATATGTTTATACACACACGCACACATACATGCAAACACACACACACACACACACACTTTTATATACATATATAGATCATGCACATACATACATACATATATAGATCATGCACACATACATATATAGATCATGCACACACATGTACATACATACATATACATTTATGCGTTCACAGTGCACACATATATATCACTATATGTATGTGCACACTACAGGTGCTGGTCATATAATTAGAATATCATCAAAAAGTTGATTTATTTCACTAATTCCATTCAAAAAGTGAAACTTGTATAATGTATACATTCATTCCACACAGACTGATATATTTCAAGTGTTTAATTCTTTTAATTTTGATGATTATATGTGACAACTAATGAAAAACCCAAATTCAGTATCTCAGAAAATTAGAATATTGTGAAAAGGTTCAATATTGAAGACACCTGGTGCCACACTCTAATCAGCTAATTAACTCAAAACACCTGCAAAGGCCTTTAAATGGTCTCTCAGTCTAGTTCTGTAGGCTACACAATCATGGGGAAGACTGCTGACTTGACAGTTGTCCAAAAGACGACCATTGACACCTTGCACAAGGAGGGCAAGACACAAAAGGTCATTGCAAAAGAGGCTGGCTGTTCACAGAGCTCTGTGTCCAAGCACATTAATAGAGAGGCGAAGGGAAGGAAAATATGTGGTAGAAAAAAGTGTACAAGCAATAGGGATAACCGCACCCTGGAGAGGATTGTGAAACAAAACCCATTCAAAAATGTGGGGGAGATTCACAAAGAGTGGACTGCAGCTGGAGTCAGTGCTTCAAGAACCACTACGCACAGACGTATGCAAGACATGGGTTTCAGCTGTCGCATTCCTTGTGTCAAGCCACTCTTGAACAACAGACAGCGTCAGAAGCGTCTCGACTGGACTGCTGCTGAGTGGTCCAAAGTTATGTTTTCTGATGAAAGTAAATTTTGCATTTCCTTTGGAAATCAGGGTCCCAGAGTCTGGAGGAAGAGAGGAGAGGCACAGAATCCACGTTGCTTGAGGTCCAGTGTAAAGTTTCCACAGTCAGTGATGGTTTGAGGTGCCATGTAATCTGCTGGTGTTGGTCCACTGTGTTTTCTGAGGTCCAAGGTCAACACAGCCGTATACCAGGAAGTTTTAGAGCACTTCATGCTTCCTGCTGCTGACCATCTTTATGGAGATGCAGATTTCATTTTCCAACAGGACTTGGCACCTGCACACAGTGCCAAAGCTACCAGTAACTGGTTTAAGGACCATGGTATCCCTGTTCTTAATTGGCCAGCAAACTCGCCTGACCTTAACCCCATAGAAAATCTATGGGGTATTGTGAAGAGGAAGATGCGATATGCCAGACCCAACAATGCAGAAGAGCTGAAGGCCACTATCAGAGCAACCTGGGCTCTCATAACACCTGAGCAGTGCCACAGACTGATCGACTCCATGCCACGCCGCACTGCTGCAGTAATTCAGGCAAAAGGAGCCCCAACTAAGTATTGAGTGCTGCATACATGCTCATACTTTTCATGTTCATATTACTTTTCAGTTGGCCAAGATTTCTAAAAATCCTTTCTTTGTATTGGTCTTAAGTAATATTCTAATTTTCTGAGATACTGAATTTGGGTTTTCATTAGTTGTCACTTATAATCATCAAAATTAAAAGAAATAAACACTTGAAATATATCAGTCTGTGTGGAATGAATGTATACATTATACAAGTTTCACTTTTTGAATGGAATTAGTGAAATAAATCAACTTTTTGATGATATTCTAATTATATGACCAGCACCTGTATATTACACCAAATGTGCACATTTGGTGTAATATAGAGATAC
>CM041795.1:7057148-7325147 GCA_023376895.1 Aspiorhynchus laticeps
CCGCCGCCTCGATTTCGCTCTGGTCGTCACGGTGACGCCCCTCCCCTTCCTCAACCTGGGGGAGGAGTTTATCGATCCCAAGAGCCACAAGTTCGTCATGCGGCTTCAGTCAGAGACCTCAGTGTGAGACGAGCACAAGAGACTCCGTTACAAGGACACAACCACTCGTTTTTTCTCTTTTATGACCGTTTGTATGTTTGTTTTTTACACTACATGAACTACTTTGATCTAGAGACTGTCTGAGTGACTCTGGACTGACTAACTCTTATGCATTTCAGCTGTGAATATAACGTGTGTCACGGTCAAATACACTTTCACACATCAGTGCAGCACAATACGGATGATTTACCAGCAATCCCAGGTGGCATAATAACACTACATCCACATTTATGCTCCAAAACCCGTGAAATAATCACCCAGAAGTGATGGAAACACTACAAGATTGTAGCTGAGCAATCAAGTGCTTTAATTTTTATGATTGTCGGTCAAAAAAAGCACAGGAGAAGCATGTTTGTAAGTCTGTAGCTGTCGTGAATGTTTTTAAGACGTCGTATGTATCGCAGTACTTTATTCTAATGAATCGAGGGGCCTTTTATATCATTTGTTTACATTGTGTTGAAACGCACCAGCAAACTCACTGACTTCCTTCAAGACACTGTGGTTTTTTGTAGCGGTTGGTTTGGGCGTCTGTCATACATGACCAATCAAATGTGACCTTTACATGAAATACAAAAACATGAATGTGTGCCAAATGTCACAACTGTGCCTCGGCGGCCGGCGTTCTCGTGGCTGCACACACACACCCTTTTCTTGCTGGTTAAAGGACAATGAGTTAACTAGTCCTTCCCATTTCCCTAACTGTGGGTCACTGTAGTTTGTTCCCCCCTCCTTCACCTTTTGTACATAACTCATTCTTCTTTTATAGGTGCGTGTACGTCAGTGAAAGAGCAATTTGAAATGATGTAGGTGGTGTTTTTCAGAGCTGACCGTTTCATTTTTAGGCCTGATGCATGCATATAGGCGATGCAGTTTTGTACTTCATTTTTTTTTCTTCATTTTTTGTATGGAAGTTAAGCTAATCTTTTAACATTTTCCCTTTAAAAAATGGTTTGTTGTAAAGAGATTTGTAGATTTTTGGTTATTGTGTGAAGACCTTTTTGGCAATTCATAATTTTAGAACTAAAAATGTTTTTTTTTTTAATAAATGATCGACTCTACTTTCAGAGTTTGGCTCCTCTTTATAGAAGCATGTATGAAGTTGAATGTCTGATAGCAGGATGTTGATGGTGGACATGCTGCGTGTCTTTAAGCAGTGGACACCAATTTTCAAAGGCCACCTCAAATAAAAGTAGTTTTAAAAGAGAAAAAGTGAATTTCCTTATCCAGTTGCTTGTTATTGGTTAAGGATTAAAAAAAAGTTCTAAAACTCCGTTTCAATCCAATTAAATATTTGAGTGCTTGGCATAACTTGTACTGTATATTCATTATGAAAATGCCCACTGTGAACTGAGTAGGGGTGACCCCGAATAGTCGACGATTCGATGCTTCGATAGGAGGAGCCTGATTCGACTCCCAATCTCACAGTCGAATATTCACGGGTGTTATGATCATGCCATTTTGACTAAATGGAGGTGCTCAAAACTTTGATTTCGCATAAAACTACAGTTTTCTCCCAATAAGTTAATATACAGCCTATTAAAATAATACTGTAAATAAGAATCTGAAAAGAAAGAAGCTTCAAATAAATATTTTAACGTGCGTGAATAAATCCAACCACCCCTGTAGATTTAAGTTTCACTTTCATAATCTGTGACCGACAGAGGATCTTGGCGGCAGGGATTTAAATCTTTAACAAGACTCAAATTGACTCAGGCATGTGAAAGACTGGATTTTTTCGATCAGGTAGGGTACAATTTACCGAATTCAAAACATTTCAGCTGGTTTATGTGTATATATTATTTATCTCGTATAAGATGCATTTCAGTTACGCTGCAGTAAAGCATTTCATTGTAGTATAGGGTGATCATCTCTTCAGTGTGCAGCGCGAGCAGGACAAACAACAATGCAGAATATTAATAACTATGACCGGGACTGTCATATACATAACATTATAATGAGAACACTATTATAATAAAACGCTGTGAAGTTTTAGAGTTTAGCTGCCGTGTTTCTGCACGTTGTTGCGTGAAGAACGCGTCCACAAAAGGAGTTCATTCAGAGCCGTGCAGACACATTCACTTCTGCATTCGGGGCATTTTGTGCGTAATATAACGTTATGTGGTATAAATAACGAAGCGTATTCTATGAGATAAATGATGAGTTAAATCCCATTGATTAAAAAAACTACTATCAGATGCTTCATTCTACTGGTCCTCTTCAGCGCGCGCAGCTCAAAACAGAAATGCAGAACATTAATAACAGTCATATACATAACGTTATAATGAGAGCACTATTGTAATTTTTTTTTTTTTTTTGTGAATTCTTAGGGTTTGGCTGACGTTTAATATTAACTATCTTTTAATCAAAACATTATTGACCCCGCTTGTATCTGTGAGTCGTCCATAACACATTTTCCCTGTTTGTTAACATCAGTAATTATGACTGTGTCTGACTTGACTCTTGGTAATGTATTTTGATCACGCCCCCAAACATATGATTCGACGATCAGTCGAATCACGGCAAGATTCGAAAATTCCGATTCGACTATGAACATCCTTAGTCGGGGACACCCCTAGAATTAAGATTGAGGAGAAAGTAGTTGAGCTTAAATTAAAATGAGCTTTTTTTATTTATTTTTATTTTAACCCGCTGTTGCCATAGAGTGCTGGAACTACGAAGTCACTTTGTAGGCCAATCGTCTGTTAGCATCACACTGGCCTTTTGTTAGGATTTTTCCATAGGCTTTTGAATTATCAGAAAAAATTAAGCTCTGTGTTCAACCACATTTCATGAAACTTACATGTTTTGTCCATCTGTCAAGGTTTTGTCACAGCAGTTTACTAGTGAGAGAGACCCAGATGCAGAATGATCAAGAGAGTGAGGTTTATTGACAAGACTAGGATTAACAGGGCTGATGTGAGAGAGTCCAAACAGTAGGAAAGGGCCGTCTGCTGGAGAACAGGGAGATAGAGCAGCACCAGTCAATGAAAACACTGGAGATCAGGCAGCAGCTCGAGCAACCAGAGCTTGATACTTGAGCTGTAGTGAACCCAGTCCAGTCCGATAGCCAGGTCTTGAGAACAGCAGCCAGGGGGAATCAGGACACCGAACAGGAACAACACTAGACAAGACCACAAGAGCAGCAAAATAAGACACCGACTACACACTATGACTAGAAAGAAAAGAACAAAGAAAAACAAATTCAAACTGCAGAGAGCAAACAAAACAAAAGAATGAACCAAAAGGCAAATTAGGAATCGATAACTGGAATAAAACTGGCTAAGACAAAGTCAAACTAAAGAAAGAAACCAAACAAACTAAAGTCTAGAGAAAACTAGAGCAAAAATAAAAGACAGGAACTAGACTAGAGCAAAATAACAAAAGCAAAGAAATCTAATAAACTTCAAGAGAACTAAATGCAAAGCTAGACTGACAAGGAGAGTAAACTATAACACTACTAATACGACTAGTTGACTGACAAGGAACTCTCTTACACACAACGATCCAGCAGAGACGTGAGGGAAAGGAGGACACAAAGTAAACGAGGACTAGACTAGGGCTGTATCCGAAATCGCCCCCTATACCCTCAAGTAGTGCGCTATTTGAGGGGACAGCCATTTTAAGTGGTGTTCGAAACCATAGTGGATGTTCTCGAGTGCACTCATTCAATCCCACAATGCACCGCAAAAACGAGTGTACAACCGATGTGCACTCAACGGCTAGAGAATCCCCATAATGCACTGTGAGAGTCACGCGCCGAATGAATTCCCGCGTCTCGCCAGAAGATGGCGCCCGCAGCTGAATCATCCATTCATTTATTTTAGAAGCGCTCGTCCACGGCGTAATACAACACAGGTACAAATTAATTGTAAATTGACTATTAGGGTTTATACATAATTTCCGTGACAGAGTTCAAGATAAATCCTACTGGAGCTGCCCGTTTCAAATGATTATTAAACAGCAAGCAAACTATGCAAAAGCGGCAGTCCTTCCGGTGCACTCAGTGTCCGAATTCACTCACTCATTTTCATTCACTCCTTCAAGTGAACTGTATGAGTGGACTAATGTAGGGAATAGTGAATGAGGGTATAGGGGGCGATTTCGGATACAGCCTAGGACTAAACAAGGGGGCAGGGTAACTGGACACAAGTAGGCAAGGCAAGAGGAGCACATGGCCAACAAAGACAAAGCCATGTGCTCAAACACAAGACAAACAAGGACACGTTAAACAAAGACAGAACAGACATGACTGTCAGGGCAGGACCCTGACACCATCAAGATAATCTTCACAAAACAATATAACTATTATGAATTTTGAAGCCTAAATACAAATGGCAGAATTAAAAAGCTAACATTAAGCTATAAACGAACTACACCTCAGCTGTGAAAAAAAAATTTTTTCAAACTTATTTTTAACATGTTCAGTGAAGATGATATACTCTGTAGATTAATTAAATCCACGCTACATGAACCGTGTCATATAAACTGGAATAAATACAAAACTAGAGCCAAACTAAAACTGAAACGAGATGTTATTAATAAATAGTAAGTAGTGAATACATGAAATAATCATAAAGCACGTGAAAGCATGTATTTCTGTACATTTCGAAATAAGGTGCATTACAGTTTTCCTCAATCGATTTGACGCATTTCTCCAAATTCAGGTCACTGTTCTCATAACGGTTAGTACAGTGATATGAACACTTTGTAATTGTCCTAAACAGATACATAAGCTTTCATTCATTTCATACAAATCATGCAAATCATTTTCTCAAAACAATATCCACAAACCTCTCACGTTTTCACAATAGTTAATACAACCAACCAACATTTTAAGATATCTGAAAAAAAAAGGTTTTACACAAATCACAAACGTTTATGTACCATTTGTCCAAACACAACAAACACAACTCTGTCATTTGTCCTTATATCAAATAAACGGTGTATTTTGGATTGGCCCTAAACTGATTTCTATTCGGTTAATCATACACTCAACATGGGAAATGCAGTTTTCATAATCATTTGCACATTTATCAAAATTGCTTTAGAGTAATAATAAAAGGGAAAGTATAAAAAGAGCAAGTAAAATAATAATAATAAATAAAATGAAATGAAATGAAAATAAAAACGGGGGTGGTGGGGGGGGCGATAAAGAAAGAGGTGTAATCTACAAGGCAGTGGAGTGGGTGGAGAAAGGGGTGTAATGAGAGAAAAGAAGAAGAGTGTAACAGGTAGAAAGAGATGAGGAAAGGGAGATGTGTAGAGAGGAGGACACTGGTGAAGTGGAAAGAGCACGAGGAGAAACTGGAAGAAGACATGGACAGAGAGGAAGTGGACAGCAGGGAGGAAGGAGAAGATGCATTTCAAATGAAATCAGAATTACCCTAATTGACCGTGTGAAAATGCATGGCCTCTTCTTTAGAGAAGCTGGGGGGGGGTAGACTTTACAGTAAGTGTTGTACGTTGTACTATGACAGATTTTTTTGTCCTCCTGGGACAACTCCTGTTATTTACTGTAAATGTCCAAACATTTTTGAGAATTGAAGTTTGAGATCATTCAGGTGGACAATCAAGATTATTTTGAATGGAACAAGAGCATTGTTGGCATGGTGGTCCAGAACAACACCTCCAGGCACAAAGGAAGAGGCCTGTGGAGATGTTGAGACAGGAGCTTCTCAAGCATGAATTCAAACTTCTTACACTTTTTCTCATGATGCAAGGGAAGCGCAGGAAATATAAGGGATAATGCATGGCTAGCTGTGCATTAAACGATGTTATACTACAGGGCCGTTGAATGCTTGAATCTGATTGGCTGACGAACGTTCTATGGTGTGCAATTATTTTCAGGGAAACGCACGGCGAATGTAGTTCCAGGCACCGCATTACATGTCCATATCACTTCGCCAAACGATTTGCTTTATTTCAAAGGTCCTTACAGCCTAAAACAGCAAAAGAACCAAAACCCACAACGACACTGGCCAAACAAATTAATATAGTAAACAAAAGGATACAATCGACAGATTATATCCATGTTTTTGCCACAAAATTACGCTTTTATTATGTACGGAAAGCACATGCTCTCTCTCTCCCTCACAGACGCACAGTTAACATACGCACTAATGTTGTTAGCGCTACTCTGAGGATTTTATCAGTAACATAGTTTAACAACTTAAAAACTACATGACTTCACAAGCGAGGTAACAACAACGGCGCTGTGAAGAAAATGAACATTAAGTTTCACTATAACTAGAGACATTGCTGCCGAACACTTTTGAGAGACGCACAGACTCACAGAGGTAACGTTAATCTCTCTCTCTCTCATAACTTAGTTATTAACTGTATTAACTGCATTAGTCTGCTATCAACGGCTCAAGCCTCCGTTACGGTTTAAAATTACGTTTTGGAATTAGCAACAGAGGCGTTGGATGAGATGCGGAAGAAATAATCCTCCTCACAATAGCGATTTAAGTAGAAAAACCGGACGAATGCCTTGAAATATATCATCTGATCGATGTGTTGAGGTGTGGCAACCGTAGTATAAGCGGAATAATTGACTTCGGACCGTTGAATTATTAGAAAAATAATGCACACCCGAGGTGTAACTCCGCTTTGTGACTGCATCACCACCTCGGGTGTGCATTTTTTTTTTTCAATATCAATCTCAAATTTGGAACAACTTTAGATTTATGGCTTGGATTTTTTTTTGTTTGTTTTTTTTAAAGAGTAAAATGTTTTCATTTGGAAAGTATGTTTTTCATATAAAACTCAAAAATAATATTTTCCCGCATTTCTCATATAAAGTTAAACTGTTTTATTTGTTCGTTTTTTAATTTCACATATTGCAGTTAAGCCACCGGAGGAGCCCTAGATGGGTTAAAGCTTGTTTTGTCTTGTTTTAAATTATTTTAAGTCATATTTTTAATTACTATTATTTATTTATCTTTTCTTTCAAACAAGCTGTTATTCACAAAAAAAAAAAAAAAAATCTTCCGCTCTGCCACAGCTATTGTACTGTTTGCTCTGCATCAACATATAGTTCCTCAAAACAAAGTCACACTGAACATCAATAACATCCAACATCACTGGTTTGTAATACTGGCCAAACACAAAAGACATGTGATGCATACAAAAAACAGGGAATAATTTTAGTAAACAATATTTTTTTATGAGAATGACCGATTAACCGATTTACAGTCATTGTGTGTACAACAGAAGCAACCAAGTTTTGCAAAACATCATTTGTGTTGCACATTGGGGTGATTCCTTCATAATTTGCTGTTGAAAAAAATAGATCAGAATATCATTTAAACACATGCCTTGGATAAAGTTCAAGCGTTGTTTTCATTTGGTGGTGGGCGTCAATTGTGACACTGTGGGTGATGACGAGGAAGTATCTCGTGCTTCAGGGGATTTACATGCTGCTTTTTAGGCTAGACAAATTTAGCAGTGTTTCTCAATTCCAGCCCTCGCTTACCACTGCTCTGCATATTTTGCTCTTCTCTCTTATTTAAACACACTTGATTCAGATCATCAGCTCGTTAGAAGAGAGCTCCATGCATGAACTATGTTCCAATTGACAGGGTCCCAACATGGGATATGAAGTTTGAAGTTTACTTCACTTCAGAACATTGATTCACGGATTTGTGCTACACCGCTGCCTGCAGCATCTTCACACACAGACAAAACTTACTAGAGAGTGTCACATTCTATACCTCTGTAAATAAATACAATTCAAATTCACTTCCACTTTGCAGGGCACTTATGGTCAAACAGAACAAATGTCTGAAGTGATAAGAGATACATACACAATGTGCAGAACAGGGATGGGATTGTGTTAGTGTCGCGACTGATGTAGTTTTGCTGTAGTGGCAATCACATATAGGGGGACGGTCTCTTTATTTGCTTCCCTAGGAGTGTTTGTTTAAACCCACCAAAGCTTCATCTAAAGCCCGGCTCACACTGTGCGATTTTGGCCACGATTTGCTCGTCTGAGACAAATTTTGAAAATCCTAAAAGATTCCTATAATCCTAGGCTAAAATCTGTAGACTTTGATCGCTGGTTTGACATGTTCACCAACAGCCGATTAATGGCTGTTGCGATCAAATTTCACCTCCGACAAAATTCTGGCAGTGTCAGAAGATTTGGTGAACAGTCCTGCAGTGTGACTACCCCTACGATGAATGTCAAACTGTCTCCGTTTTTCAAGACAAACGGTCCCGTGTGCAATGCAGTTCGTAGTCACTGGACGTGTCCGGACAAGTTTTCTTGCGCGCACCTGTTTTTAACTCATCTTGTCTGTCGTACAGTCTGACATTAATGACAACTGAGATCCCACAGTGTGACATGATCATCATGTTCGTGCAGTCTGACAAGTACAATCCTAAAGGACTTTTAAAAAATCGCACAGTGTGTGCCCGGCTTTAGGCGCCTGTTCTTGTACTTCCCCCCACTCGTGAAATGTCAGCTATCACAAGATATGTGACGAAAGGAAACACGTCACTTCCCATTTCCTTCAAGCGAACTGTTTGTAGCATGATTTTGAAAGAGTCAGTTAGCTGTGTTTTTGGATAAGGAGTCCCACAATCAGAAAGGGCGTGAAGGAAGGCCAAGGACTCCAAGGACCTCATTGATTTACGCTGAGAAGCCAACGAGCGATGAGTCTATGTAAAGTTGTGCTGCTGTGTATTGTGTGTATCCATCAAGGTGAGTTGACTGTAATTCACTCTTATATCATGCAGGGTTGGTTGTGTTATTGTTAAATTATAGTTTGGTCCTTCTGGCAAGGTTATTGGAGAATGTTTGAGAAGAAAATAAAATGTCTTTCAGTTAGAAACAAAGAAAGTGAACCTAAATTCTGCTTCGTTAAAAACAGGGTATTTCCCTTTTCTGAGAAACAACTAAACATTTCCTCTCACATGTTAGTGCATTCACGCAAATCAATGGATCTGTGTTTATTTTTGCAGTGTGTGGCAGTGATGAATATATTACTGGTTACAGTGGCCAATCAGTCGTCCTGAAATCTGGAGCGGACAGATCATGGCATCTCACCAGAGTTCAGTGGTCCATTTATAAGAACACCACATACATTGCGAGTCTAAAAGATGGTGAAGTGATTCTATACACGTTCTGGAGACATAAGGGTCGACTTGACTTCAACAATGAAACGGGAGATTTAACAATCCATAATGTTACAAAGGACGACAGCATGACATACAATGTGGCCATGGTCACCTCAGATAGCAGGCGTGAACAAAATAAAGTTCATCTCACAGTTCAAGGTAAGCAGTCTTGAGTATAGTCAACAATCTACTTCTGATTAATGACTGTCGGCCAGATTGAGTAACTGATATAATGTCCTGCAGAAAGTCTCAAGACACCAGAAATCCAGATCCAGTTGCTTCATTCCCTCAATGACAGCCAGTGCTACATTGCTCTTGAGTGCACAGCATTTGGCCAAAATGTGAATTTGTCCTGGGGGCCTGATGGCGTGTTCAACGGATCGTATATTTCAGGAATCCCAAACTCTGTCGACTCTTCGTTGGTTCTTTTCGCATCATTTAGTGGCAACAGAAACGTGACGTTTAACTGCACGGCCTCCAGTGGTCAACAGACAGTGACCAGGCAAACGACAGTGGGATGTTCAGGTGAGTTTCAGCAACACATTTTTGCTTCTTTAGGATGCTGTACATTACATATTAAGTCACATGCTCCACGTTGGGGCTTCCAAACAAGCCGGACTCCAATCATTCAGTCCACTTAAACTCAACTCTTCAAGCTCACATTCAACTACCTCATTTTTGAGTCATTTGCCCACATTTCAAAATCCAAACATCAGCCAATCAATAGAACCATGTTGATGTATTTCGGTAATCCGTTTAGTTTTCTTACACTGATAGCACACATACATCTCGGATATGTCTATTTGATGTCTGCATTTACATCTGCAAGATGTATTTTTTAGAGTGTTTGCTCATCTGCAATATGTATCTAAGACGTCTCCTATAAGATGTCAAATAGTTGTTTAGAAAATGTCTTTAAGATGTTTATGATTTAGAATGTACGTAAAACTGACATCTTAAAGACGTTTATCAGATGTTTGTACACAGCAGATGCTTTCCAGATGACGCAATCTTTAACAGACATCTTGCAGACGTACATGTGCTATCTGGTTTGCAAACTGAGTGCGTGAAGTAACCTTAAAGGAACACTCCACTTTTTTTGGAAATAGGCTCATTTTACACCTCCCCTAGAGTTAAACAATTGAATTTTACCGTTTTTGAATCCATTCAGCCGATCTCCAGGTCTGGCGGTAGCACTTTTATCTTAGCTTAGCATAGTTCATTGAATCGGATTAGACCATAACATTTGGTCATCAAAAATGACCAAAGAGTTTTGATATTTTTCCTATCTAAAGCTTGACTCTTCTGTAGTTACATCGTGTACTAAGACCGACAGAAAATGAAAAGTTTCTAGGCTGATATGGCTAGGAACTATACTCTCATTCCGGCGTAATAATCGAGGAACTTTGCTGCCGTACCATGAGTGCAGCAGGTGCAATGATATGACGCAGTGCCTGAAAGTAGTCCCCTGCTATATCATAGGCTACTGAGCTGGGGGAATATATAATAGATGTTGTCAGTGCATAACTGATATATCACAGGTCTATTTTTCATGTGTATGTGTTAGAAAGTCAAGCAAACATATCTCTTTTACTGTCAGGAGTGGGCGAGGCACGCGAGAGCAACGAATAGGAGCACAATAATTCAGAGTAAAATATAAGTTTTGCTTAAATATTTGTTGTTGGACATTAAATGTGTCTTTGTGGAATTTTAAACCTACATATAAATGTATTTTTATAATAGCAGTAACTGTAAAGGGGCTATATGGTAATAGGTAAATCAAATGTAAGCTAGTACAGTACTTATTACTAAGCTGAAATGAGTTAATGTGTGTTTCTTATAGCAGTTAAAATAGTCATTTTCTTTATTTTCATTTTTAATTGCTGTCATAAAACCAGGTTACCATAGACCTGGGGGCTGTACCGTGAAGCCGGTTTAGCTGGCTAGCCAGGTAAGTTTCAGTGTAGTTTGCACCAATCCTGGGTTTTATGTACCATGAAAGTGGTTTGGCTTTTAGCTGCATTCATTGCTATAGTAAACTCCACAGCTAACCTGCTCCATGGTTATGTTCTGGGTAGAGATCTCAAACTGAAATTGGACCAATCAGATGTGAGCAAAGTGACACATGTCTGACACAATAAAAGTCACTCCCCAGTTTCTCTTCCTACAAATTAAAGCTCACTATGAAGTACCTTAAAAAAAATATATATACAAAAAAATTGTCTGACTTTAATGATAATTACAATTTACATATGATTTATATAATTATAATATGAATTATATTATTATTACTCCATTACACACAAGCACTTTTAGTTTAACAATCATTATAAAGCATTTATTTTAAATGAATATTAATATATACAGATCACATGTAATATAAATAAGTGGTAGAATCAATAGATAACACTTTAAAAATGGCTACATGTGACCTTACATGTTTGAGTCTCTATCACTATATATTATCAACTATATAAACTAACTTCACAAGTTTCACTTGTGACTGCACTGATAGAGCAAGATGATTTCCTTTATTTGTCCTCTTTCATGGACAAGTACTTCAGTGGAAATGCATTTAAATTCCTCATATTCATTAATCTCTTAACCTTTAACAAAATAGTTTTTGAGAAGTGAATCACACTTGCTCTGTGTTGTGATTGGCTGTTCGCCGCTGATGTCACACATTCACGTGCACGTGCTTCATTAACTCAGGATCAAGCCTGAGTTGACAGAGAAAGTTGATGATCAGCATCATGGTACCAACAAAGCCAGATTGGAGTGGTTTGGTTTTGTCAACTCAAAGCTTATCCTATAACTCTGAATTTGTTCATCTACCATCATGGTACAGGCCCCAGGTTAGTTTCCCAGCATAAGTTGCCACAGTGACTAAGCGTGATCTTGGCCCATGCTAAATTTGCTTTATGAAACCAAATCATTTGACAATGAGTCAGACTAACTGAAATAAGCCTGGCTTATTTGCTTAACTTGTTTTATGAAACAGGCCTCGAGGCATTAAAAGTGATTTCCATTACATCGTATTGCATTGAATTACATTGTGTAGAATCGAATCGAATCAAAATCGGATCGCACTGCATCTGTGAATTTTGCATCCGATGACACCTTTAATTATCAGCATTGCCCGATTTTTTTAACTGCTTGTACTCTTGGTGCGTTGAAGTCCTCCTGGGAAGTTCGTATTTATGATTTGGGAAGTTGTAATTACCAAATCATTTGTATTCAAGTCACTCTGGTCTGAGAAGATACATAAAATTCAGCAATATATATTTTTTAACTCTACTTTGAAAACCTGATACCGCATTAATTGCATCTGTCTGACACGCTCTCAGCTTGGAAACTCAGGGCTTAAAGAAATGTAAGAGTTTGGTAATTACGACTCAAGTGCAGTCAACTCGTAAATATGATCTATCCAACATAACTTGAACCAAGTGTGCCACACACGTCCTGAAATGTGAAGCTAAAACATTTCAATCTCTAGTTTAAAAAGGGGTACCAACACGTCTATATCGGTCATAACTTCTGCAGTGAAATAGCACATACACTGGACAGGAGTGAAACTCCTTGTGTCGAGGGCCCACATTTGCGTGCGCTATCAAATTAAATGTACTCTGCATGGCTAAAAGTTTGGCTGTATGCTTGTGCTAATCGCTCACATCAAAACATGAATATACTTTGGGCTTGAGGTGTGAAAATTAGACAGTGAAATTTTTGAATGCAAAAGAAAGCGGTGACATTTGAGCTTAAACACATAAGACCTAGCGTCTGCTTAACACATCTATTCAAACCTTGAGCTATTTTTATTTTATTTTTTGGTAAAATGAATTAAAAAGTATGAGACCGTTGGAAGTTGTATTTTCAAACTTTGAAGTGTTGCTAATACCTTAAATGTTATTTACTTGGTCTTAAAGAGTCTTAAATAAAAACGTGCCGTGATCTTATAAAAATGGCCTTTACTGACAGCAGAGTGACTGAAGAGACATTGTTCGTGACAGAAGCGGCCTGTAACTTCACCGCACTGGACACTTTCACAGGGCAAGGCCTTTGAAAAGTGACACATGCAAATATATGAAGAATGTTTGTTGCTTTTTTTTTCTTTTTTCTAGAGGAGAAGCAGAAGTGTGAAGTCTGCACCGTTTGCAGTTCGTGTGCTTCCTCTGTGATATGGAGTATTCTACTTACAGCTGCATTCTGCATTCTCTCTGTATATGTATTTACAAAATATCAAGGTAACAAACATATCTTGTAATCAGCTTTACAGTGCAACTTTCATTGTCTTTATGAATTGTAATTGATGTTTTCTAGACAGAATTAAAGCTGCTTGCCCTGAAAGTCTCTGCCGTTTCATCCAGAATAGGTAACATCACACCACAGACATCACAGATGTAATGGACTCCGTAAAGTTTGTAAAATGTAAAGTTTACCGCGGTGCTTATCCTGGATATTTGTTTTTTGAAGCACCACCAGTTTCAGTCCTGGCTCCAGTGATGTTCAAAGGAAACAAAACGCGGCGTAAGAAGAAAAGTCCTCATGCATACAACTGAACAGTTACCAGCATGTGTGTTACTCTATGGAAGAGAACATCTGCCATTATGTTTGACAGTTTTTGTTTTTTAAGAAGATTCATTTTAAAGAAAACAATGTGCGGAGGTCGTGTTGGTTTGACCTCATTGGATGCGGTCTGTGAAATGTGTCATCTGTCACCTGTGTGAATGATTTCTGGTACTTTAGGCAACATTTTCAAAGATACAAAAAATGGATGTTGTTTCCAAAATCCATTTTGCTGAAAGATCTGAAGGCTGGTGCTCCTTCAGTCTGAACGGACATGACTCTTCTGGTACTGATGGCCTTTAAATCTTGACTCAGCATGGCAGCTCTTTTATCTAATAAATTGTTTAGCTTCTTTGTTCAAAAATGCATGTGAAACTTATTTGTCTATGTAATTACTAGTTATGATGAATTGTAGCAGTATGTGCTCAGTGTCACAGTATTCTTGACACGTCTGTTTTAAGTCATTGTGAGTGCTGTTTTTGTCTCGTCAATGGAAAGATGTCAACGTTACCTAGAAATGGACACATGACCTCAGTTTCTGTGTATCTGGATATGAGTAAATACTTCAGAAACTGTTTCCATTAAAAGGATATTCCACTGAATTTTAACACTTCTCCAAACTGCCCAGTGACTTTATTTCAGATTTTTTTTCAAAGTTTTATTTACATTGTGCTTTTCTTTGACTCATCGTCACTTGGTTACAGAAAAAACATAAGACCAATCAGAACAATACATTTAAACAAATAAAATACAAGGGAATATCAGAGAATATCAGAGTAACTTATTCTAACTGTAACTTTTTTAACATGCTATTTTAGCCAAATGACAGAAAAAAACCGAGTGCCCACATAACTCCAATAAACTTTATAACCTGTAAGTTTATGAAAATGTAATGCAATGCATTTACTGCCTCAGATGGGACTGTTTTAATGTTGCAAAACACTCATACATGACATTCGCTGTACAAAAACCTTTTAACTCCACTTCAACTTGACTATGGTAAAATTCTAATACTATAATGACACATGCAATAGTCTTATATAAAACCACAATATCAAATTTGACACCACAGTGTTTAATTATTTTTAAAAAAAGTCCTGAAAACTATTGGCTTTACATCACAAGGTCAGGTTTTACTTTAGTTTGGCACGAGGCCCGCTTGGACCAGCACTCGCAACGGTTTTGTGTCTGATTCTCGGAAGTATCAAGCCCATATTCTACTTCTAAATATCATCTATAAGCACAGCAACAGTGACCACAGCAAAATAAATATCAAATCCAACTGAATAAATATCACGTCCAAAACTGCACATGTAACGACAAGCTCATCTGAGAGCTCAAACGAGGTCAAATATTCAATAACAGGTTAATAACAGGACAGAAAATATTATAAATTATGTTTAGTTTTTTTTATGTAAAAATCTTGATAACATTATAAGTGGACCTCAGAGAACAGTACAAAATAAAAATAAAAACAAGTTTTAACTTTTAAAAAGAAACCGTGACGAAAATGGCCTTTATTGACCGCAGAGTGAACAAAGAGACATTGTTCGTGACAGAAGCGGCCTGTAACTTCACCGCACAAGACACAGGGCAGAGCCACTGAAAAGTGACACATGCAAATATATGAAGAGTTGTTTAATTCTTTTAGGCTTCTTCTAGAGAAGGAGCTGAAGTGTGAAGTCTGCACCGTTTGCAGTTCGTGCAATTCTCTGCGGTCCTTTTGGTTTCAACATATGCATTAACAAAAAATAAAGGCATCAAACGTTTCGTACACGTGTTGTGCGTTCTAAAAATGTACGGATATGATTCGGTTCAGTTCATTCGGTTGCTTAAATACAGGCCTGACAGCCTTTTTTGGTAACACTTTATTTTGATAGTCCCTTTTTAACATTCTGTTGACAAAAAGTAATGTTGTAACAACATATCAACAAACTCTCAGTAGAGTATTAGTAGACTGTCTGCTTCATATCTACTTACTCTTTATAGTGATAGTCTCCCAACAGATATCTACTGACTATAAGTAACTTTGCAAGAACATGTCAACTTATTCTAACCCTGACCCTACCGATCTACTGATACACTACTAACACTGTAATGAGAGTTAGTAGAAATGTAGGAGCAATGTTATCTATAGTCAACAGAATGTGTTAAAGGAACCATCAAAATAAAGTGAAACCCCCTTGTTTTTTTTTGCTGTTGTGTGAACGTGAACTCTTAGGTTAGCGGCATATTTAATTTTCGACAGGCCTGAAAACGGTGCTGAGATAAAAGGAAACTCCGTTCAAATGATTGTACTGTTGTTTGACAATATACCTATTATTCAGCTGACGAAAAGTCTTTCTAGAAAAAAAAAAAATAACTTGGCCAAAAGTAGACAAAAGCTCCATAAAACAGTTTTGAATATTGTGAAAATTAGCTCATCTAGGACGTTTATACAATGCGTCCCATAGTCTATTCCTCACAGCCTCGTTTCCATCCTGGCACCTAACCTGACTAAAGTCTATAATGATAGTGAGACGACTTGAGTTTTGGAGTGACGGCTTCAATCTTATAGTGTTATGTGAGAGAAGTTTTAAAGGGTTAGGTCACCCAAGAATGAAAATTAGCCTGTGTTTTACTTACCTAGGTGTATATGACTTTCTTCTTTCAGACGAATCCAATCGGAGTTATATTAAAAATGATCCTGGCTCTTCCAAGCTCTGTCTCTATGCAGTCAGCGGGTGTTTCTGTTCAACAGTCCAAACGTAGTCAAATAAAGCGTGCGCATCCATAATAAAATGTGAAGGATTTATCTAACTATGTTTTGGCTGTTGAACAAAAACACCCACCTACTCCCATTCTAACGCTTGGAAGAGCCAGGATGATTTTTAATATAACTCCTATTGGATTCATCTGAAAGAAGAAAGTCATGTACACCTAGGATGCCTTGAGGATGAGTAAAACACAGGCTAATTTTAATTTTAGGTGAACTAACCCTTTAAGGACATAGATGGCGGGTCAAGCGTCGGGCTGATGAGTTGGATGTATTAGTCATCTCGGATGGATGGCAAGGAGTTGTGAAAGAGACATAATGGTGCTGACGGAAACAGTGGTATTATTTTGAGATATTAAGTGACCAGTCGGTAAATGCCCGACAGTGGTGTAAATATAAATAGGGGAAGTGACTTTAGTTCTACATTGTATCAGCATTCTGGTGTCTGAGAGTAGCTGACTGACTCAAAGGTTATCTATATACTCCTACACAGACAGAATTAGCCTACCTGACAAACTGAGGTCACAAGACAGATTTAACTGGATCAATTACAATATTTTAAATATTTAACAATGCTGTTTAAATACCATAAAAACATGCAGAAACTATACATGTTTATTCTTGTTATGTTACAGATTCACTAGATATGTAGAACAGACAACTGTGGAGTGTAATGGAATGATGTATGATGTTATTAAGAAGAAAAAACAACAACAAAAACTTCTTCACTTAAATACTTCAGTCATGTCAAAGAGTCATTCACACAGACGTCTTGAGGTTAGATGATTTCAATCATCGCTAAACTGTTTCAGGCTGTTGTGTCTTTGGTTTTAATATTATTGCTTTACTTTTGAATTTAATGCATATCAATAAGTGAAACTAAGTAATTAAGTATTTTTCATATACAGAAAAGTGTGTAGAAAAACATTACCATTCAAAAGTTTGGATTCAACAATGATTTTTAAAGAAACTGTAAGATACTTTTATTCAGCAAGGATGCATTAATGTAACAATCAGTCCAATGAACGGCAAGTTGTAAGAACCCAAGTGCAGCTCTATTTAACAAAGTGATATCCAAAATCCAAACAAACAAAGACTTGACACAAACTTGACTTGAAACAGACCTGACTTGGCATGAACAGAAACACCAACAGCAGGTTACACAGATAATACTCGACAAGAGACAATGGCATCATGAGGGCGATAAATTCCAAACAATAAGGGTCACATGGCACAAACCAACCAATGGGAAACAAGGCACATGACTAAGACAACCAATCACAACATGAAACACCAGAAGCGGCGCTGCGCAGAATGATCAGTGTATGCCATCACAGTACCGCGAGAGTGATAAGAGAACCGACGGATCCTATGCTTTCAATCGCTCTCGTGGCGCTTTGATGTCATACACTGATCATTCTGCACAGTGCTGCTTCAAGTCAACACACCTACAGACAAGAGTAGCACATGACATGATCACATGAGGGGCAAGAAACACATGACAGGAACATGAAACAAGGCAAAATATCAAAATAACCAGGAAACCTAAACAAGAAACAAAACCCAAACCCCATGTCACAATTAAAGTGATCAAAAATGAGAGCAAAGACATTTACAATGTTACAGAAGATTGCTATTTCAAATAATTGCATTTCTTTTGAACATTCTATTTATCAAATAATCATGAGAAATAAAACGTGTCACAATTTCCAACAATAATTAGAAATGTTTCTTGAGCAGCAAATCAGAATGATTTCTGAAGATCATGTGACACTGAAGACTAGAGTAACGATGCTGAAAATACAGCTTTTGTCACAGGAATAAATTACATTTGAACATATTCAAATCAGTTTATTTGAAATTTTTACTGTATTTATATTCAAATAAATGCAGCCTTATTGAGCTTAAAAGACTTTTCAGAAACTTTAGAGAATCTTTCTGAGCCCAAACTTTTGAATGATAGTGTGTGTAATGTAATATTGTGTTGCACTGTGAATTCTGCACACTTTATAAAAAAGTGTTTCAACATGATACAATTAATACACAGCACATTTAATGCAAGAGTTCAAAAGTCAACCGATGCAGCCAATAATGCATTTGGGAGGCTGGTTACCCCGATCCAGAAATGAGAGGAGAAAACGTTACATGAAGCGTCTGTCTGTGTCTCACCGGACTTCCTGGTAAGGGGAGGAAGTGCTGGGGCTGACCGCAGGGTGACGCTGAAAGCTGATTTTATCATACAGGGTTTGAGGCTGCAGGGGGAGTAAATGTGTGACGTTACAACAGATTCCAGAGAAACGCTTCACAACAGAGCCGTCAACTTCTCCAAACATGCAACAAAGCTATTCTTAGTCTCACTGATTCACTGTATGTGTCGTATGCTGACTGTGCCATATTGCCATATTCATTTAGCCTGCTATGCTAAGTGCAATAATGATGATTTTGTTAGTAAATACATGCTAATTTATAAGCAAACAAATGGATGACAGCAGTAATGATGTATGCATGCAATGTGCACTCACCATGTTTTTTGAGAGTTTTGTGTCATCCACCGTTTCATAAATGGTCGTCCCATTTACAACACTTTCAGAGCGTTTCTGTAATATAGATTAAATCTGGTTAGCTAGAAGTTTATCAGCATCTCTATGCCACAAATGAGGTTTATATGCATCTAAAATAAAGTTAATATGTGTCTAGGAAGTAGAGGCGTACAATTTCTTGTAAAAAACGAGATTATTGGAGTGTGTTACAAGAAAATACTGTTGCAATCTTTCCATCTCAAAATGTCATGTATAATTCAATTATTTGTGAAATTAACCTGCACTTTCTGAGTAAAAATTGTTTCATCACCAATTTTTTGTAATTTTGTTTGCTCAGAAATTGCTGGTACATTTCACAAATTACAAAGAAACGGCAAGTAACACTTTGCACATTGCATAAAACATGAAATTTTGAAGAAGAAGGACTGAAATAGTATTTTGTAAAATTTACTCCAATAATCTTTATTTTAATGACAGCTTAGAAAAATTATCTGAAATCTTTTTGCAGAACCACAGGGGGAAAAAAGCAGATATAAAGCCAGAAATGAGCCGCTCACCTTTGCAGTGGCATCAGTGTTCACGTCTTCATAGACTGTAATACCAGCCTCACTTTCTCCTTGTCCTGAAAGTGCATGAAAACATCTGTGAGGTGGTGGTTGAAAAGCTGTATAACTCCTGCACTGTTTGTGCACACACACTTGTTTAACTCACCTCTATTGTTCCTCCGCCTGCAGCACACGGCGAGCGCTCCACTGAATATAACGACAACGACGATACCGACGCCTACAGCGATCAGCAAATACTCCTGAGGAAAACCTGCATGTTTGCACCAAGGTGCATAATTATTAGTGCTCTTTATAGATTTCAGAGGAGGCTATATGATTTCTTAATCATTAGAGAATTTAAGAAATTAAATATTTTATGGCAGAATTATACCTGACATACTTGAAGTGTTCGGTTTTCCTCTGCACACTACAGTCTCAGTAGTGTACTTGACGCTGAAGGTGTTGTTGGCTGTGCAGGTGAGTGTAGCGCTCTCTGCTAGACCGAGGCTGATATTCAGGTGAGATCCTTGAGTCTGGATCTGATGACCGGTCCAGCTGTAGGAGGGATTCTGATCACCGGACGCCTGACACCGGAGATGAAATGTGCAGATGTTTTTTGATTGCAGCCAGGAAACATTGTACTCAATCTTTACATCTTTGATGAGATCTGTAAGAGAATAATATGCCAAATTAATTATATTAGCATATCGATTCCCTTATTAAAAAAGTATTTTACTTCAGTTAAATGACTATTTTCAGTGTCACTTATTTAATGAGTTGTTTTAGAATTTTCTATTTGCATCCTAACAGCATCGACAGAATAAATATCACATAATTAAACTCACCATGAACATGGAGCACAATGAATGTTGTGTTGTATTGTCCAGATTTTCCTTCTGCAACAATAGAGAAGCTTCCAGAATCCTGAACTTTGAGGTCTGCTACTGTTACACTAATATTGTCCTTATTCTTACTTATTCTTTCATAAAATAATTCAGATTTGACTTTTTGGAAATCTTTATTCCGATACTCGGCAAAAGGAGTATCATTATATTTCCATTCTACTTCAAGATGTTCTTTTGGATAATCAGCAGTTAATTCCAGTGAGTCTCCAACAGCTTTGTGCACAACCTCTGCTTCTGGATCAACACACGACCCTACAATACAGAACAAACAACACAACATACTGACATACTGTCACAAATTCATGCCATATTTTTCACATTTAACATAAGATAACATGTGTCCATTGATACTTCATTAAATATCAGTTTGACAACGACATCAACAAAACCATGAGAAAAAAAAGGAACAGAAAGTTGACATAGCATAAACTCAAACTCTGTGAGCTACTTTTGATGGTTTATTTATTATCAGCACACACCATCTCACACTTCTCACTCTGTCTTCATGAGGACGGCTCCACAGCACCATCAGCATGAAGATAACTATTCCCAGCAGATCTGGATGATCTGGATGCACTTGGTCTTTGGTGTTGTTTATAATGTAAATTTTCAGTGCACAGTGACTGTCTTTGGTAACTTGTGCCCACTGTAAGGAAGTGTTTCACAGCAGCACTTCCACCCATCACACAGCGATTTCTTCATGTGTCTATTTTCATTTTTAACATCTTAATTTTATTTTCTCATATCCACTTATTTACTCTCCTTCAACAGTTGCATGTCTTTTTGCAATTATTGCACGTTTTTGCCATTTTGGTGAAATAATACTGAACTGCAAGTCAACATTAAACCATATGTTTTTGATTATGGTGAATTCAGGTAAATTGGGACACTTTTTGCCATTGAGATGACTAGACAAATGTCCCAATTAACCTGATTTCACACTGTAATGCTGGTTGCAACAGAAAAACGGTTTATTGCAACTAGCAACATTCTCTAAAGATAAGGCTTGAGGTTTCCTGAGTCAGACAGCCTTTTTGTCACAGATGAAATACTGATATTAACTTAACATGCATGACCATTTACCTCAAAAAATTAAAGTAAAAATACAGCTATAAGCATGCATTATATTTAGTTTTGTATTTATTAAGCAAACATATTTAATTTAATTTACTATGCCACATGGAATCAAGAGCAGTGTATATATTAGCATTACATATCTGGAAGCAAGAGCAGTTTTCCAGATCTACATTTATTCCCCATACAAACATAAGCGCTTTACAACCTGTCGGTTAAAAGCTCCTTTCTCAAGTCACTCACCTTGGAGAAGTAAAACCAGGAGAACTCCTAAGATGGAGCAGCAGGACTCTTGAAAGATCATGTCCAGAAGTTTAGACGACAGACTGAGGCATCCGTGACAGCAGATACAGAGAAACAGAAGAGAGAGAAACAGACTTCCTCACAGCGACTGCTCTGCGTCTCTCAGCTTGTGCATATCTGCAGAAATAACAACACACAAAAGAGCTTTGGTGACGAGACCTTTAAGAAGCGCCTTCTGAAAGCTGTGCTTGAGGTTTAGGGGCTTTCTGGTCTCTAAATTAGTTTGCACCTCCCACCATCAGGATCTAGTGCAAGAGCTCAGGCGTTTCATCACCAACACTGCAGTGTGCGGGAAGTGAAGGTTCAGCGTTTACACGGGCAGCTCATCGGGGAGAGAAAGTGAAGTGAAATCCTAGAGGAATAAGGAAGTTTTACTTAGAAAAGAGACGCTCTTTGTTAAAGGTCCTGACGTGTCAGAGTTGAAACATCAAGCTTCATTTGCTGATGGAGCTGTGGAAGAATAATTTTAGTTTGCATATGCTGTCCACAATGTAACCACACTCATGTAACCACACTTTAACTGGGTGCCAGTGCAAAGCGACTTTCTCATCATCTCACATCCAAACGAGAAGGCGTAAGAAAGTACATATATTCAACTGGCAATGTGCAAAGACACACCCTTTGATGATTCTACATCAGATCCGTTTTTTTTTAGACTGTGCAGGACATTGCAATGCAACAACACCGAGTCCATCAGAGGAAGTGAAACTCACATAGACAGAAGTTTTAGTTCTAATGGAAAGTATTATTCAGGCAGTCAGCAGAAGAGTACGGCCCAGCAGGGGTGGGCTGGGGCTAAAAAGAGGCCCTGGACTTTCTGGCACAGAGCGGCCCACCACACCACACCATAAACCCACCGGCTAACATATAACACAATTCAGAAATAAAAATGCCATCTATTGTTTTTTATAATTGAAATTATTATCATAAACATTAATGAATGACTGGCATGAATGAGTTTACACTATAATTAGTCATTTCTGGTTTATATGACAAATAATTTACACATCTTTTTTAGAGGGACAGTTTAATATCACTATATCAGTCCATATGACACAATGCTCTGCTTAAAAGACTTGGAATGTAGTGCAGAATATGGACTGTTTTTTATGGTCCTTTAGAAATCAATCTAATATGCTGATTTTCTGCTCAAGAAACATTTCTGAGTATTATTGTTAAGAATGTCTTAGCTCTTTATCTTTCGATGCTGTCCGACTATTCTCAGTTCTTGCATGGGCCCATGGAAAGAGTTATGAACATGAAGACAATTGTCTGTTCACAAATTTCTTCAAAGTTTATTTTCTTGTACATTACATCATATAGGCTTAGATACATTGTAAGGGGGTGGTGCAGTGGTTTATCCAATAGGGTAAACATTACATATGTGTCAGTCATGTGTCGTGTGTGTCTTGTGTCCTTATTTGGTTAGTTTCCTGTCCTTGTTTAGTGTGATTATTAGTTAAGTCTTGTCCAGCTGTGTGTGAGTATGTTAATTACCCTGTGTATTTAGTTCCTTGTCGTCTGGTCTACTCGTTAGTCCCCGGTGTTCCTGTCTGTGTCAGCCCTGTCTTGCCTTGTTTGGATTCATTAAAGATTGATAATTTGAGTTTAATCCTCATCTGCATGTTCCTCGTTTCTCCCTGCTGTGTGCACCGTGACTATGTGTGTCATACAACACAAAATCATGTCATATAGACTGAAATATTAGCAGAAAGTTTTGGGAGAAGAGGAACTTCTTTCCAGATGCATCCTGTTATTCTTGCGTGTAATAGTGTAATATAATCTAACAATTATCAATGTTGAAAACAGTTGTGCTGCTTCATATTTTTATGGAAAATGTGATGCATTACCATTTAGTACCATGCATAAATTAATACTTTTATTCAACAAGGTCGCATTAAATTGATTTAAGTGACAGTAAAGTTATTCATACTTGTTATTACAAATTCATTATATTTCAAATAAATGCAGTTATTTAACTTTGTATTCATCAAATAATCATGAAAAAGTTGAAGTATCAGTTTCCACAAAAATATTAAGTGAAAACAGTTTTCAGTATTGATAGCAGTGTTGGGGAAAGTTACTTTTAAAAGTAATGCATTACAATATTGCGTTACTTCCTAAAAAAGTAACTAATTACGTTACTTAGCTACTTTTTATGGAAAGTAATGCGTTACATTACTTTTGCGTTACTTTTTAAATATGAGCAGGGCTTGATTGTTTTTAATACAATAAGTTATAATTATAGCAAATGTAAAGCCCTTTCACACCAAAAAGTGTAATGAATAAACCTCCAGCTGAAGGAAGAGTAAATTCACGTCTGTACAGTAGAACGCAGGAGAAGAAGTTCAACACTCTTCAGCAATAAAAAAAACAATGAAGCACAATTGTTAGTTTATCTAAAGTCATTTTTGCTTATTAGTATGGTTGAACTGGATCATCAAAGCTGAGCAGCAAAGACATTGGTTAATAAAATGGGATTAGATACATTTGTGTTATTTACCATATTTAATTATTGCAGGTTTGCGTCATATTCTGAGTTTGCATTTCACTGTTTTAATTCATTTTGATGAATACTAAATATTTTGCAAGTGAGATGAATTAATGCACACTCACATTTAGTCTAGAACTACAGTAACATGTTCACACAGCACACTGTCAGTCAATAAATGGGAAAAAAGTAACTGCCGTTACTTTTTTGAAAAAGTAACTCAGATATTTTCTTGTAAATTAAAAAGTAATGCGTTACTTTACTAGTTACTTGAAAAAAGTAATATTATTACATAACTCGCGTTACTTGTAATGCGTTACCCCCAACACTGATCGATAGTAATGAAAAAACATTAGTAATAGGTTAATTGATGACAAATAATTACTGATAATAATTAGGCAGCAAAATTCAGCTTTGATCACAGAAATAAATTACATTTTAAAATATATTTAATAGAAAACCAATATTTTAAGTGTAATATTTCATATTATTATTTTTACTGTATTTTTGAACAAATAAATTCATCCTTCTTTCAAAAACTAACTAAATAAAAGTCTTAATTATTTCAAACATTTGATCACCAGTGTGTATGGGCCTATAAAATAATGCATGTGAACTAGCAAATTAAATTTTTATTAATAGCTATATATCACTTTCCTAATCACAGCACTTGAAAGCGAAAGTCTTCAGATTTACAATGTTCTAGAGTAAGTTTAAAAAATATATTCTACGTTTTTTTTTTTTTTTTTTTATTCTTAGACGTGAAATTAGAGATTTACAAACATTCACTCTTATCTTGTATTGTGACGAATAACGTAAATGGCATTAAGAAATTCGAAAAGGCCAGTAGTAGTTTGCAGTGCACCCCTGAACATTAATGTCTGTCGTTTAGGATTTTTTTTAATCGTAAACAGTTGGCAAATATTGCTGAATCTCGTCATGTTTAGCTCTAACCTCAGAGTCAGCTGGCATTCAAGTGGAGCACAGCTCAGCTCCGTGAACAGTAAATCCTGCCTTCTACACTTTGATTGATTATTTCAAACATTCTGACATTGACGAACGCTTTGATCCGCTGCACACAGCTACAATAATTAGAATGTTTGACTCAAATGGGGGCCATTCGTCTGGGCCGATGGAGGAATATAAGGGAGAGCGGGGACGAAAGTAACAAAACGATTTTCTCAGAGCCCTGACTACATTTGCTTTCCAAGCTATGACACGCAACCCTTGACGGAGCTGAGAAATATCACATGATTTCGTCATTGTTTCCCGCGGTTAGGTCCGGAACGTCAAGTCAAGTCACCTTTATTTATATAGCACTTTTAACAATACAGATTGTGTCAAAGCACTTAACAGTATCAAGTTGGAGGATAGAGTGTCAGTAATGTATAATAATAAGAATAAACACTCAATTTTCAGTTAAAGGCATTTCATTATTGAATTCGGAGATGTCATTGTCTAGCTAAGTTTAGTTTAAATAGTATCTGTGAAATCAAATTTACGATAATCGCTAGAAATGAAGTGTCCCCAACTGAGCAAGCCAGAGGCGACAGCAGCAAGGAACAAAAACTCCCTCTGTGACATAATGGAGAAAAAACCTTGGGAGAAACCAGGCTCAGTCGGGGGGGCAGTTCTCCTCTGGCCAGGATATTATTGTTTATTTATTGTTTACTTATTGTTTTAATTAAAATTTTAAATGTATAAATGTATTATATTTCTATTTTTATATTGTTGCAATTTCTAACAATAATAGTATTATGTAGTTAGGTATTTTATTATTATATTTTTAGTTATTTGTTTTATTTTTAGTTTTATTGTATTTTTAGTTTTATGTTGAGGTCTTCACTGGGGATATGTCTCTGGGGCTCATCGCTGACGATCAGGGCCGCAGACATCATCTCCCGGCGCCGATCCACCATCTGATCCAGACACGGACTGAGAAACAGAATAAGAAAGAAACAGACTAATATTAGCGTAGATGTCAATCTTTTTACGATGTAACGAGTACATCATGTGTTATGGGAAGTGTTCCCGGTTCTGGTTGATCTAATTAATGCAGCCTAACAATCCTTTAACGGATTTGAATAATAGAAGTGTATTAGTGTGTTATGTGTACGCCAGGTTAAAGAGATGGGTCTTTAATCTAGATTTAAACTGACAGAGTGTGTCTGCCTCCCGAACAGTGTTTGGTAGATTGTTCCAGAGTTTGGGCGCTAAATAGGAAAAAGATCTGCCGCCCGCAGTTGATTTTGATATTCTAGGTATTATCAAACGGCCAGAGTTTTGAGAACGCAGCGGACGTGAAGGACTATAATGCGATAAGAGCTCGCTCAAGTACTGAGGAGCTAAACCATTCAGGGCTTTATAAGTAATTAACAAGATTTTAAAATCTATACGATGTTTAGTAGGGAGCCAGTGCAGTGTTGACAGAACCGGGCTAATGTGCTCATACTTCCTGGTTCTAGTAAGAACTCTAGCTGCTGCATTTTGAACCATCTGTAATTTGTTTATTAAGCGTGCAGAACAACCACCCAATAAAGCATTACAATAATCTAACCTTGAGGTCATAAACGCATGAATTAGCATTTCTGCATTTGACGTTAAGCAGTTTTCGAGTACAATAAGTAAATTATGGAAGCGGTATTTTTTTTCATATTAGTTGTGTTGTGTTTCTCGTTTCATGTGCCACAGTAATGATCAATCTACAGGTTATTTAGTGCTGTAACACAACCTGAAGTTTGCCTTTTCAGAGTTTTTCAGTATAAAAGTAAATCGGGTTTAAATGTCAGGAGTTCCTGTCGGGACGAAAGTAACACTTGTTACTTTTATCCACCTACAGCAGCGGTTCTCAATTCCAGTCCTCGCTATTTGTAACTATTTTTAACACTTATTTGACAATTTTTTAGCAACTTTTGATTTCATCTAAATTACACAAAAAGAGGAAACCAACGATGCATAGCAGCACACACATCACGTGAATTTAAGTTTGATAATTCAGTTTGATAATAATAATTGAATAATTGTTCATTTATGATACACCTTAGCTTGTACCTGCGATTGTTGATCAGTTAGTACACTGTAAGAAAAATATCTAGAAAACTGGAAAAGGTACTAGTAATTTTTCAGGACATTATATGTTATCCATTATCTGTTGTAGCCCTGTAACCCGAAAACACAAAATACAATGGCTAATTTAAAAAAAAAAAATCCTTGATATTAACATAGTAGATTGTGCTTTTCTTAGAGTGTAGCACACTAACTAACTACTAATACACTGCTTAAAACTATAACTGTTCAGAATGTGTAGTTTTATAAGTTCACTAGCTAAAAAAAAGAAAAAAAAAATATGGTTCAAAACTGTGTAAGTGTTCAATAATTCAGTATTGTATTTAAAAATGCAGTTATTTATATTTTAATATTATATTATTAGGTGTTCCTGTGGCTCAGTGGTAGAGCATTGCGTTAGCAGCGCAAAAGGTTGTGGGTTTGATTCCCAGGAAACACACATAGTGATAAAAAAATGTATAGCCTGAATGCACTGTAAGTCGCTTTGGATAAAAGTGTCTGCTAAATGTAAATATTGTTTTACAAACAAATCTAAATTAACATATATAATTTTATTTTTTATTTTTTTTGGTGAGATTTGATGTGAAACATTTTTGCGTCGTAATTACGCAATGATGCATTGCGCAATGATATCACAACGTCATTTAGTCAACAAATCGAACTTCCTTTAGCAACTTCCCCTGAAAATTAGTTGGAAACACTGATCTCACTTCTAACGAGCAGATTATCTGAATCTGGGCCCGTATTCATAAAGATTCTAAGAATCCTCTCAGAGAGCTCCTAATTTAGCTTAAAAATTTCTAGCTAGGAGTCTTAGCTTAAAAGTGATCCAGGACCAATCTGAGAGCAACTCTGAGCGAGGAAAAGACAAAAACTTTTATCTTAGTGAGGAGGCGGGGCTGACCCCGTTGCTAGCTATGACACAGTCTTTTGAAGACTGTGATTGGTTGGTTGTCCAAGAAGGAAGTAAGAGCGCTTTTAAGAGTAGGGTTTATTATAAGCCTTCACTTTGAAATTACAAGCGTATGATCCCTGCACGATCTAATGTGTAGTGTCTTATTAACTCACTGTCATGCATTGTGTGCAACACATTTCTTCTCCCTCTTCATGTTTCGTTCATTTTCTCCGCTGCTAAAGAAACTCTTAAGCCTCTTAAAAGTCCTCATCCGTACTCCTAACAATTTCGGACCTTAAGATCTCTTTTAAGGGTTAAAATGCTTTCTGAATTACTTTTTTCTTTACTAGGATCTTTTCTTTAAATTTAAGAGGAAACACCCACATTTCTAAGAATTTTCTTAGAATTTTGTTACTAGGAGCAACTCTTAGCACTAAGATTTTTCATGAATACGGGCCCAGGTGTGTTAACTAAGAGGGGGCGAGGACTGGAATTGAGAACCGCTGCCCTACACTAACAACAAGTATTTATTTTGTCCCACTGCATGCTAATGTGGTGACTTTCTGTGTCTTGCATCATTTATTAAAACATGTTTATACATATTATGCCAAAAGAACATGCCAAGAGTGAGGGTCAGAGAGACAGACAAGAGGTCTGATTCAGCCAGATGTTCATGAGAGGGCGTTTCTGGACATAGGCCTATCTGTCAGGAACATCAGTCTCAGGGCTGTTGCTACATCGCATTTACCTTAGTCATATTTAGGTTTTAGCCATATCTTAGCTTTTCCACCTCCACCTATGAATTTGCAGTGTTTCCAGATGTTTTTATGCACATGCATACAGACAACTGGATGGAAACATGAACAGGCCTACTGTTACGTCATGGTGAGAATTTATATTATGCTAATTTAAATTAATTTCCATGTCCATGCTATTAAAAAAGTTTTATAAAAATAAATTGAATAAATAAATAAATATTTTAAACAATTAAATTTAGTACAGTCAGGTTTTGAAACATTTGATGAAACTTAAATTTAAAATGAAAATGTAATTTAATAATTTTTTGCAAAGATAAAGGACAAAATATGTTTGCAGTTACATATTAACAAGGTCATAGTCATGTATATTTAATAAAAACAAGAGTAACACAAAAATCTAGCTTGTATTGTTGTGTAACTTACTTTTGACCCACCTGTGTGTTACTTTCGTCCCAACCGACGGGGTCAAAAATAACAATGTGCAACTTATGTTCAAAGTGAAATTATACTGAAGTCTTTCTACATTTGTACAAAATACCACCTGGAATTGATAGACCACACTTCTGAGTTATAGGCCACAGCAAAAATAAATATCTCTGTCTACAATATTATCTTTTTAAATAATGTTTTTCTGAAAAATTGTACTTTCGTCCCCGCTCTCTCCCTAGTCTACGAACACTTACTATAATTCATTCTATATGTATTTATTTACGCAATGGGTTGGCCCACATTGTACAGCGGCTCACTGGGAAAACTCCCGGTGCTCCAGATGACCAGTCCACCACTGCGGCCCAGTCAGGAAAACTAGCTGCATGCATGAAACAGTGCAAACAGGGTTATTCTAGGAACTGTCCAGCAGGCTTTTTTCGTAAGTATTATATTTTACTAGTATATAAAAGGTAGGGCTTTGCACTTGAAATAATTAACCCTGGGTCTTTCTAAACCATATTCTATATTGAATATGGTCCATATTCTACACCTAAACCTACCCCTTACAGGAAACTTTCTGCATTTTTACTTTCTCAAAAACAACTCATTCTGTATGATTTATAAGCTTTTCTCCTCACAAGAACAAGGATTTTAAATACTGCCGAGGGGACATTTTATCCCCATAATGTAGGGTTTACCAGGAACACATGCACACACACACACACACACACACACACAGCCACCATTGTAATGCAGCGAGACAAGGGCTGTGTCCAAAATCGCCTCCTAGACAGCCATTTGTAGTGGATGATATTGAGCACACTCATTCAATCCCATAATGCATCACAATCTCGAATGTACAACAGGCCTGCGTCCCAATGTGCATACTACCTAAATTCTATGTGATATTAGTAATTTTCAATACTATTTAGGGCAGATAGGGTGGATAGTAGCCTATACACATTGGGACGCAGGGCAGGTGTACACTTAACAGCTAGACGCAGGGGTGTCAAACTCAGTTTCTGGAGGGCCACAGACCTGCAGAGTTTTGTTCCAACCCTGCTCCAACACATAAACCATGTAGTTTTCAAGTAGGTCTGAAGGACTTGATTAGCTGGATCAGGTGTGTTTAATTAGGGTTGGAGCTAAACTCTGCAGGGCTCCGGCCATCCAGGGACTGAGTTTGACACCCCTGAGCTAGAGAATACCCATAATGCACTGTGAGGGTCGTGTCTAATGAATTCTCATGTCTCGCCAGAATATGGCGCCTGCAGTTGATTCATCCATTTTCCAAATCGCTGATCAATTGTGGACACAGCATAATAGGGTAGAGTGGGGTAAAATGCCCCCCTACTGTTTTTCCCAAAATAACCACAAGATAAAGTCTAAATACATTTTTATTGTAACTCTGGACTACGTTGATGAGAGTGATGTAGAAGTTGTCACCATGAAGCTTACACTGGAGATGTACTGGAGATAATCTAATTTTCAGCAGTAAGAACCAAAAAAGTGTTTCAAAGCTTGTTGTTTTGTAGAACATCACAGTTATACATGATATGAGAACAGTAGGGCCTGTAGATAGAGAGTACGTATTATTTAATAAAAATATAATTATATTCTCAGAATGACATGTTTTTTTTTCAAACAGTCTGTGGGGTAAAACACCCCCAGGGGGAAATGGGCAAATACTGTAGTTATTCTGTTCTGAACATCAAATCCTTTGTTTTTCCATCAAATCTATTCTAACTATTTTGTTGAATAAAAATATTTGGATTTCATATTTAAAAATGACCTCAAGTTAGCATCAGGTAGCTAGCATCAGCTTTTAATTTTGCTGATAATTTTATAATTTATAAAATTACAAAATCATTTTATAATTTTGTAATTCATAACTATTGATCATATTCTTTTATTAATTTTAAGCTAAAGCTGCATGTACTCTGATTTTGCTGTAAATGTTTAAAGCAAATTGCTTTGTCAGACTGGGGGGCATTTTACCCCACACATGGCACAAATTTAATTTTTGTTAAAAACTAATAACATGAAAACTGTAGACATTTTTTTCATACTTTGTTTAGAATTTATGTCATTGCCACTAAAACTATGATAACTTTTCTGAACACATTTAACTTTTGTTTCACAGAAAGAAAATCACAGGCCTTAGGTGTTTTCCCCCACTCTACCCTACATTTATTTTTAATTGATTACTAAATAGTTTAATTGTGGTTTATATGTGCAAGTTCCAATGACAGAGTTCAATATATCTCTTTTCATTACTACTGGAGCTGCCAGTTTGCTAAGTTTACAAATGATTACTAAACAGCAGCACAAGCTGTGCTAAACAGCAGCACTTCCGGCTCACTCAGTGTCCGTTCACTCGTTTTCATTCACTCGATTCACTCCCTACATTATAGTGGACTAATGTAGGGAATAGTGAACGAGGGGGTGATTTCGAACACAGCAGAGGTCAGATGTGGGAACATCCAAGTTGAAATGTCACACTTCCAACCTCAGTGAGCTCCAGCCAATCACACGTCACGTTCACCACATGATGTCACAATGATACAATGAGAGCATTTCCTTATTTTGTGTTAATAATGGTAAAAACAGGAAAAAATTAAAACAAAATGCTGCTGTTCTTTTCGAAAACAGCTGACGA
Organism: Aspiorhynchus laticeps; assembly: GCA_023376895.1. Lineage (NCBI taxonomy): Eukaryota > Metazoa > Chordata > Actinopteri > Cypriniformes > Cyprinidae > Aspiorhynchus > Aspiorhynchus laticeps. The sequence continues at coordinate 7,089,414 of CM041795.1, forward strand.
ATAGCAGAAATGTAGGTATCTTTATATAAACGTAATGTCTATGTTACAGTTTGTTTTCAAGTTTGATATAAGATAGCTCCATATTATGCTTGCTGGAAGTAGGATGCTGCCATCCCGGAAATGACATCAAATGAGTCGTCTAGCTCGGTCTGCAACAAGTTCACTAGTCAGATGTCCAACTTCAAGTGCCGTTGCAGATGTTATTTACAAGTAGGAAGTGGGAAAACTCTGAATTTCGACACGCAACACAGCATCACACTGTACATGTTTGGCACAGGATTCTGGGTTAACAGTGTAAAAGTGTAACATCCCAGGTAAAAGCAATGCTAACCTATCTCTAAATTATGAGTGTGCAACATTCCTTTCCCAGGGTTAAAAGTGAGTTAAAGGTCCTCTTAAGGGGAAAATGTAGGCCAAGGATGCTCAACTCTGGCCCTCGAGGTCCACTTACCTGGGCTGCGTTTCCCAAAAGCATCATAAGCCTAAGTTGATCGTAGCTCATTGGTTTCAATGGGTTTACGATGTACTTAAGCTTACGATGCTTTTGGGAAACAGCCCTGCACAGTTCAGCTCCAACCCTAATCAAACACACCTGAACAAGCTAATCAAGCTCTTCAGGATCACTACAAAGTTCCTGGCAGGTGAGATTGATCAAGGTTGGAGGTAAACTCTGTAAGAAAGTGTACCTTGAGGTTGATGGTACGAGTTGAGAACCCCTGATGTAGGATACTGGTACTTTCAGTAGTAAAATATTGCACCTGATGTAGCTGCTGTGCCATCTTGTGGTTAAAATGTAGTTAGTCTGCTCGTGTAAAACAGAGGAAGGAGATCTTACTCATTGTTTCTGGTTTTGTAGGGAGATTCAGAAGTTTTGGGATATGGTTGAATGAGAACTTTGTTATTTTATCTATTAATATTGGCTGTGGTCCAAAACATATGTTCCTTGGGATATATGATGACATTATCGTAGACAAACATAAAAAGACTCTTTGCAACATTTTGTGCAATAAAATGTATCCTTTTGAAGTGGTTAATGGATAAAGCCCCTTCAAAGGCACTATGGCACAGGGTTATACTTGAATACGTATCATTAGATTACTTAACCTGTGCTTCTTATAGCAAAGATGTTATGTCATTGAAGATGGGATCCATTTTTTAAAAAATATATGGGTTTAATATATCCTCTATTCTTATTAGAGGGTTTGTTTAATTGTGAGGCATATTGTTTGTACGATTATGTCATTCCCCATTTCATTTTTTTCTCAGATTGATTTATTGGAGTGGTAAGCCATAACAATAATAATAATAATAATAATATTTATTATTTGTTCCCCCTCTTTTCTCTTTTTCTATTTTCTGTCTTGTTCTCGTTTGATTTTAAGTTATGTTTGTAATGTTTGAAAATTAATAAGCATATAAAAAATGTAGTTAGTGGTTTGACGATGTGCACAAAACAGTGTTTTATGTTCACTGAGCAGTATGTGACACATGCAAGTTCATCTCATCAAAAATAGACAAGTAAATATGATAAATAAAATTGCTGTATGAAATGGTGGCTTGAACAGGTTTTACTGTTTTGATTGTGCCCATGCTGTTGTTAGTATGCACAGATCCTAAAATTGCTTAAAGGAATAGTTCACCGAAAAATGAAAAAATTATGAATGAATGATGCACTTATATAGCGTATTGCCATACACCCAAAGTGCTTTACAATCATGTGGGGGGGGGGGTCTCTCCTCAACCACCACCAGTGTGCAGCATCCACTTGGATGATGCGACGGCAGCCACAGGACAACGGCACCAGTGCGCTCACCACACACCAGCTACAGGTGGAGAGGAGAGAGAGATAGAGCCAATCAAGTGGATGGGGATTATTAGGAGGCCATGATTGACAAGGACCAGTGGAGGGAATTTGGCCAGGACACCGGGGTTACACCCCTACTCTTTACGAGAAGTGCCATGGGATTTTTAATGACCACAGAGAGTCAAGACCTCGGTTTAACGTCTCATCCGAAAGACGGTGCTTTTTACAGTATAGTGTCCCCGTCGCTATACTGGGGCGTTAGGACCCACACAGACTGCAGGATGAGCACCCCCTGCTGGCCTCACTAACACCTCTTCCAACAGCAACCTATTTTTCCCAGGAGGTCTCCCATCCAGGTACTGACCAGCTCAACCCTGCTTAGCTTCAGTGGGCAACCAGTCTTGGGCTGCAGGGCGATATGGCTGTGACAAAAAATTATGTTTATCTGCTTACCCCCAGGACATCCAAGATTTACTGAAGAAACAAAGTCACCTACATCTTGGATGCCCTTGGGGTAAGCAGATAAACATCAAATTTAAATTTTTGGGTGAACTATCCCTATAAGTACATCATAATAAATAATCTAACAAGATCATTTTAGAGCCATTTAACAAATATACATAATCTTTCCATTCAAATGGGTCTCCAAAATGTGTGGGCATGTTTCTTAGTTTGTCTTTATTTCAAAGTAAGCTTTTTGTAAATTATATAATCCTTAGAGAATCTAAGCATTTAACTTTTTACACAGAACCTTTGTTCCTCATATTTCTCTGTGCACACTACAGTCTCAGTAGTGTACTTGACGCTGAAGGTGTTGTTGGCTGTGCAGGTGAGTGTAGCACTCTCTGCTGGACGGAGGCTGATATTCAGCTGAGATCCTTGAGTCTGGATCTGATGACCGGTCCAGCTGTAGAAGAGATTCTGATCACCGGACGCCTGACACCGGAGATGAAATGTGCAGATGTTTTTTGATTGTAGCCAGGAAATATTGTACTCAATCTTTACCTCTTTGATGAGATCTGTAGGAGAATAATATCCAAATTATATTAGCATACTAATTTCTTCATAAAGGAACCATTTCATTTTTAACCATTTAATCAAGTCATTAAACTCACCATGAACATGTAGCACAATGAATTTTGTTGTGTATTGTGTAGATTTTGCTTCTGCAACAATAGAGAATCTTCCAGAATCCTGGAGTTTAAGGTCTGCTACTGTTATGCTAATATTGTCTTCATTCATCTTTAACCTTTCATTAAATAATTCAGGTTTAACTATTTTAAAATATTTTTTTTGATACTCAGCAAATTTTTTCCCATTATATGTCCACTGTACTTCAAGATCATCTTTTGGATAATCAGCAGTTAATTCCAGTGAGTCTCCAACAGCTTTGTGCACAACATCTGGATCAACACACGACCCTACAATACAGAACAAACAACACTAAATACTGACATACTGTCACAAATTCATGCCATATTTTTCACATTTAACATAAGATAACATGTGTCCACTGACATACTTCATTAAATATCAGTTTGACAACATCAACAAAACCCATGAGGATAAAAAGGAACAGAAAGTTGACAAATAATAAATAAACCATCAGAAGAATCTCACAGAGTTTGAGTTTATGCTATCAGCACAGACCGTCTCACACTTCACAACTAATGCTGGTTGCAACAGAAAAGCAGATATTAATGGGCTCAAGTTAAGGCTTGATGTTTCCTGAACTGTTTCTCTCAGATGAAACACTGATGTGGCCTAATTCTTCATGATCATTTGCTTCAAACAGTAAAATTATAATATACAATATATTTTAATTCTAAAATCACTTTATTGCATTAAACACATTTAGCTTCATATTTAATAATCATTTAAAATATTCATATGCATTCCCAATACAGGAATAACTGCTGGATTTCTCTAGTCACTCACCTTGGAGAAGGAAAACCAGGAGAACTCCTAAGATGAAGCAGCAGGACTCTTGAAAGACATTCATGTCCAGAAGTTTAGACGACAGACTGAGGCATCCGTGACAGAAGATACAGAGAAACAGAAGAGAGAGAAACAGACTTCCCCAGAAGAGCTCACACAAGAGCACAAGCATTTCATCAACCAATAGCTGCAGTTCATGAGAAGCTGAAGTGAAGCGTTATGACGTGTTGATGCAGATGAGTATTGACTTATATTTAGAGGTTTCAGTTTCTTTTGAAGCTCACAGTCACAATGTTCAGGTCATTTCATGATTGTAAATGTTTCTCTATAGTCAATGTCAGCTTTAGAGGAAAAGGCAGATGATCTGTTGGTGGATTTTGGCTGAGTATAATTAACAAAAAATTACAAATATTACAACACTATTACAAATACTTTCGAGAAGCTGAGAATATTCCAGACTGTCATCAGATTTCACCCATTTAGTCTGTTGTTGATGTTTGGTTGAATAAGAAATTTATAATAAATTTTATTAAAGTAAGATGCAGTGTTGATGTATGTAAAATGTGTGACTTATAGATCCTCAGTGTGTTTCCTCTGTCCTCCGTCCTTTGTGGAGCAATTAATGGAGCCTTTACAATGATGTTGTAATCATCATCATCATCATCGAGTCTGTCCTGTGTTCATCTATAACTGTTTGGTTTGGTTCAGCTACATCAAAACAGACATCAGAAGACTACAACGGACAGTCAGGACTGCTGAGAGTATTATCAAGATCTTTAGATCTCCAGAGTGAGGAAAAGGGCTAAGAAAGTCACTCTGGACCCCTCACACCCAGCTCACTCTCTCTGTTGCCCTCTGGCCGGCGCTACAGATCAATGAGCACAAAAACATCCAGACACAAGAACAGTTTTCCCCCAGACCGTATCCCACCTGAACAACACATAACACCCCCCGGTACTCTACATCTGTAACGTATCCCACCTGAACAACACATAACACCCCCAGTACTGTACATCTGTAAATAACTCATCAAACCTTCATCTGTACATAGGACACATGCACATTCACAGTTCTGTCTATGGACATTTTTATTTTCTGTATATTTTTCTTTTTTTATTACTATTGTTATTCTTAATTATTGTCTATTCTCTTCATTATTAGTGTTTTTTATTACCTTAATTATATGTTGTCTGCACTATGTTTGTACATTCTGTACTGGAAGCTCCTAACACCAAGACAAATATCCCTGTGTGTGTGTGTGTGTGTGTGTGTGTGTGTGTGTGCGCGCACTGGTATTTATCACGTCCTGGGGACCAAATGTCCCCACAAAGATAGCAATACCAGTAAATCTTTATCTTGTGGGGACATTTTTTGGTCCCCATGAGGAAACAAGCTTATAAATCATACAGCATAAAGTTTTTTGAAAATCTAAAAATGCAAAATGTCTCCTGTGAGGGCTAAGTTTAGGTGTAGGGTAGGTGTAGGGCAATAGCACATACAGATTGTACAGTATAAAAACCATTACGCCTATGGAGAGTCCCCATAAAACATGGAAACCCAACATGTGCGTTTTTGTGACAAATCAGGACATAAATGTGTATAATGACACAGGTATGACACAGGTATTACAAGGTGAAGGTGACTTTTCAGGACATTGACCCACGTCCCCACTTTTCAAAACGCTTATAAATCATACAGGGTGAGGTTTTTTTGGGGAAAGTAGAAATGCACAGTCTCCTGTGAGGGCTAAGTTTAGGTGTAGGGTAGGTGTAGGGCAATAGCACATACAGTTTGTACAGTATAAAAACCATTACGCCTATGGAGAGTCCCCACTTTTCACAAAAACAAACGTGTGTGTGTGTGAGTGTGAGTGTGTGAGTGTGTGTGTGTGTGTGTGTGAACACACTTGGCAATAAAGCTCTTTCTGATTCTGATTCTCTTCACATTTACAGGATTGGAAGTAAACTATAACAGGATAAACTTGTACATGAGAGACCACAATTATTATTATTATTTTGTTTTATTATTTATTTATTTAATTATTTATTTTGTGTGTGTTTGTTCCCACAAACTTTTTGGAACATCAATATTTTATTTCAGTGCTAAAAGACTGTAATTGTGTTCATGTAATTAAATCAGACATCTGTCCTCTTATAGCTCTATAGACACAGAGGACAGAGAGACCTGATACTTTGTGTTATACATCTGAATAATGTGAGATACTCCATTATTGCTTTGTGTGTTGTATTTTATTTTATTTAGCCAATGAATTATGAATCTAAATTATAAGGTACTTATATTCTGAAATGATTTCATTAAAAAAAAAAACATTGTTTTCATTACTTAAAAAAAAATGGAGCTATAGTCTGTCCGTCTAAGATTTACACAACAAGGGGAAACAGCATATAACGTTCATTTTATAGTAAAAAGCTGAGCAAACATATACATTAATCCAATCCAATAGATACAATAAATCCAGATACTGACATATGTAAAAAAATAAAAGAAATCAAGCAACATGTTTATGAAATACGCAGTTTTGCTGATGGATGTCAGATTTTTATTTGAACTTTTTATCTACAAAAGTATGTAACTTCCTCATCTTCAACCTCAACTTTAAACATTATTACAATCTTCCCTTGACTGGGATCCAGCATGACATACAGCGAATATCTGTGCTGTTTAATGCATTTGAGACATTGTGTTTTCCTCAGTGCATAACTGATACGTCACAGGTATATTTTTCATCTGTAAATGTTAGAAAGTCATGCAAATATGTCCATTTTTATGTCAGAAGTGGACGAGCGCTACAGACGGAGCAGAATAGAATAATAGCGCAAGAATTCTGAATAAAATATACATTCTGCTAAAATATTTGTTGTTGGACATTAAATGTGACGCATGTAGAATTTTAATCCTTCATATAAGTGTATTTTTATGATAGCAGTAACTATAAATCAAAATTAAGCTTAATACAGCAATACTAGGTCAAATGAGTTACATGTGTGCTCCTCTTATCAGTTAAAATGCAGTCTGATTTCTATTATTTATTTTCATTTTTAATTCAGTGGTCTTAACTTTTGATTTAGTCTTTTTAATGCTTTAAAAAACAATTTTAGATTGTAATGTTTTAATGTTATAATCATAAAAGGCACAGCAGTCATAAAATCAGAGAGAAAGGCTGCATGGCTAGACACTGCTGATCAATTGCAAGTAGCAACTATGTTAAAATGTTTTCATATATATATATATATATATATAAAAGGTCATTACATTTAGGCAACAATACATTAAATAGCATACAGTTGGTTGTAGCCTATTTTTTTATTTATTTGATTATTTAAGGTGTATTTTCTGTATACTTTTATTTTTGGACTATTAATAAAGTCAACTAATTGTATGTGAGAGAGTCCGTGGCAGTCGCGTAGCTACGGGTGGGTCTCGGTGGGCCCGGGCCCACCCACTTTCAACTGTGACCCACCCAATGAGAAGTTGGTAATTTTCCAAATGGATGTAATTTATTAAACACTACTAATAAACGTCTTATTTCACTGTAATTTTATATATTTATAAAAAAATATTAAACGCTTGTTTTCATGGTCAATTACAGGTCATTTCTTTTCCCTCTTCCTATAGGTGCATCACGCTTGTCAAAATGATGATGATTCGTCCGTTTCTGTTAGTCCCACCCACAACGTTATGTTTACGACGTAAGGATATAATAGTAAAATGCGCGCGTTTGTGGAGTTAAATTTGAAAATAGCCGAGTTGAGCAATCATAAATCAGATCAATTCTTTAAAAAGTAAAAGTCTTAGCAATAAATCCGGACCGTCTACAAATGAAACCCGACAGACCACCTGCGGGTGCTGGATTTATCGATCGGAAACTTCTGAACCAAGTGTGTTTGAAGCATCATATTAGCATAGGTACAGTGTTTGATCCAATAAAAAGATGTGTCCTTTGTGGAAAGAAACACATAAACTTTGTGCTGGATCCTGGTCGCTACAACAAACTGCATAATTTGCAGCTGCGCACATTTCTGCGGTCCTCGATGTGTGTGAACTGACAGAGAAGCTTGATTATGAAATCATCTGCGAAGCCCCGTTGTTTCACACTGAGGTAATGCTTTTTAATACACTTCTTTAGTTAACGTTAGTTAATGCATTAACTAACATTAGAAATACATTTGTTACCGTGTTTATTCATCTTTGTTAACCAGCTCAGGCAAATGTTAACAGATACAATTTTGAATTGTAATAATGTCCTAAATTTTGAAATGAACATTAATATAACAAATTACTAATGTTAATGCATGCTTTAGAAGTACTGTGTAATGAACCTTGGTGCTGTATTTTGTGTTGGCAATTTGACATGCAGTTTTCATATGCTACACTCTTGGTAGAGCTGCACGATTCTGGATAAATAGAGATCACGATTCTCCCCACGATTCTGAACTAAACAAAGTAATGTGTGACAAAATATTAATTGCTGCAGTCTATTTAAAAGTGTTTAATTTAAATGAATTATTAAACATTTTAATATATAATACAGTATGGCCAGGTTTCACAGACGGGGCTTAGACTAAGCCAGGATTAGATCATAGTTCAATTAAGACATTTAAGCAATTTTTATAAACATGCTTAGAAAAAAACATTACTGGTGTGCATCTTGAGACAAAACAAAGACACTGATATATTTTAAGATCAGTCTGTGCGAGTTTCTTTCAGTTGAAACAGCTCAGATTTACATTTATGTCTAGGACTAGACTAGGCTTAAGCCTCGTCTGTGAAACCAGGGGTATATGTATTTAAAATATAGTGTATTTAATACACCAACTTTTAGAATTAAAATGATGAAAAATTGGTTTGTATTAATGATTCAATGACTCACGCATACCTCACTTGTTTCATTAATGGATGAATCAGTGTTTTTGAACGAATCTCGAATGAATGATTCAATAACAAATACATTTTTTAACAGTCACTTGTCGTCACCTAGTGGAGAAATGATGCAATCAACACAAACGTTATTTGAAGCGCCAGCTGCTTTCAAAAGATGAGTGGCTCTATTTTGATCGCTACCGTAGACATCAATGTTTGTAGCCGAACTATAAACTTTTATCCCAGTATTTCTATGAATGACTGTAAGACAGAAATAATACTGTGTAGTTGAAAAGACTGTTTGTGAAGCTTTTTCTCACCTAAACATGTTAACTGTCTGCTCTCTGGATCAGCAGAATGCAGATCTGAATGTTCCCGTATGATTTTTTCAAAGTTTTAATAGACACGGCCGAATCGTTGTCATTCAGAAATTAGATCGTGTGGGTATTTGAATCGAGATCGTGATCTTTTAACAATTAATCGTGCAGCTCTAACTCTTAGCCCACCCACTTCAACATTTCTGGCTACGCTAGTGGTCAGTGGTAATATTGATGCGTTCCTATTGGTCAGTGTTAGAGTTTCCACAGTGACTGAGCTTGAGCTATGATAAACTTGCTTTCGGAAACCAAATCAAGTGATAATCAGTCAGAATAACTGAAATAAGCCTGGTCTATTTGGTACGGGTTAAAACGGAATAAAACATCTCTGGGCTGAAATACCATCAGTTTGAACATTTCTTATCAGTAGTCCCGTAGAAGAACATATAAACTGCTGTAAAATTTATTTATTTATATTTAACAGTTTTGTTTGTTCCCTGAATATCCCTGAATATCTTTAAAGAGCAACTTTTAATAGCTTATAGTGAATTTGACACACATTAATAAACTGGTTTTGGAGTAGATGATGAGTCCGGAGGTCTTTCTGTGTGGAGTTTGCTGTTCTTCATGTGTTGGTTTGGTTTCTCACACAGTCTCATATACAGCACAGGTGAATTAGAGACACTAAATCATCCGTATGTGTGAGAGTGTGATCGTGTGTCTGTTATCTTGTGAGTTTCCTTCAGCCTCAGACTCCAGCATCATGTGACTCTACAAGAAGAATGAATGAAATCAGGTTGAAGTTTGTTCCTCTGTCACGGCAAACTGGCTGTGGTCTTCAGTAGATGTAACTGTGAGACACACACACACACACACACACACACACACACACACACACACACACACACAACATTTACTTTCACAATTTGATTTGACATTTTCTGTTTCGCTTCCACTGCAGTTACTGCTTATGAATGACCACCATCTGTTGTAAATATTGATTATAACATAAAAAGACAGCGAGTAAAGGTCTGTCTGTCAGTGAATGTGAATGGTTTGGAGAAAAGACACTCAGAGGAGAGAGACACGGATCAGACAGATGTTGTACCTCTCGCTCTGCAGCATTTGAACAGCAGCACGACTGTCGACAGCAGATACGGACAAGCTGCCAGAAGAAAACTGAGGATGTTGAAGACAGAAATCTGATCTGAATGTGACACTGAAAAACAGAGAAACAAGCACTTATTCATAGCTTTCAGTCACATGACCGTCTCGAAGACTTGGAGGGCAAAACATCCATAGAACCGCAGCACAAGCCTGTCACTTTTCCATCTGTTTCCCAGCCGCAAATATTTAATCACCTCTCAAAAGAATAAAACAAAAGTATGTGAACAAAATGCAAGTTTTGACCATTTGCAATCCATATTGTGGCTGTGTGACGGGCTTAGCTGAGTGCATCTCAGGATCTACTCTCCCCTCTCTGCAGGACATCTACCTCAAACGCTGCAGAAGCAGAGCTGTCAAAATCACCAAAGACTCAAATCACCCTGGAAACTGTCTATTCACTCTGCTGCCATCTGGTAAGCGCTTCCGCAGCCTGATGGCAAAAACTGAGAGACTCAGGAGGAGTTTCTTCCCCAGGCCATCAGACTCCTGAACTCAAACTCAGCCTCTTAACATCATCATGACTTCAATTATTAATCACTCACAATCAGTAAGATATTCACACTCATTATTCTCTACCTCATACTGACAGTGTCATTTGCACACAACACTTTCTGTGTCTTGATATCTTGATATCTTTTTTTTTTTCAACCATGTTCAACCTGTTTGCACATTCCTCTCTCGTACAGTCATGCTTATCTCAATATTTAATTCGTCAGCATACTGTCATGCCCATTCTTTTATACCTTATATTTTATATTCTGTTCTTTATATCTTATTTTTTATTCATTTTATTTTATGTATACTTCCCTTGTGTTGTATTCTACAATATTTGCACTGGGCCATGGAGCGGACCTGATTCACATTTCACTGCTGGTTATACAATCTCTGTATAGTCGTGTATGTGACAAATAAAACTTGAACTTGAAACTTGAACTTGAATATTAAGCACCCGTGGCAATATTTCAATCATATACAGTGCAACAAAACGTTGTAAAAACACTTAAAGTGCCTTAATATATTTAAAACTGTAATATTAAAATATCAAATTCAGTAATCACCATATTAATGATGCATAGTTTACACAGGCAAGCAGATGAGGACGGAATATGAACGCAATCCACTTAATCTTTCAGTGTTTTCCTTCTAATCTATGGGAAACATTACAAAATATACATCATCAATAAGATGTTTACTGAATTTCGCCTTTTAATATCTGCGTTTTACTACATTACTACTTGATGCAATCTGTGTAATAATAACTGTCGGTCAGTGGAGCAAAGCTTTGTTTTGTCCTCCAGGTGGACGTTCCTATCAACCCCAAGTTTTATGAGTATATTGTCTGGTTATTTTAAACAACAGGCAAGTGTTTATCACAATATTTACTAACCATTATCAGAGACATTTATTCGGTTACTGTCCTGTGATGATTGTGGTCTTTCATCTCTCTGTCCTCTACACCAGTACTGACCCTGATCAGACTCAGTAGCTCCTCTGATAGTGAGAGTGTCTCTGTTTACAGTGTAACGATCAGACGTCTGTAACATTACACTGTCTTTATACCACTCATATCTCCAGTCACTGTGATTAGACTCGATCACACACGTCAGATTGACTGTCTTTCCAGTAAATATAGTATTTGGTGTCACAGTCACTTTAGATGAGGGTAAATCTGTTAAAGATAAAAGCAGACACAGATAAAATAGATGTACAGATGTTTTTTGTTACAAAGTGGTTTACTGCAGTTTATGCATTCATAAATCAAGGCAATGATTAAACAGATAACAGTTAACTAAATCAGTTTCACACTGTTCCTGTTAGTAGCTTGATTTATTGATACTGTGATTATTTTCTCCTTCCGCTTCCGGCGCTGCTTTGTTCAGTCGACGTTAAAGAATGGCTCCGCTCAATCTGTGCTTTTATATACTTTTTTACGTATTTTTACTTTCTCTTTTTACACGCATAACGTCTGCACTATTTATATACGATATTAATATTTATTAAATCCACAGTAGACTGTATTGCACATTATAGTTCATTGCACATTTTACTCCTTATTGTATTTTATTTTATTTTTTACTTATTTTTTATCTTATTCCTACCTATATTTATATATACTCTCCTGTGTTATGTTTCATCTTTTATTTCATTTTTTTGCACTGTCCATTGAGCGGACCTGTCCTGACCTACATTTCACTACTGATTATACCCTGTATGACTGTATGTGACAAATAAACAAGAACCTTGAACCTTGAATTTTATATACAGTAAAGTGATCAAATGTCGTTCTCTTTATAATCGCTGGAGTCTATCAGTGATTGAGTCTGTGACTCGAACAGTGGTTAAACTCCTGTAATAATCACTGACACTTTACCCTGCTCAACAAGTCATTTACATTATGTTTTCATTGTGTTAGTTATGATGATTTGTGCGATTGTGTTTATTACATTGCATCATGTTTCAGACACGAGTGTTCGGCTACAATGCTCATTGCTGCAATCTTTGATAGATCTAAATATCATGCTATAATCAACACTTTTCACCATTAGTTCATCTTGGTGGTTGTTTTAGTAAAAGTTTTTGAGAATTGTCAGTCAATCATAGCAGTGAGTGTTTACATTAAAGTCTTGTAACAAGCTCCTTCCAACAGAGCATTCAAATCAGAGACTAAATGCAGAGAGGTTACAAAATGACCATTTATATCTATATTTTGAATGTTTTGATGGAAAACATACTAGGGCTATCAAATAAAAATATGAATTTCGAATATTTGTCGAATTCAAAATAAAAATCCACATTTGAATGTTGTAGGTGTGCATCAGGTAGTCTTATCAGTATACGAGACGTGATGATGATGTTGTGTTTTAATGCTCTTGTTAGTCTATCCAGTTGAACCACTAGATGTGGCACTGCTCATTCAAAATACTGCAGAAAAAGAGAACAACAATGCAGAGAAGATCTACGGCAATACTGAAACCAAGCTGTTCACACAGAACACATATTTATTGCATTTTCTATAGAGACATCCATCACCGTTGCACTCGCGTTTAGCACAAGTCGCATGTTTAGAAAACCATTTAAAATGAATGCAACTTCAGCTTTTAAAAAACATGTCTCAAGAATTGATGGTGTTTTTTCCCCCATCCCACTTCATCTGGTGTTTTCAAAAAAATTACTCTTTGTGATTGGTTTTCGGTCCTTCGTAGTACACATACATTTACATTACATTACATTACATTTAATAATTTAGCAGATGCTTTTATCCAAAGCGACGTACAAATGAGGAGAACAATAGAAGCAATCAGACCATCGAGAGAGCAACAGTATACAAGTGCCATGACAAGTCTCAGTTAGTCTAGCACAGTACACGTAGCTAGAATTTTATTTTTTTTTTACATCCATGATGCTGTTTTGTTTCTAGTTGTTTAAGCAACTTAATTATATTTGTTTTATAAACATTATTTTTAACAGTATGCACTTTTTTCAAAGATAGTCATGTTATTTTATTACTTCAATAAACATGTATTAGTAATATTTTGCTCGATGCGCCCTGTTCTCAGGAGAGAAGCCACATTTAGCTTTTATTCCCCTTACCTGAAATTTTGCCTTTTAAATTCGAGTATAATTTGAAGATTGATAATATTTAAGGACAAAATTCAAATGTAGTTTTTCAGCAATTTTGACAGCCCTAAAGCATAGTAAGATTTGAATAATATTTTTTTAGCGATTACATCCGATACATCTGTCCTTCTTCAGGTCAAGACATGCATTCGTGAAACAGTTTGCTACAAGTTGTCAGAAAATTAAAGCGATATTTGAAGTATCCTTGCATCATTTAAGAGATTTCCCTTTTTTTTGCCATCAGCGCTCTTCAATGCATTGAATCAACACCATTGATCTCTTTGAAATGGAACATCGATTGAGCTTTATAAAGTGGTGCTCAAAGTCAAATTTATTTACATTTAGTCATTTAGCAGACGATTTTATCCAAAGCGACTTACAAATGAGGACAACAGGAGCAATCAAAACCAACAAAAGAGCAATGATACACAAGTTCTATAACAAGTGCTATATATTTCAACACCTTGTTTCATTCATGAAAGAATCCATCATATCCATTGAATGAATAGACTGGTTTAATGATAACTGCTAATAAAGACAGTTCCTTGCCGCCACCTACTGGCGTAACAATGTCAATGCATTGACTGACAGCTTGTCCAGTTCAGGGGTTTTCAACCTGTGGGGCGCCAGCACCTGTCAAGGGGGGCGCGAGCATCAATTAATTCAGAGACATTACCTTGAAGATTTATGAATACGAGCTTTCAAATCTTTAGCCATCCGCTAGGGGGCAATCTGACTCCCGCTGTTAGGCGACAGTGAGAATGGTGTAAAAAAGGGGAAAAGGGGAAAGGGAAGTGGTGTGTGGCCAAGTATGAATACTCGGAATTTGTCCTCTGCATTTAACCCATCCAAGTGCACACTCACAGCAGTGAACACACACCCGGAGCAGTGGGCAGCCATATTGTGGCGCCCGGGGAGCAGTTGGGGGATCGGTACCTTGCTCAAGAGTCTCACCTCAGTCGTGGTATTGAAGGTGGAGAGAGCACTTGTTATTCACTCCCCCCACCGACAATCCCTGCCGGACCTGGGAATCGAACCTGCAACCTTTGGGTTACAAGTCCAACTCTCTAACCATTAGGCCACAGCTGCCCCAAAAAAATGATTTACGGTTAGTCATGTCAGAAATCCAACCACGGATTGGCATGTTGTTATCTCAGAAACAGGCTCAGCCATCACATTGAATCAGGTAAACTGGTTATATATTTATGTTTCAGTATAATTACGCACGCTATACCAGGCAGGGGTGGTTCTAAACCCTTTTTAGGTGGGTTTCAGCCCCCCAAAACTATCTTAACGATCAGGCCAGTGCTGCTTCCTCAAGAAAGTTTTTAATTCTCACGTGTTTTAAGTCTTGTCAATTTAAACTTAAGCCATTTAAGCCCAAGACATCTCAACGCGGTACTCACGCGCTGTGATAGAGCGTTTCTGCATGCCTGCGCGCACAAACAGATAGCCTTCTGAGACAGCAGGGGAATACCAGTGGCTGTCTTGAGGAATATCCTCGTAAGCACAGTCGGTTCTTTCAAGTGAACATAAACAGTAAAGTAAATATCAAATGTACATCAGTATAACGGATCCGTGCATTTCTTATGTATATAATGTTAATCAAAAAGGAGGCGGGGGGGGGGGGGAGTGAAATTAGACAAACTTGGGGGGGTGCATGTACTAAAAGGTTGAAAACCCCTGGTCTAGTGCACACAGAGGCAAATGTACCTGTGCTGATATAACTGAAATATCAACACTTTTGAAAGCCTCTTAATATAGCATAATAATAATAAGTTCGATAGTTATTGATCCACTCAAAACCACAGCAAGTGAAGTTTCCTGATTAAATTCCTGTGTAAACAGGCACAAATGATATTATCGCTGTTTGGTAGTACTCTGTGAGCAGACGTTCAGTCTGATGAACTTGAACAGCAAACTAACTGACTCTAACCTGAATAATATCCTGACTTTGTCAGTAAGTCAGCTGCAGCTCAATTTAGAAAACATTTGAAAAATAAACACAACCATTTTCTCTGCCATACACTCAGTCACAAGACACAGTCTGTCTAACTGACTACAAAAGTGCATTGTGAGTGACGTCAGCATATATGATTTACATTTATGTGTATATAAACTATTTTCCCTGAAAATGAGTTGGAAACACTGTTTATGAGGACAATGATATTCATCTTACCTTTCAGAGTGAGATTAACAGCAGAGCTTGATTGTGATGATTGTGGTCTTTCATCTCCCTGTCCTCTACACCAGTACTGACCCTGATCAGACTCAGTAGCTCCTCTGATAGTGAGAGTGTCTCTGTTTACAGTGTAACGATCAGATGACTGTAACATTACACTGTCTTTATTCCACTCATATCTCCAGTCATATCTCCAGTCATATCTCCAGTCATATCTCCTGTCATATCTCCTGTTATATCTCCTGTCATATCTCCAGTCATATGTCAGGTCATTTCTCCGTCTCCAGTCTCTGTGAGTCTCAATCACACAGGTCAGATTGACTGTCTCTCCAGTGAATACAGGACTGTCTGGTGTCACAGTCAGTGTAGATCTGGGTGAATCTGTGAAGAAAGAAGATGGAGGTCTTTCAGTGATCTAGTCAGAAACATGATCTGATCTTAGTTCCTGTATTTGTGTAACACTGATGTTAAAGAGGAGTGATGGTCTCTTTTTTTTTGCTCTTGTCAACTAAATGGTTTCATAACAATTCTTCCGAGAACTTTAGGTATAGTAAAGTTAATAACTTGTTAACCTGTTTCTCGAATTTTTTGTTGTTGTTGATTATGTGAATATTTTTATAATATTTGGTTAGGAAATTAAATAATAAATAAATGAAAACTTTCAGTGTAGCTGCTATTGTCACGAATCCAGGCCATGAACTTTCAGACACTCACCACTAGAGGTCACTCACCCACCACATGGACTTTCACACCGTCACAGATCACACTAAGGACTACATTTCCCATCACCCACTGCACCTACACAGCTGTCTGCACTGATCCCGCACGCACCTGCAAACAATCACGCAATCACCATCACCCAATCACACACACACTCACTATATAAACCATGGACATTTTCACACACACTGCCGAGTATTGTTAGCCCAGTCTGCATACGAAGCGTTTTTCCAGTTTCCTGTGGTTGATTTCCTGATTCCTGATTCCTGCCCGTGTTCTTAGTTTATTCTCTCCGCCTTGCCCTCTGGATACTGTACGCCGATCTCCGACCCACGCTTGCCTTGGACTATTCTCTGCTCTGTCTTTGTCATACCTGTTTGCCATTGCTCGACCCTGCCTGTATTGACCATGTACTACAATAAAAGCCTGCAGATGGATCCGCATGTCTCACGCCTCATCAGCCCCGTAACAGAATACTCGGCCCAACCAGGATCCAGCGGCTTTTCTAACAAACTCTGGTCAGGTATGGACGCCTCCTATCAAATATTTGATCTACGTCAAGGAAGTCTATCCATAGAGGAGTACGTCACACAATTTTGCCTATTATCCAACAAGGTACATTTTGATGAGGTTGCATTAAAGGACATTTTTCGTTTCGGACTGAATGAACCCATAAAATCCTGGTTACCTAAAGGACAGTTTAATGTTAGTTTAAGGGATTTTATGGACTATGCTTTGCTGTGTGCTGGCTCTTCGTTCACGGTGGGTGTCATGGAAGAGGAAAGCGGCACTGCGTCTGCGTCTGAAATGGTGGATGCGCCAGAATGCGTTCACAAAATGGCGGCTACAACAACACCCCGTCATGTCAGTGCTGCCAGTAAAGAGTCAAGTCAGGTCACCGCTGATGTTAAAGAGTCAAGTCAAGTCACCGCTGATGTTAAAAAGTCAAGTCAAGTCACCGCTGATGTTAAAAAGTCAAGTCAAGTCACCACTGATGTTAAAAAGTCAAGTCAAGTCACCGCTGATGTTAAAGAACCAAGTCAAGCCACAGCCTATGTTAAAGAGCCAAGTCAAGCCACAGCCTACGTTAAAAAGCCAAGTCAAGTCACCGCTGATGTTAAGGAGTCAAGTCAAGTCACCGCTGATGTTAAAGAGTCAAGTCAAGTCACCGCTGATATTAAAAAGCCAGGTCAAGTCACCGCTGATGTTAAGGAGTCAAGTCAAGTCACAGCCTATGTTAAAAGGTCAAGTCAAGCCACAGTTGATCATCACAAGTCAAGCCAAAGCACAGTTGATCGTCACAAGTCAAGCCAAAGCACAGTTGATCGTCACAAGTCAAGCCAAGCCACAGTTGATCGTCACAAGTCAAGCAAAGCCACAGTTGATCGTCTCAAGTCAAACAAAGCCACAGTTGATCGTCACAAGTCCAACCAAAGCACAGTTGATCGTCACAAGTCAAGCCAAGCCACCAGTGATCTCCGTGAGTCAAGCCAAGCCACAGTCGATCCGCCAGAGTCACAGCACGTCTCAGCTGATCCGCCAGAGTCACAGCACGTCTCAGCTGATCCGCCAGAGTCACAGCACGTCTCAGCTGATCCGCCAGAGTCACAGCACGTCTCAGCTGATCCGCCAGAGTCACAGCACGTCTCAGCTGATCCGCCAGAGTCACAGCACGTCTCAGCTGATCCGCCAGAGTCACAGCACGTCTCAGCTGATCCGCCAGAGTCACAGCACGTCTCAGCTGATCCGCCAGAGTCACAGCACGTCTCAGCTGATCCGCCAGAGTCACAGCACGTCTCAGCTGATCCGCCAGAGTCACAGCACGTCTCAGCTGATCCGCCAGAGTCACAGCACGTCTCAGCTGATCCGCCAGAGTCACAGCACGTCTCAGCTGATCCGCCAGAGTCACAGCACGTCTCAGCTGATCCGCCAGAGTCACAGCACGTCTCAGCTGATCCGCCAGAGTCACCGCACGTCTCAGCTGATCCGCCAGAATCTCGTCATGCCCTGTCTGTGGCACCCAGTTCATCAAGGGCAGTCTTTCAGTACCCCAGTCTGATGTCTAGTGTGAGGGATGTCCCCCTGGTGTCTGTACGCGCCGCTGGCATCCCCAAATCCACTCACTCCAACTCTCCTGTCCCTGAACTGATTTCCCTGTCGGAAGCGCTTCCCATGATAGGGATCGCTCTATGTTGCGTTTGGGCTGCGTACACCGCCATTGGACTGCCTGAGGTAGCAGCGCCCAGCAACGTACTCTCACCCGGTCGGGCTACCACCGTAGAACCTCCAGAGGTGGCGGCAGTAGCTGCAGAACCTCCAGAGGTGTCGGTGGTATCCTTCTGTAAACTCTCACCCCAGTATGCCACGGCTATAAAGGCCGTCAGTGAGCTCTCACCCTGTCCTGTCACGGCTAAGGAAGCCGTCTATGAACTCTAGCCCTGTCCTGTCCCGGCCATGGAGGCCGTCTATGAACTCTCGCCCTGTCCTGTCCCGGCCAAGGAGGCCGTCTATGAACTCTCACCCTGTCCCGTCACGGCTAGGAAGGCCGTCTTTGAACTCTCACCCTGTCCCGTCACGGCTAGGAAGGCCGTCTTTGAACTCTCGCCCTGTCCCGTCACGGCTAGGAAGGCCGTCTTTGAACTCTCACCCTGTCCTGTCCCGGCCAGGGAGGCCGTCTTTGAACTCTCGCCCTGTCCTGACACGGCTGAGGAGACCGACGAAGATTCCCTGTCCGGCCCTGTCACAGCTATGGAGGGCGTCGGTGACTCCCTGTTCGGTCCTGTCACGACTACGGAAGCCGTCTGGGATTTCCTGTCCTGCCCTGGCAAGGCTGTGGACACCGCCGGTGATTCCCAGACCTATTACGCCATGGTCCCTGAGATCAGAAGGGCTCTCCCTGTGTTGTCTGTCTCTGCTCTCCCTGTGTTGTTTGTCCTTGTGCTTCCCCACTTCCAGGTGCTGTCAGGGCTACCTGCCCAGTCTGCTCCGCTCTGGTGGGTCCTGGTCCCGGCTGTTCCGCCCTGGTGGGTTCCGGGTCCATCCGCTCCGCCCTGGTGGGTCCTAGTCCGGCCTGCTCCGCCCTGGGGGGCTCCAGTCCCGTCCACTCTGCCCCGGTGGGCTCCAGGTCCGTCTGCTCCACCCTGGGGGGCTCCAGTTCTGCCTGCTCCACCCTGGCGGGCCCCAGCTCCGTCCACTCCGCCCCGGTGGGCACCAGCTCCGTCCGCTCCACCCTGGATTATAGGAGCGTCTGGAAGCCGCTCATTGGGGGGGGGGCTATGTCACGAATCCAGGCCATGAACTTTCAGACACTCACCACTAGAGGTCACTCACCCACCACATGGACTTTCACACCGTCACAGATCACACTAAGGACTACATTTCCCATCACCCACTGCACCTACACAGCTGTCTGCACTGATCCCGCACGCACCTGCAAACAATCACGCAATCACCATCACCCAATCACACACACACACACTCACTATATAAACCATGGACATTTTCACACACACTGCCGAGTATTGTTAGCCCAGTCTGCATACGAAGCGTTTTTCCAGTTTCCTAGTTTCCTAGTTTCCCAGTTTCCCAGTTTCCCAGTTTCCCGTGGTTGATTTCCTGGTTCCTGATTCCTGCCCGTGTTCTTAGTTTATTCTCTCCGCCTTGCCCTCTGGATACTGTACGCCGATCTCCGACCCACGCTTGCCTTGGACTATTCTCTGCTCTGTCTTTGTCATACCTGTTTGCCATTGCTCGACCCTGCCTGTATTGACCATGTACTACAATAAAAGCCTGCAGATGGATCCGCATGTCTCACGCCTCATCAGCCCCGTAACAGCTATAATGATAAATGCACATTGAGAAACATCCCACTTTCTTCCAGCTGTATTTTTCTCTGTATTACTCAGTATATATGTGACCTGTGCTGGCAAAATGAGTTTTATTGTGAACGGGCTAATTATGAGCTATAGGTAAAACAAGTGAAATCTCAATTTTAGTTGAATGAGGTTTTCACAAAAATGAGTTCATTAAGCTCTCGTCTAGTGATCCTAAAGCTCCACATAACAATTAAACATCTAACAATACCTTTATCTGTGTGCTTTCTAAAGTTTTCAGTTTTTCTGCTCACTACTTGACAAATTCCAGGATCAGTTCCCTCTTCACATAGGCCTAGTATTTTCATCGGGTCAGTCGTATAAAAATCTGATTGGTTGATAACTTTTTTGATAAAATATGTAGCACAGAGAGTTTATGAGGACGATGATATTCAACTCACCCTTCACAGAGAGAGAAACAGCAGAGCTTGATTGTGATGATTGTGGTCTTTCATCTCTCTGTCCTCTACAACAGTACTGACCCTGATCAGACTCAGTAGCTCCTCTGATAGTGAGAGTGTCTCTGTTTACAGTGTAACGATCAGACGACTGTAACATTACACTGTCTTTATACCACTCATATCTCCAGTTACTGTAAGACTCAATCACACACTTCAGATTGACGGTCTCTCCAGTGAATACAGGACGGTCTGGTGTCACAGTCAGTGTAGATCTGGGTGAATCTGTGAAGAAAGACAAAAACATAGTGACTCAATAAGCTCTTTCCTTGAAATTTTGTAAATGTTTCACAGAACTGAACAATTGATTCATGCACACATCCAGTGAAACGACAGACTTCTCTTTGGTGACGTATGCTGTATTTCTTCAGTTTATTTCATTTAGTTCATTTTAACCAGGAGCTGCAGCTCTGCAGTTTAGCTTCATCCTTAATTAAACACAACTGATTCTGGTAATCTTAATGAATCACTGCTCTAAACCTTGGGACGAAGATCCAAACACAGCTTTATTAAGTGGTAATCCATAATCGTAATATGCAAAGGGTCAACCACAGACAAACAATAGAAACAACAGTTAAAACACACAGACAAACAATAGAAACAACAGTTAAAACAGACAAACAATAGAAACAACAGTTAAAAAACAGACAAACAATAGAAACAACAGTTAAAACACAGACAAACAATAGAAACAACAGTTAAAACACAGACAAACAATAGAAACAACAGTTAAAACACATCGCCAGTGTTACAGCTGGGCCTGCTCCGCATGTGGCCCCTTCAACGCTGGTTGAAACCACGGGTTCCACACAACGCATGGCATCACGGACGCCGGCACATCAGGGTGAATCAGGCCTGTGTGACAGCCCTGACCCCCTGGAACAACCCACGATGGATGAAGAAGGGCGTGGCCATGGGGTTGGTCTACAACAGGAAAGTTGTCACGACAGACACCTCCAACACAGTTTGGGGGGGCGCTGTGCGACATTTACATTTACATTTAATCATTTAGCAGACGCTTTTATCCAAAGCGACGTACAAATGAGGAGAACAATAGAAGCAATCAGACCATCGAGAGAGCAACAGTATACAAGTGTCATGACAAGTCTCAGTTAGTCTAGCACAGTACACGTAGCTAGAATTTTTTTTTTTTTTTTTTTTTTTAAATAGAATAGGTAAGTTAGTATTAGTTAGTCAGGTGCTGGCGAAAAAGATGTGTCTTTAGATGTTTTTTGAAAATGGCTAAAGACTCAGCTGTTCGAATTGAGATCGGGAGGTCATTCCACCAGCTGGGCACAGACCAGGAAAAGGTCCGTGAGAGTGATTTGGTACCTCTTTGGGATGGCACCACAAGGCGTCGTTCACTTGCAGAACGCAAGCTTCTGGAGGGCACATAAATTTGAACCAGCGAGTTTAGGTATATTGGTGCAGTGGCAGTTGTGGTCTTGTAGGCAAACATCAGTCCCTTGAATTTGATGCGAGCGGCTATTGGTAGCCAGTGTAACCTGATGAAGAGAGGGGTAACGTGAGCTTTTTTTGGCTCATTAAAGACCACTCTGGCTGCTGCATTCTGGATCAGTTGCAGAGGCTTGATAGTACATGCGGGAAGGCCCGCCAAGAGAGCATTACAATAGTCCAGTCTGGAGAGAACAAGAGCTTGGACAAGGAGTTGTGCAGCTTGCTCTTGCAGGAAGGGCCTAATCTTCCTAATGTTGTATAAGGCAAATCTGCAGGACCGGGCCGTTGTAGCAATATGGTCCGTGAAGCTTAACTGATCATCGATCACAACTCCAAGGTTCCTGGCAGTCCTGGAAGGAGTTATGGTTGATGAACCCAGCTGTATAGAGAAGTTGTGGTGAAGTGATGGGTTGGCAGAGAACACGAGCAGTTCTGTCTTAGCAAGATTGAGCTGAAGGTGATGGTCCATCATCCAGCTAGAAATGTCACTCAGACAGGCTGCAATGCGATCTGTTACCGTCGGATCATCTGGTTGGAATGAGAAGTAGAGTTGAGTGTCATCAGCATAGCAGTGGTAGGAAAAGCCATGCTTCTGAATAACCAGTCCTAATGACGACATGTAGATGGAGAAGAGAAGTGGTCCAAGCACTGAGCCTTGAGGAACTCCAGTAGCAAGAAGTTGTGACTTTGAAACCTCACCCCTCCAAGACACCCTGAAGGACCTATCGGAGAGGTAAGACTCGAACCACAGTAGGGCGGTTCCTGAGATGCCCATCTTTCTGAGGATGGACATGAGGATCTGGTGGTTAACTGTGTCAAAGGCAGCAGACAGATCCAGCAAGATGAGTACAGAGGATTTGGAAGCTGCTCTTGCCAGTCTCAGGGCCTCTGTAACCGAGAGTAGGGCAGTCTCAGTTGAGTGTCCACTTCTGAAGCCAGATTGGTTGTTGTCCAGAATGTTGTTCTGTGCAAGAAACAGAGAGAGTTGGTTGAACACAACTCGCTCAAGTGACTTTGCAATGAATGGAAGAAGGGATACCGGTCTGTAGTTTTCTAAAAGTGCTGGATTTAGAGCAGGTTTTTTAAGCAGTGGGCTTACCCGAGCCTGCTTAAATGCTGTGGGAAATGTACCAGTGTTAAGCGAGGTGTTGATAATGTGAGTAAGAGCAGGTACGACCGAAGAAGAAATGGCTTGAAGGAGGTGAGTGGGGATAGGATCTAGCGGACAAGTAGTGGGATGATTGGAAAGGATGAGTTTGGAAACCTCCGTCTCCGAGAGAGGAGAAAAGGAGGTGAGAGATTGTGTATTTGTCGTTATGAAGTTATTATTAGTTTGCGGTGTGAGGAATTGGTCACTGATGGTTTTTGTTTTATTTGTGAAGAAAGTTGCAAAGTCATCAGCTGTAAGAGTTGATGAAGGAGGAGGGGGAGGTGGACAGAGAAGAGAAGAGAACGTTTTGAAGAGTGCGCGAGAGTCGGAACAGTTGTTAATTTTGTTGTGGTAGTATGTCATTTTAGCAGTGGAGACATTTGCAGAGAAGGAAGAGAGGTGTGACTGATACACAGTAAGGTCGGTAGAGTTTTTGGATTTGTGCCATTTCCTCTCTGCAGCCCTTAGTTTAACACGATGTTCTCGGAGAACATCGGACAACCAGGGGGCAGAGGGGGTAGCGCGTGCTGATCTGGATGAAAGGGGGCAAAAGTTGTCTAAGCAAGATGTTAGAGTGAAGCAAAGAGCGTCAGTAGCACTGTTTGTGTCGAGTGCTGAAAACTGAGAGGGTGAAGGTAGTGCGGATGAAACCATTGAGGATAGGCGAGAGGGAGAGAGCGAGCGTAGGTTACGCCGAAAGGTGACCTGCGAAGGAGCGCGTGCTATTTCAGGAGTTAGTGTGAGGTTAGAAGTGATGAGGAAGTGGTCTGAGGTGTGCAGCGGAGTTACTAATGTGTTGTCAGTGGAGCAGTAGCGTGTGTAGATGAGGTCCAGTCGGTTACCTGATTTGTGAGTAGCCGTAGTAGACACTCGTTTGAGGTCAAATGAAGTGAGAAGAGTGTTGAAGTCAGTAGCCTGGGGTTTTTCTAGGTGGATGTTGAAGTCACCGAGCAGTACCAGAGGAGTACCATCTTCAGGAAAGTTTGAGAGTAACACATCCAACTCCTCCAAGAAGTCACCCAGTTGACCTGGGGGACGATACACAACTACAACGTGGATTTTAGCAGGGTGAGTAATAGTAATCGCATGAGATTCAAATGAACTGTTGCCTGTAGGAGATGGTAGAAGATCAAATTTCCATTCATTTGAAATAAGGAGACCAGTGCCTCCACCCCTCCCAATCGTGCGAGGGGTGTGGGAAAAAGTGAAATTAGTGGAGAGGGCTGCAGGAGTGGCAGTGTCCTCAGGTTTGATCCAAGTCTCAGTTAGGGCCATGAGGTTGAGACCGGAAAGGGTAGCAATAGAAGGAATAAAATCTGCTTTGTTTACAGCAGACTGGCAGTTCCAAAGACCAATTGGAACAGAGAGTAAAGTAGTAGAGGACAGAGGGACTGTTCGTAGATTATTAGGATTGGCCTGCCTCCAACGTACAGCGCGTGCTCTCCGAGTGTTAGTAGTGATAGTACAGATTTGAAAGCACATAGTGAGTACAATTGATTAAAAATTAGATGAGTACAAGTTAGACAAAAAGTAGAAAGGGGAGAAAGCAATACTCAAGTGCCTTGTCGGTGTCCTTGCTCGGTGGATTCGTGCAAGGTAGAGTCGATCGTCTTTACACTCGTCGGTCTTCACACTCGTCGGTCTTCACACGAGGGCTGCCGCGACCGCTGCCGCGGTGTACAAATCAGTTTTATACTTGCCTAATTACTAGTCCCTGAAGTCAGCTGACCACGCCTTTCTACTTAGCAAACCGAAACTGGGAACTCCCGCGATAAGCACGAGAACAAACGCGACTTGCGAACGCGTTTACCAGGTAAAACACAGTATGCAAAAATAATGGTTCCTAGCAACGACAACTGAGCTGAAATCTAATGAGAAAACAAGACAAAACACTCACAAACTGATGTTCTCTTCTGCTGATCGATTGTTCCTTCTAACAAATGTCACTGAATCAGGTAAATAAGTACTTTCTCTGGCTTAGACCACGCCTTTCTACTTAGCAAACCGAAACTGGGAACTCCCGCGATAAGCACGAGAACAAACGCGACTTGCGAACGCGTTTACCAGGTAAAACACAGTATGCAAAAATAATGGTTCCTAGCAACGACAACTGAGCTGAAATCTAATGAGAAAACAAGACAAAACACTCACAAACTGATGTTCTCTTCTGCTGATCGATTGTTCCTTCTAACAAATGTCACTGAATCAGGTAAATAAGTACTTTCTCTGGCTTAGACCACGCCTTTCTACTTAGCAAACCGAAACTGGGAACTCCCGCGATAAGCACGAGAACAAACGCGACTTGCGAACGCGTTTACCAGGTAAAACACAGTATGCAAAAATAATGGTTCCTAGCAACGACAACTGAGCTGAAATCTAATGAGAAAACAAGACAAAACACTCACAAACTGATGTTCTCTTCTGCTGATCGATTGTTCCTTCTAACAAATGTCACTGAATCAGGTAAATAAGTACTTTCTCTGGCTTAGACCACGCCTTTCTACTTAGCAAACCGAAACTGGGAACTCCCGCGATAAGCACGAGAACAAACGCGACTTGCGAACGCGTTTACCAGGTAAAACACAGTATGCAAAAATAATGGTTCCTAGCAACGACAACTGAGCTGAAATCTAATGAGAAAACAAGACAAAACACTCACAAACTGATGTTCTCTTCTGCTGATCGATTGTTCCTTCTAACAAATGTCACTGAATCAGGTAAATAAGTACTTTCTCTGGCTTAGACCACGCCTTTCTACTTAGCAAACCGAAACTGGGAACTCCCGCGATAAGCACGAGAACAAACGCGACTTGCGAACGCGTTTACCAGGTAAAACACAGTATGCAAAAATAATGGTTCCTAGCAACGACAATTGAGCTGAAATCTAATGAGAAAACAAGACAAAACACTCACAAACTGATGTTCTCTTCTGCTGATCGATTGTTCCTTCTAACAAATGT
Source organism: Aspiorhynchus laticeps (assembly GCA_023376895.1). Taxonomy (NCBI): domain Eukaryota; kingdom Metazoa; phylum Chordata; class Actinopteri; order Cypriniformes; family Cyprinidae; genus Aspiorhynchus; species Aspiorhynchus laticeps. The sequence goes on from CM041795.1 coordinate 7,115,939, forward strand.
CACTGAATCAGGTAAATAAGTACTTTCTCTGGCTTAGACCACGCCTTTCTACTTAGCAAACCGAAACTGGGAACTCCCGCGATAAGCACGAGAACAAACGCGACTTGCGAACGCGTTTACCAGGTAAAACACAGTATGCAAAAATAATGGTTCCTAGCAACGACAACTGAGCTGAAATCTAATGAGAAAACAAGACAAAACACTCACAAACTGATGTTCTCTTCTGCTGATCGATTGTTCCTTCAGGCAAGGAACGGTGCGAAGGCAAACCGACCTTCGGTCATTGGTCGAAGGCGGAGAAAGGCTTCCACATCAACTGCTTGGAAATGCTAGCAGTTTTTCGAGCCTGCCAGTTTTTCCTGCCAGACCTAATAGGACACCATGTGCTGATTCGCTCAGACAACATGTCCGTGGTGTCCTATATAAATCATCAGGGAGGTGTCTCCTCGAAGCGCCTCTTCATTCTGGCAGAGCGCCTTCTGGAATGGGCTCAGCTCAACCTGCGCTTGCTGAGGGCAGCACACCTGCCGGGCAGATTGAACCAAGGAGTGGATATGTTATCTCGGAGCAATGTCCCCTCGGAGGAGTGGATGCTCCATCTGCAGACGGTTCAGAAGATCTGGAAGACCTTTAGCAAGGCCGAAGTAGACCTTTTCACCTCCAAAGACAGCTCTCACTGCCCAACTTATTATTTGAAGGACAGGGACGCATTGGCCCACGACTGGCCCAACCTCCTCCTTATGCATTCCCCCCGATCGCCCTGCTTCCACAGGTTGTCAGGCGTGTCAGGAAACAGGGTCACAGGGTGCTATTGGTGGCCCCCTTGTGGAGAAACCAACCTTGGTTGTCAGAGCTGACTCAGCTGCTGACAGTAGCCCCCTGGCCCATGCCCCTGAGATGGGATCTTCTCTCTCAGGTGAACGGAACAATATGGCACCCTTGACCGAGCTGTGGGCTCTCCAGCTTTGGTTGCTCGACAAGAGCCTACTGGCCTCCCGGAGCGAGTGTTAAACACCATTTCTGAGGCTAGAGCCCGACTTCGAGACGCCTCTACGCCCTTGAGTGGTCTGTTTTCTCCACTTGGTATCTCAACCGTGGTGAAAACCCCTCTACCTCTGAGCTAGCAGTGGTTCTGTCCTTTCTGCAGGAACTGCTAGATAAAGGACATTCTCACTCCACATTCAGGGTGTTCGTAGCAGCTATAGCGGCCTTTCATGCCCCATAGCGGGCCAGTAGGTAGGCAGAGACAACTCAGTTGTCCGTTTTCTGAAGGGAGCCAAGAGGTTGAATCCACCTCGGCCCCTTACTGTCCCTACATGGGATCTGCCCACCAGAGCATGTGAGCGGAGCGGAGTGGGGAGCGGAGCGTGCGAAATATAGTCGGAGCGTGGAGCGGGTTTTTATCCAAAGGCCGGAGCGATCGCTCTGTCTCGCTCCTGTTCCGCTCCAATACCGCTCACACCACGAACCTAGGGCATGCACAAATCCACCCAGAATTCACCTGTGCCTTCAACAATTAACAAAACTGTCAGCCTACACTTCAAAAATCGTTTGTTGTGAAGGAGAGATGGAGTTCGTGAAATATTTCCAAAAGCAAACCGACAGGTCATACAGGTGCACAATTCCTGTCAAAAAAAAAATAGATGATAACGATGTTGAACATGATCAGGAATGTGGTGATACGATTTCAGTAAGTAAGGATTCGTATTTTAATCTAAAAAGACACATCATGCGGAAACATGACATTGTGCTGCGCGAATATGGGGAGGCCAGAGCAAAACGTGAGCATTTTGAATATGGTTGAAATAGGAAATATTGGCTAATAATCAATTAAATAAGTTTTGTCATACGAATATTTTAATGTAGCCTACTTAACCCTGAACGTGATTTTTTATTTCATAGAGAAAGAGATATAAATATATGTTCTATTTTGACTGATGTTGCTGTGAGTTCTTTACCCCCGATTTACACTGCATGCATCTGCGGCACGTTACGGCTCCGAAGAGGTTTTGTTCCGTCCTCCACACGGTGCCAACTTACACCAGAAGCGTTTCATAAGCGAAGCGGCAGGATTCGCGAGACCACGTGATTTTCCTGTCCGACGTTGTTTTTCTTGATTTTATTTTTTTATTTTCTAAGACGGTTGGCTAAATGTTTGTTTTGTCCGGTTTAATTCTGTTTACTACTCATACAACTCCTGCAATTAAACTCCATGCTCCAAACATTTTTTGAAATTGTCCTTGAAATAAAAGGATTTTTGTCATATAACAATGTGTGTTTTTCAACTTCGAGGATGAACCTCTCATCATTTATTTCTGGCCTCCTAGCAAGAATATAGTGATGTGAAAACGGGAGTCTGCACAAGGTGTTTATTTTGAAATGTACGTGATTTTTTTACTTTTATTTTGTATTTGCTGTGCGGTTTGGACGCAGCGTCCGTCAAAAATAGACACCTATCTTTAGCGAAGTGGAGCGGAGAGCCGCTTATGGGACGCTTTTGAAATGTGCCGCGGCGCGTCTGGTGTAAACACAAGCATTGACTAGAATGGCCGCGATCAACTCCGGTAGCCGCGTCGGAGCCGTAACGCACCGCAGACGCATGCAATGTACATCAGGGGTTTTAGGCTTCGGTTGAAAACGGCAGGTGTTAGGCATGCAGAGGAATTTTAAATTTGAGCGAGCGTGGAGCGATTTCACCAGAGTGGGATGAAATTGTAAGTGAGCGGAGAGTGGAATTGAGCGGTCTACTGCGACTTTGAGCGGTGGAGCGGGGGGAGCGAACACCCACGTGAGCGGGGAGCGGAAATTCTCACGGCTCAGCTCCGCTCACATGCTCTGCTGCCCACTGTACTGAGGGCCTTGAAGGGCCCTCCCTTTGAGCCACTACAGTCTACGAACCTCCGGTCACTTTCGCTGAAAACTGCTCTGCTACTAGCACTAGTGTCGGTTAAGCGAGTTAGAGACCTGCAGGCGCTCTCTATTAGCCCTGCCTGCCTGGAATTCAGGCCCAACGACTCCAAGGTCATCCTGAAACCAAGGCATGGTTATGTACCTAAGGTACTTTCAACCCCGTTCAGAGCTCAGGTCATCACACTCTCCGCGCTTCCTCCATCTGAGGAGGACCGGGAGTTATCCTTGTTATGCCCTGTCAGAGCTCTGAGAATCTACTTTGAGCATTCCACCCCCTTTAGGCATACGGAACAGCTCTTTGTTAGCTTCGGTAACCGCGCCAAAGGGCATCCGGTCACGAAGCAGAGACTCTCTAAGTGGATAGTGGATGCTGTCATCCTGGCATACTCTTCTTTGGGCCTACAATGCCCCATTGGAGTACGAGCCCATTTGACTAGAGGCATCACCTCGTCATGGGCGTGGTCTAGCGGTGTGTCCATTACAGAGATTTATGCGGTGGCTGGCTGGGCCACGCCGTCCACATTTGCTAGGTTTTATAACCTGGACATACCGGCCTTACAGGCCAGAGTCCTCTCTGCTTAGATGAGCTTGTATGCATACGCTGTGGGAACAATCCTGTCAGAGACTTCTTGACCGCAATGCTCTCAGGCTCTCTGATTGGCACCCTGCATACTCCGGTTTTGAACTGAGTATACAGGAGTCATATGGAACGATCACCCAGGCCGAGCATGACCTCTATGAGTTTCTTTATCAAGACGCAGTACGAGTGGAGTATCGACAGGGAACGTACTCGGTTACTATCGTAACCTCGGTTCCCTGAGATACGGAACGAATACTGCGTACTTTGCCATGCCAGGTAGCTGCACGACTCAGTCGTCGCTTCAGTCAAAGTAACCTGAGGATCCTATGACGAAACGGCCGCTTATATAGCCAGATGGCCCCGCCCATTCTGGCGGGATCTGGCGGGTTTCGTCGCCATAGGCTCGTGCAGCTCAGCTGCCGACCCATTGGTTCGTTTTTTACTCACTACACGAACCAATAGTCGTGCAGTTTCACTGTGTGATTGCATAAGACTTCAGTTCAGGAGAAAAAAGGCTTTTTCCCCATATGCGTCTTTATCAAGATGCTGTACTCGTTCCGTATCTCAGGGAACCGAGGTTGCGACAGTAACCGAGTACGATTTTATCATAGTGTAAATAGAATTTATAGCTATTTGCACTTAGTGTAAATAGCATATCGTTAAAAAATACTGCTATTTTCACTTGGTGTAAATAGAATCCATTGCTATTTGCACTTAGTGTAAATAGCATCTATCACTATTTACACTTAGTGCAAATAGCCGCTGCCTATTTTTAAAGCTGTACTTTTACTTGTACTTAAGTACAAATTAAGCTAAATAATCTACTTCGTAACATTTAAATCATAGTTCGTTACTGAGTACGCCCACAATTTGAATTGATAATCAAACCTTTGACGGCACTTCAGTAGCCAATAAAGATACTTTCGCTTCAGCTTTTGAAGAGTGTTTGGAGAAACAAACTACATGGTAGTGTTATCATAAATATCTATATTTTGATACTGATACTGAAATATCTGACACGGTTCCATTACTCATTTTCCACAGTATCTACCGTAGGCAAGATACACCGATACACTCTGCGTCTCTCTCCTCTCCGACAGCGAGTTTGACACGCATCGCCTCCAATCAATTACAGAGTCTGAATATCCGCGCGGGATTGCAGGTATTCCGCATAATTTTAATCATCCCGCGCAAATGTGGCGAGTGCTTTATTGTAACATGAGAGTCATGTAATGGCAGAAAACGTCTTAGGTTACGTATGTAACCCCAGTTCCTCGAAGGAACGAGACGCTGCGTCCAAAAGACGCTAAGGGAACGCCACCAGCGTGACCGTGCTCTGAACACATGTGTAATCTGTCCAACAGATGGGCGAGACGTCACAGGCGGGTGACGTAATCGGCCAGGCAGCATAAAAGCACGTGTGGTGGAACCGGCGTCAGCTTCAGGAATGAAGCAACCGCTCGCAGGGATGCCAGAAGTGTGGCCTCGCGACGCAGCATCTCGTTCCTTCGAGGAACTGGGGTTACATAGGTAACCTAAGACGTTCCTCTTCAGGAACTCGAGCTGAGTCCAAAAGACGCTAAGGGAACGAGATACCCACGGCACCAGACTGACAAATCCCTGCCTAGTGTGAATGGAGCACAGCTAGGGCGAGAGAAAAACAGAGTGGCTAAGGGGGCAGAGCCTGCGTCCAGAAGGCCAACTTCTGAGAGTGAGTCTTGATCCCCAGAGTGGAGAGCAGAGGACTCGAGGCTATGGAATAGCATCCTGATCCACCACATCGCATAAGCCGTCTGGCCGGAGGCCTCAGTCTCTGGAGGAAACATGTACTAGGGGGTGTCAACCCACAGATAGGCCACCGAGAGGGGTGCGGTAGGCCGGAAAGCCGCCACGTAGGCCTCCAGGGTGGAGTGGTTAACCCTGCGGAGGAACGAACCTGCACGAATTCCAGAACTGTACCAACTGGCTGGGTTGAGCTGGCGATCTCCGCACCATGAAGTGCTACACTTCAGGGCGTACAGTTTCCTCGTCTTGAGAGGAGGCTCACCTACCATACACACAGCTGTGGAGGAAATGTGTACCCAGGGGGTGATTGCCCACTGATTGCTCACCAAGAGAGGTGTGGGTAGCTCCGTCACGTAACCTTCAAGGTGGAGTGGGTTAACCCTGTGGAGGAACAGGCCTGCACGAACTCCAGAACTGTACCAAACGGGCAGTTGACTGGGTCGAGCTGGCAACCTCTGCACCATGAAGTGAAAGTTCCTACTTCAAGGCGTACAGTTTCCTCGCTGAGGGAGCTCTGGATTGGAGTACGGTCCCAACAACCTCGGTTGAGAGACCAGAAGCTACGAGTTGCGCTCCCTCAGGGGCCACACCCAAAACTTCCACATCTCTGGGCGGGGGTGCCCCCGCTTGTGAGAGGAGATCCCTCCTGACTGGAATCTCCCAAGGAGAGCCGTCGAGGAGGGAAATCAGATCCGAGAACCATACTCGGCCTGGCCAGAACGGGGCTACTAATAGCAGCCGAACTCCGTCCCGGCGCACTCTCTCCAGAACTCCGGGAAGCAGAGCAACCTGGGGAAAGGTGTACAGACGAAGCCTCGGCCACGTCTGTACCATGGCATCCAGCCCTAGTGGGGCTGGATGAAGTAGAGAGTACCCGAGGGGACATTGTGCTGTCTCCTGAGTAGCGAAGAGGTCCACCTGAGCCTGGCCAAACACTCTCCATATCTGCTTCACCACCTCGGTGTGAAGCATCCATTCCCCGGGCAAAGGCCCCTGTCTCGACAGGGTGTCTGCCCCCACGTTGAGATGCCCAGGTATGTAAACTGCTCTGAGTGAGAGGAGTTTGCCCTGGGCCCACACAAGGATCTGGTGCGCCAACCTGTACAGGTGACGCGACCTCAGACCTCCTTGGTGGTTGATATAAGAGACCACCGCTGTGTTGTCGGTGCGACTAACACCTGGTGACCTCTTAGGTCTGGGAGAAAGTATTTCAGAGCCTGAAACACGGCCAGCATCTCGAGCCTGTTGATGTGCCAAGCGAGATGACCTCTCCACAGACCGCGGGCAAGGTGGCCACTCATGACCGCTCCCCAACCGGTGAGGGATGCGTCCGTCGCTAGCATACGCGGCGATACGGAGCTCCCAGCACCGGGCCCTGAGACAAGAACCAAGGTTGTCTCCACATGTCTAAGGCATGTAGGCAATGCCGCGTGACCTTGATCATGCGAAGCGGGTTTCCCCTCAGGGAGAACCCCTTGGTCTTGAGCCACCACTGTAGGGGTCTCATGTACAGCAGGCCAATAGGTATCATGTTGGACGCAGCTGCCATCAGACCCAGCAGCCTCTGAAACTGCTTGACAGTGAGTGACTGGCCTTCGCTCACTCTCTTGACTGCCGCGAGGATCGACTCGATCCGAGCAGGGGACAAACGTGCCTGCATCGTGGTCGAATCCCACACTACCCCAAGATAAGTGGTTCTCTGTAATGGAGAAAGCACACTCTTCTTGGCGTTTAGTCTTAACCCCAACACTTTCATTCAATGCAATTGAGTATGCGGATGCCTTGTAGCCGCAACGGAGCTAACGCAGCATCCACACACTTTGTAAAAGTGCGGGGTGAGAGTGCTAGGCTGAAGGGAAGAACCCGATACTGGTAAGCTTCGCCCCCTAAAGCAAACCTCAGGAACTCCCTGTGAGTGGGAAGGATGGAGATATCGAAGTCTACGTCTTTTAGATCGACAAACCAGTCCTCGGACTTGATCTGAGATACTTACCTGTGAGCATCTTGAACCTCAGTCTGCTGACTGAACGGTTCAACTGATGCAGATCTAAAATGGGACGCAACCCTCCATCCTTCTCGGGAACTATGAAGTACCGGCTGTAGAACCCAGACTCGCTGAGTCCCTCCTTTTGTGAGGAGGGACCACCTTGGTGGCCTCCTTTCTTAAGAGAGTACTCTACTTCTCGTTCCATTACCAGAGCCTGCTCGGGGCCCACCAGAGTGGGATTCACCCCGTTGAATCGAGGCGGAGGAGAACCCATCTGGATTCTGTAGCCTCTCTACAGTGTGCAGGACCCATGGAGACACACTTAGCAGTAGTTTGCACGCTGCCAAATAGTCTACTAAGGGAACCAGTCTCTCGAGACTGGCCTCCGGTGTAATTAGAGCGGCTAGTTTGGTATCCTGGAACAGCACACCGGCAGGAGAAAGCCGAACTAGCTGCTGCAGAGACCCCCGAAGGGGTGGCGAGCATCTCGGCTCCGCTATGTTTCCGGGCGGAAGAGACTGAGATGTGTGCTCGCTGGAGACCGCTGCGCCCTGGAACACTGGCAGGGTTGGCAGACCGATCTCCTGAGGGCACTGAGGAGAGACGTACACTGTGTACCGCGTGTACGCCGCTCTTCCCCAGAGGGGCCTGCCCTCATAAGTCCTGGGCAACGGGCACCAGGACTGCATCAGCCGAAGTCTCCTATTGAAGCGACGGTCCTCAGACCCGCGTCATCCCCTAAGAAGACTAGACTGGTAAAACCAAAGCCTGCAGGCAGGACCCTATGAGACATGCTTGGCAGGGGCTCCTACACCGCCAGGTGCCTACTAAGGGAACCAGTCTCTGGAGACTGGCCTCTCGTGTAATCAGAGCTGCCAGTTTGGTATCCTGGAACGGCACACCGGCAGGAGAAAGCCGAACTAGCTGCTCTAGAGACCCCCGAAGGGGTGGCGAGCATCTCAGCTCCGCTACGTTTCCGGGCGGAAGAGACTGAGATGTGTGCTCGCTGGAGACCACTGCGCCCTGGAACACTGGCAGGGTTGGCAGACCGATCTCCTGAGGGCACTGAGGAGAGACGGACACTGTGTACCGCGTGTACGCCGCTCTTCCCCAGAGGAGCCGACCCTCATTAAGGAGCCGGAACACGGTTGGGGCTGCTCCGCCCAGCAGCCCCTGCTTGACCACCTCAATCTCCTTGGAAGGAGAGAGGTCACAAATCGTGCTCCTACTTCTTATATATATATGTATATATATATATATATATATATATATATATATATATATATATATATATATATATATATCAACCTTCCCAAGTTAGATGAAATACGGTATTCAATTCCTCAAAATTAAATGCAACCAAACAACCAGACCAGTAACATGGTCTGATATGAAAGATTCATCTATAAACCCGAGAACGTTACAATGCATGTGTTGCCTCGGTAGCGCGTGCTGCAGCAGCTGGCTCTTTCTCAAAAAGGGGAGGGGCCACAGCGCGGGCTTCCCCGAGAGAGAGCTAGATCTGAGGAATGCTGGTGGAGATAGGGCAAGCCCGCCTCGGCAACGCGCGCTGCAACAGCGCGCTCTCACCCACAGGGGGAATACCCTTTTTTCCGTGGGCTTCCAGCCCCGAGTGAAAGCGCTAGATCTGAGCAATGCAGGTGGAGATAGGGCGAGCCCGTCTCCAACCCATTTGCCCGATCCATGTGCAACGACCCGCGATCTCAGTCGTCACCGTGCCTCAGCAACAGCGGGACCGGAACCGCGAGATCATATGGCAGGGAGGAGCACAATCAGCCCATTAATTCCCTATGGGGGAAGGAACCGCAGGGCGGGCTTCCGAACCCCGAGAGCGGGCGTTGGATCTGATGGGAAAAGAAGAAGATAAGGACTCACCCGTCTTCGTTCCTTCCACCTGATCCATCTGCGATTCCCACGAGCGCAGCCAGCGCTCCGCCTTGATTTCCGTGAAACGGGCCGGCACTGCGAGGAACGCAGGTGAAGGCTCTTTACTCAAAGAACGCCTCCGAGAGCGAGCACGCAGTGTCTCTTTTTTTTTTTTTACACAGGCTGTCAGCTCCCTCGAGAGCTGACTCCGCTTGCTCTGCTCTCAAGCAGACAACACACAGACTGTGTGTATCCCCAGCAGAGAAAGCTTTTCGTTTGCAGGGAGGAACACACAGCCTGTAATGCGATCTGCTCTCGCCAAGTGCTAGTATTACTTTGCACTTATAGCTATCGTGGAGCTTATCCTGAGTGTCTGTGAGACACAGCCAACAGAAATAAGCTCCAACAGATATCGACAGACACACACAGAGCAGTTGCTGAATGACAAAAGCTGACGCCAGTTCCACCGCACGTGCTTTTATGCTGCCTGGCCGATTACGTCACCCGCCTGTGACGTCTCGCCCATCTGTTGGACAGATTACACATGTGTTCAGAGCACGGTCATGCTGGTGGCGTTCCCTTAGCGTCTTTTGGACGCAGCTCGAGTTCCTGAAGAGGAACTGGATGTGAGCTCTCAAATAGGCCTGACTTATACAAATAGATCCACTCCTGACCGATGAAAATGCTGGAAATTTGATTGACTGTAAGTGAAACGCACCAGAAAGTCTTTCAATATGAAAGAAGGAACTTTAATTTCTTTACAATGTAAGTTTATGCTAGACATGTTTCGGAATAGGATATTTGTCTGTCTAACTGCATCACCACATTGTACAGACATTACAGGTCAAAGCCATCCATTTATCAAAATAAATAACAAATATGGCTCTTAAATCCTCAACTAAATTGAGGTCATTTGTTTTATAATTTTATTACTGACTGTGTAATTATCTTTTTTTGTAAATTCAGTTCAGTTTGAAATCAAATTTGAAATCAAGCTTCTTTGCTGTAAGCTTTTGCAACAATGTTACCCTATTTTAAAGACACAAATACATAGAATGAGCAAATGTTTAAGATTGAGATTTTTGTAATGGTAATTGATCCATGTTTAAATGTAGGCTATGTTTAATAAAAGCCTGTATTAAAATCTGCTCATCATATAAAGCAAACGTGGATTAATAATAATAATACATCTTTATTATCAACCATGGTTGAAATTTGTCTATGATTAAACCACTCAAAGCTTGAAATAATGCTTGCCTTGAAAAAATGGATGGACAAAACAATTTGAAATATTAAAATATCTATATATGGCAGTATACAGTATGTGGTAGTTTTGCCAGTGGTATTGAAAATGATTGAAGTCGTCATGAAATCAAAAATGACCCTACTTACTTTTTTAGTGCACATTACTAGTCTTGTGGTGAATATTTAAACTGTGCAAGTCAATACACCGGGAAAAAAATAGTCTGCCGTCGTAATACAGTTGCATCTCAATAAATTAGAATGTCGTGGAAAAGTTCATTTATTTCAGTAATTCAACTCAAATTGTGAAACTCGTGTATTAAATAAATTCAATGCACACAGACTGAAGTAGTTTAAGTCTTTGATTCTTTTAATTGTGATGATTTAGGTTCACATTTAACAAAAACCCACCAATTCACTATCTCAACAAATTAGAATACTTCATAAGACCAATAAAAAAAACATTTTTAGTGAATTGTTGGTCTTCTGGAAAGTATGTTAATTTACTGTATATGTACTCAATACTTGGTAGGGGCTCCTTTTGCTTTAATTACTGCCTCAATTCGGCGTGGCATGGAGGTGATCAGTTTGTGGCACTGCTGAGGTGGTATGGAAGCCCAGGTTTCTTTGACGGTGGCCTTCAGCTCATCTGCATTGTTGGGTCTGGTGTCTCTCATCTTCCTCTTGACAATACCCCATAGATTCTCTATGGGGTTCAGGTCAGGCGAATTTGCTGGCCAATCAAGCACAGTAACACCATGGTCATTGAACCAACTTTTGGTACCTTTGGCAGTGTGGGCAGGTGCCAAGTCCTGCTGTAAAATGAAATCAGCATCTCCATAAAGCTTGTCAGCAGAAGGAAGCATGAAGTGCTCTAAAATTTCCTGGTAGATGGCTGCGTTGACTGTGGACTTCAGAAAACACAGTGGACCAACACCAGCAGATGACATGGCAGTCCAAATCATCACTGACTGTGGAAACTTCACACTGGACTTCAAGCAACATGGATTCTGTGCCTCTCCACTCTTCCTCCAGACTCTGGGACCTTGTTTCCAAATGAAATGCAAAATTTACTTTCATCTGAAAAGAGGACTTTGGACCACTTAGTTATTTTTCTCCACAGCCCAGTTAAGACGCTTCTGACGTTGTCTCTGGTTCAGAAGTGGCTTGGTAGCCCTTTTCCTGAAGATGTCTGAGCGTGGTGACTCTTGATGCACTGACTCCAGCTTCAGTCCACTCCTTGTGAAGCTCTCCCAAGTGTTTGAATCAGCTTTGCTTGACTGTATTCTCAAGCTTGCAGTCATCCCTGTTGCTTGTGCACCTTTTCCTACCCAAATTCTTCCTTCCAGTCAACTTTGCATTTAATATGCTTTGATACAGCACTCTGTAAACAGCCACACCTTTCAGTAATGACCCTCTGTGACTTACCCTCTTTGTGGAGGGTGTCAATGTTCGTCTTCTGGATCATTGCCAAGTCAGCAGTCTTTCCATTATTGTGGTTTCAAAGAACAAGAGATACCCGGAATGTATACTGTAGGGATGGTCGTTAATTGAAACTCAAATGTAAATATTATAATATTTTGAGATACTGATTTTTGAATTTCATGAGCTGTAAGCTCTAATCATAAAAATTAAAACAATTTTTTTTAAAATGTTTTACTTTACATGCAATAAATCTAAAATATATGAAAGTTTCACTTTTTGAAATAACTTACAAGAAACTTTTTCACGACATTCTAATTTATTGAGATGCACCTGTATTTAATCAAAAACTGAAAATTCCCTTTCCACTCTGGACTGGCGTTCTTGCTCTGATGACATCAGTTTGAAGGCTTGGGGAGAATCCTCTTGTTTATTCATGACGTAAGGACTGCTGTTTCCGGGTCCATGTCTCTACTCATTTCACTTGAGAATACTATTTCAACAGCCATTTATGAGCACTATTTAATACTATATTACATATTTAAGCTAAGCATTTGAAAATTTGCTGTGCATACTACAGACTCCGTGCTCAGTGTCTCAGACACTAATATTGTAGCTGAATCACTGTCTGGCCATCTGGGTTTTCAGTATGGAGATAAAGGTTAGGGTTATAATTTTTCAGTATTACATGACATCTTATTATGTGTATATTAGCACAGTTTGTTGTTTTCATGGGGCATCTGGCAGAGCGTTAGGACCCAGAAGTGAAGATATGAATTAATATCTTTTGGTAATTCATTAAATATTGCTGCTAAATAGTAACTAGTAATCGGAGTAGTTTTAGAGACGAGTAATTTGTACTTTTACTTAAGTACCGTTTTGACACCAGTACTTGTAACTGAGTATTATTTCAGCAATGTAACAGTACTTGTACTGAAGTACAAATTTTCAGTACTCTTTCCACCACTGTACTTTACTGTACCTTGAGTGAGTCCAGCGTGGATGAAGAACATCAGCACTAAAAGCAGAAGAAACAATGATATAATAATGAAACATCCATTCATTCAACACAATGCAGATCACTGAAACATATCTATTTTAGTTTATTTGACATGAACTGAAAGTGTCTTTCTATGTTCTTATAAGCAACGTCAGCATCACACACAATAACGTCACAGGACTCATGAACTGATACGAGAGTTGATTCTCTGATGGATTCACTGCTGCTCAGAGAAACACCTTCAACCTCTGATTCACAACAAATCACAATATTCTCATCAATCAATGTGATGCAGTTTCTTTAGTGCTGTCTGTTTAGCTTTTCATTGCTCGTTTTTTTTTTATATTTGTTTTCCTCTCTTTTTATTTTTGCTTTTCTGTTTGTATAACCATACATAAATGAAGGGCTTCACCTGTTTATTTGCCCATTTTTCGTAAAACATGAAAGAGGCTATTGAAATAAATCAAATGTAGAATCATGCAATTTTCATGCCAGAAACTATAGCCTGATTCAGACAGTAATTGTTTCTCATGCGGACGTCTGTAAAAATAAATTTACACAACATCTTAGTGATAAAACTCATTGTAATGATTCACTACCAGATCCGGGATCCATTTGCAGCTTTATTGAAAAACACAGAGTTAGTTCACAGGCAAACTCACTGAGCAGGTATTTCAGGGGAAATGACAGAAGCAGTATCGTAAAACAGTTCAGGGGTCGAGGCAGGCGGCTATCCAGAGCAGTAGTCAGAGTTCAGAGCAAGGGTCAAAAGGTAGGCGGCAATCCAACAGAGAAACTAGAAACAGGCAAGGTCACAACGTAAGGCAGTCCAGAAATGTAATAATAACGCTCAGAAATGTCAGCTAGGCAAAACAAGACTTCGCACTGAACCAGCACCGGATGGCTGGTTAAATAGCCCAGGTAATAGGCAACAGGTGTTGCTGATGATCAGTGCCAGGTACGACCCGAAGAGGGAGCCGTAGGAGCGCTCTGTGTGACACTCATGGAGTCGAATGGTGATTTATTCACAGTTGAGAAGCGAGTTCTGTGATCCTACGAACCCAGGAATACACTGCTCACGTTACTTATAGTCAACTCAATGTGTTAAAGGTACCATCAAAATAAAGTGAAACCAAACTCATTTTGTATTAAGACACTTGTGAACATGTTACATGCAGTAATGTGGTTAATGCTTCTCACCACTGATTATTTACTGATTATTATACAAAACTCCTAAACAAACGACGTCAAAGTGTTTGAGATGCACTCAGCCTCACTTCCTGTTTGACGTTGGTATCATCAACTTAATTGTGACTTTACAGTGGCCCCAAAAATAATTTAGACACTTAGGGTGTTTTCACATGAATTATATTTTAAATGAACCAAACTCAGTTCAGTTAAAGTGAACCAGAAAAGAAAACTGCTGTAAGTGACCTCAGTGCTTTTAGTGTTCACAATTTAAACAGGCTGATACAACATATACACGTATTTGCAATATATCAGCACAATTTTCAATAAAAAAAAAAAAAAATTCATAAAATAAAACATGATAATAAATATTACGTATAATAATTTTCAAACTGCAGTCCAGACTCTTTCTGATAGTCGAGCATTAGTGGAACTACGACTCGTGCTTTAGCAGCATCACACACATGCGCTGTGGTACTCTCCTGAATGTGCATTAAAGACTGACACAGAAGAGAAATAATGCTTAAATAAAGTTATTTTTGTTTTCTTTGCACACAAAGTATCCTCATAGCTTCTTTACTACTTTTCTGGGCCTTGAACGGTTCAGCTCCATTGCTGTCTATTGAGGGTCAGAAAGCTCTCAGATTTAATCAAATATCTTAATTTGTGTTCTGAAGATGAACGAAGGTCTTACGGGTTTGGCCGAATGACAGAATTTTCATTTTTGGGTGAACTAACCCTTTAGGTGTGACTCAGCTGTCTTACTTTAACATATACTTTAACATGTCATCACATTAAATTTGGACAATAAATAATACAATTTGCAGTCAGCGCTGATAGCCTTGCAGTGCACCAACATACAGCTGTTATTGTGCTAATCCTGACACGAGGACCTTTACTGATCCACCCCACACTTCACTTCCCGTCAATTCTGATCTGTCCTGACACAATAAAGACAAAACATACCAGAAAAAGAGAATATTATTAATATTATTAGCAGTAAGACTAAAGTCACAAACCCTCCTACACTCAGCACAACCTGTTGAAATTGATCCTCAATTGAATACAACATATTAGAAACAGAAAACAGAAGCAAGTGTAGAAGAGGGCAGACAAACTCAGTTCCTGGAGGTCTGCAGACCTGCAAATTTGAGCTGATTTGAGAACTACAGATAACAAGATTGGAAACACTGCTGGACTGTGGCCCTTCAGGAACTGAGCTTTGCACCCCAGATATATAATATAATAAAATACTTACGGAGAATGAGAGGCAGTGCACCGGACCCCATACTGACACATTAATAAAAAAAAACTGCTGTCCGGTGTCATCTAAAACATACACTTCCTGTTTAAACAGTCATTTCACACTTCAAGAAGAGATGAGGGAGGAGACGAAACTCTTTACAGGAATAGATGAAGAAATAGGAAGAAAAACATATCCATTGTAAGATATTGAGCTTCTTTTTTTAGTGCATGCAAGTTATTAGAGCTCTGTTTCTCTAGTTGAAGATACAATCTTTTAGAACTGTTCTGAAACTGTTATTGTGTTCATTCACTCACAGCTGCACACATTAAGATTGGATGTCATGAGGTGACATCTACTGTAGGTCTTTTAATGTAATTTGAGTTATGTTTTTTTGTACTTTGCAGCTGAAGTGTGCTTCATTCTGGAGAGATTGTGAGTAGCTCTGGTCTCGGTTTGTCGTCCAAAAGCCTTCAACACAGACGACAGGCAGCTGCAGTCAAGACGAGTGGAAAAGAGCTGCAGAGAACAAAGCAGAAGTAAAACCAGCAACTATCAGCTCAACTCCATCACTCACTTAACA
This sequence comes from Aspiorhynchus laticeps, assembly GCA_023376895.1. Classification (NCBI taxonomy): domain Eukaryota; kingdom Metazoa; phylum Chordata; class Actinopteri; order Cypriniformes; family Cyprinidae; genus Aspiorhynchus; species Aspiorhynchus laticeps. Next base: position 7,131,766 of record CM041795.1, read on the forward strand.
CTTTTATTAGGCCTCTTAAAGGCCTAACTGAAACCTAACATTTCACCCAAAATGTAAAATTCTGTCATTGTCAAAATTTTGTCTCTCTGACCCTCCAAAGACAGCAAGGGCAGGCCCGTAGCCAGCTCTGAGGTCACCAAGGTCCCAACCTCGGTATATTTAATCTAAATTATAAGGTACTTATATTATGAAATGATTTCATTAAATAAAACATTGTTTTCATTACTTAAAAAAAATAAAAAAATAAAATGGGGCTATACCCTTCTAAGGTTTATACAACAAGGGGAAAAACATAACGTTCACTTTATAGTAAAAAGCTGAGCAAACATATACAGACATGAATCCAGTCCAATAGATCCAATAAAAGTGTGATATGTAAAAAAAAAAAAAAAATAAAATGAAATGGTGTTTTTGAAATAGCAGTTTTGATGATGGATGTCGGATTTTTATTTGAACTTTTTACCTACAAAAGCATGTAACGATCATCTTCAACTTCATATTATATTAAAAGGCTGAACAGACATTTACAGACATCATTGTTAAATATAATTTAACCAGACAACTAACTTCACTTAAAATATTATTTTCAAAAAAATGAAATAATAAAAAAAACAGCGCGTGAGCATAGACCGTTGGTGCAGGAGTCTGTGTGACGTCACAGTCTCACTCCGTGTAGCGCTCGCGCGCAGATCAGATCAGATCACCTGCAGCTTCATCAGTCATTACACCTTCATCAAAATGGTTTTGTTGTAGTGATGGAAACTTTGATTCTTTCAAGAGATTCGTTCATTTTCATTTTCGTTCATTTTCTTCATATTACATAAATATACCAGCAGGTGGCGAAAAAGAGTGTCTTATGTGTTATGTGTAAGTCAACGAACGTATACTTGCGAAAAAACAACAACTTGATTTGGCTTTATTAAAATGTGTGCCTAATCTACCCATTAAAATGAAATAAGTCTAAATACGTGGTTCAGATGACCAAAGCACAAGCATTAACATTTTAATTGTTTGGCCAGATTTACACATTCATAAATCTGGGATTATGTTACGTGTCGTGGAGTTATGTTCTGTAAGTTAAATATGAATATATAAACAACTGTGCACAGTATATATATTTGCGCTTTGCATCCGCTTATGAATGAGACTGACTCAAATGACCGACCACATTCGTTCACGAATGACATGTACCAGTTCGTTCAGGAACGAGATCTCTCTCTCTCGTTCAGACTCAAAACAGCGACTCGGTCAGTGATGAGCGTATTCGTTCAGTAGATCCAGTCGTTCGTGAATGAAAAGAACCAGTTGTTTAACAAGCCTAATGATGGCGAACAGAGCTTGGCGCGTGTAGTTTGGCATATTTACAGCAAAGAAAGAAATTTACACTTTACCATTGTAAAGAAAACTGACCCACTAACGTTACTGTGTTTTAGACTTAGTTTTGTGGTATATTTTGCACTTTTAACAATTTACTTGACTACTGTACAGAGTACTGAACGAGAGAGATCTTGAGAGAATTGTTCAAAGTGCAAAATACACCACAAAACTAAGTCTAAAACACCTAGTAAGTCAGTTTTCATTACAATGGTAAAGTGTAAATTTCTTTCTTTGCTGAAAATATGCCAAACTACACGAGTTGAGCTCTGTTCGCCATCATTATCGTTCAACAACTGGTTCTTTTCATTCACTAACGAGATACACCAGTTCGGTCATTTCGTTCATGAACGACATGTGCCAGTTCATTCAACACATTCACGAACGAGATCTCTCTCTCGTTCAGACTCAAAAGCAAATCAGTCAGTGAAGGGCGTATTCGTTCACTACATTCAACAAATCACACGCTCCGTCTCATCTCATACTCGAATGCTATTGGCTCGAGGTTTAGTCAGTCTTTGACAGGATGAAAGTCCACAGACTAGAGCTAACAGCGCCACGCTGCTGTGAAGGGAGGGATTTCAGTGAACGAGAAATATGAGTCAATGGATTACGTGAACGAGAACGATTCGTTCACCTAAAAGATTCGTTCAAAAAGAACGATTCGTTCACGAACGTACCATCACTATTTGGTTGGTGAAGGTAGGTCTGATGCCGAACGGGGTTTTTAACGAGGCCGAGGCGGTTTACTCCCGTCTGAATCCACAAATCTGAACAACAATATACTTACTGAACTTTTCCATCATTATCACGCCATTATTCCACCATTATAATCTACCGCTGTTTATTTGAACTGATTTGACTTGCTTGATGAGAAATACCATCAAAAATGTTCAACCTATGTGTATTTAAAATGTCACTACTAACAGTTTAATGTGACTGGATTACATACAAGTAAACCTGTTTATACAGTTTATGTTTATCTGTATGCATGCATTGTATTATTTGTTTAAATGTGTAATAGGCTAATTATTCCTAAAGCCGGTATAAGAAATTAAAATATTGTCTAACTGAACTTTATAGCAATGTGCCTCAGTCTCCACTTATGAACAGATTCAAGCATAAAGTATTAATTCTGAGTTATGTTTATCCTTCTAGAATTTGGTGTGTGCCGTTCATCAGTCCGATGAAAAATTGGATAAAAATACCAAAAAAGGAGAATAAAAAGAGGGTCAAGTTTCATTCGCTGTGTTCTTCAGTGGATGTGATGTACTCGTCCAGTGCAGCTCCTGAAGACCGTGACAAACCACCCTCATCTTCCTCTTCTTCCTCAGGCAAACGCAGATGTAAAGGTCTGGGCTGCTTCTTTGGTAGAATGCTGTCATTCTGTCGCTTGTCCTCATCTTCTGAGCAGGATAAGACATCAGCGACAACTCGAGTGCAGTCAACAGATCTTCTGAGGAGCTTCAAGAAGTTGATCTGCTGACTGCCGACCAGGAGAAAGAAGCAGTCGGAGGTTAGAGACGCTTTCACAGACATTTATTACATTCTTTTAGAGTTTTCCTGCCTCAAACATCAGGGTTTCTTAGCTCTATGTATTTCTGATTGTTCAGGATATACTTCTTGAAGCTTGCCTAGTTTCTATAACTTTATGTCCCCAATAAATAGTTTGTGACATTAACATTGACATAAACATGTCTTCACAACAGTAGTTCCTCCTGGTTCGTCCTCATCTGCAGACGTCAGATCCTCAGAACAAAACCCGTCTGAGCTGCAGACTGAGATTCAGGAGACTGAACCCGTCACAGGTAACATATGAAGCAGTTCTCCAGCTTTTCTTCTTTTGCTTCATCTGAGCTGTTAAAGCTCTAAAATTCAGATCTACTCTTTTACTGTGAACAATTAAAAAACAGGTAAATGGTTTGAACAACAGATCATTCCTTGTATTATTTGTAATATTGTAATATTTCTTCTCAGCAGTAGTTGAAGGGACAAAACCTCCTTCTCTCAGTGTTGAGGGTCCTTCTACATCTGCAGACAGATTCTCTGCTCAAGAGTTTTGGGAGACAAACCCTTCACAGGTGAGAGAATTAATATACATCCAGAGGTTTTAGTAGTAATAAATGCAAATTTGTCTTTTTAACTGTGTATTGAAATGTTTTGATACCAGATTGTATTTCTGAAAACGTTAAACAAATCCAGACTGAAGTTCTAGTGTAGACAGTTTTTAAAAAGCTGACAAACAGTCCTGATATTGAAGTGGATATTGGCTGTTTTAGAAAGTCTTTGCTGATGCCTGTAGTATGATAAGATGTTTGACTAAATCTGCATAATTGATCTCTTTACAGATGCAGACGCAGCTCTGACCTTTGACACCATTGATGTTGAGTGGTGAGTATTTGTGTGTAGCAGCAGGTTACTGACCCCCCCCCCCCATTTCAAATTTACAAAAAAGTGGCCAAAGATATGTTTCAAAATACATTTATGTAAATGTGTTTATGTAAATGTATTTCTTGGCCATTGTTGTTTATTTATGAAAATATAGGCTACTTAAAAATATTTATATTGATATTAATATAGTTTAAAGAACCATTCATAAATGTATTTTGTATTCAGCATAAATGCTGGCTACTGTAAGATTGGAAATGTATTTTCTTGCCTCTGAAATACATTTTAACATATTTTGGCATATGGAGGCTGAAACTGAATATATTTTCAATTAAAAAAAAATTAATCATTGAGCTTCACTGTTTACAGCATATATTGAGTATGTATTTAAATAATTTGGTCCTTTTTTGCCTTATGTACCCAACCTCCCATGGACAAGCACAATATTAGGAAACATATGTGTGATGTTTTCTTCAGCCTTGTAGAATTGCTGGCCGGTTTAGGAGTCCAGTGGCATGATCTGAGCAAGGATTCACTGAAGGAGCTGGTCAAGTCTTTGGAGGAACAGGAGGATGATGCTGATCAAGCTGCGCTGGGGTAAAGACGCTTTGAATGCTCAAAGTCTGGACGCTCATGCCTTATTATGAATTTCTCTGCAAAACTAGTCTCACATATTTAAGTAGAAACCTTTAGATCAAAAAATAATAAATACAGTCAGCTGTAGTTTGTCTGATATGTCTGTCCACTAACAACGCTATGTGGTTACAGTCTTCCTAATTTAGGCGAGGAACTTCTCTCAAACATGAACTTTAATAACAAAACTCAGGAATCGCTGGAGACATGGAGACATGGAGACATGGAGACATGGAGACATGGAGACATGGAGACATGGAGACATGGAGACATGGAGACATGGAGACACCACATGAAGACAATGAAATGACGTTAAGACCAGACACAGAGGCAGGGAAACACAGGGCTTATGAAGGGGAGACTAAACTAGATAATTAATAACACAGGGCTAGGGACTAATGAACTAATGAGAACAAAACGAGGACAGGAACAGGAAGACCAAATATGGGCACGAGAGGAGGGGAAACAAGACACAGGACTGACAACAGCGTGATGAACATCTTTTTTCTCTTCTGTCCTTCTATTCTGTCTCAGGATAAAGACACTTTAATAAACAACAAACTTAAAAGCTACTTGTTTTCAGTTCTATTTCTACATTGTTTTTAGTCTTCTTCCACTCTCTGTAGGATCTAGATGCTGCTGTGTTAAACAATTGTGAAAAATTATTGCACAAAAAAGAATGCATAAAAAAGTTGGTTTTTATGTTTATTTAATATCAATGTCACACCTGAAATATCTCAGATACGAGATATGAAATGTCTGAAAACATGTGAATGCAAAAAGCAGTAAATATGAAAATAAAGCAGAAACACAGGCACTATTTTATAACACAAAGAGAGTACATTGTATTTAAATCAAACAGTCAAACACTATTTATTTTATTCTATTGGTGCTGCAGCAATTATAATGTAGTAATAAATTGAGCAGTTTCAGAACTGTTAAAAAAGTGCTCACAAATTTGCTTAAAGGAGACATATTATTGGCTTTCCTGTAGCTCAAATGGTAGATCATGGCGCTAGCAACGCTAAGATCATGGGTTCGATTCCCAGGGAAAGCAAGAGCTGATAAAATGTAAAACTAACTTGAATGCAATGTAAGTCGCTTTGGATACAAGTGTCTGCTAAATGCATAAATGTATGCCCCTTTTACAATATGTAATATAAGTCTCTGGTGTCCCCAGAATGTGTCTGTGAAGTTTCAGCTCAAAATACCCCACAGATCATTTATTATATCATTTTGAAAATGCCTATTTTGAGTGAAAGCAGAAACAGTCTGATTTTCGTGCCTGTTTCTTTAAATGCAAATGAGCTGCTGATACCTGCTACAAACATCTGATTTGGTTCTGATTATCATGTTTATCGCGCTGAAATCATGTGTTTTAAACCATATTAGTTTAAACTTCTGATATACGGTTTTCTGAGTGCACACATACGAAGCGGCTGTCACAGTATGTGAGTAAACTAAGTTCTCATTCACACACAAGTTTACGTTAAAAACACACACAAGTTACAAAAACAGTCAGTTATGTCTGTGAAGGTAAACAGCTGGGAAATAATTCACATGATTATTTTAGATCTGTGTGGCAGCAGCATACAGTAAATAAATCAATAAATGCACTGCTCTTGTCTCTGAGGCTGGGACTCTAAACAGTGTTCAGTGCTCGTCTGTGCAGACAAACACAGAACAGTTAGCATGCTTTGATCAAACTATCACCATGGCATTAGAACTGGGAAATCAAAATAGCTTGTGAAATCAAAATCAGGCGCAGCGGGTGGAAATTTACATATTAAGGGGCGGTAATATTATAATGAGATCCCTTTGCCACGTCACCAAGGGAGCGATTTCAGACGCACTCGTTTTTTTCAGACACTTGCAGAACAAGGCTTACTAAAACAAAGTTACTGGGTTCATCTTTTTCACGTTTCCTTGGTTGATAGATGCACTGGGGACATGATTATAGCACTTAAAACCTGGACAAGTCAGATTTTCATGATATGTCACCTTTAAAGAGGATGCCCATTTTCTATAGATTGTATATAGATATGTTATAGAAAAGTCTATTCTTGCTAACTAGCACATTATTAGGAGGTGATTTGCAAAGATTCATAAAATAATCTTATACTCACTTCTTCTGAAGGTGAAGCTTGATCACGAATGATTCACGTGAACATAAACACATTTAGGTAGATCTGAGGATGATTCCCTTCAAAAACAAACGTTATCCAGGAATCGTCTCTTTTCTCTTCTGTCTATTCATTTAAAAAGTACTTGTTTTCAATTCTATTTCTAGTTTTTTTCTTGTGTTCAAGTTTGAACTCCTCTGAACTTCCACATGCTTGTATATACTTTAATAATATAAAGAATGAATTTCTGTAGCTGGTGTAATTGTCATGTGGTGAATGAGTGTATCATCACTTTACAACACATCAGAGCTGATGATATTCTTCTGGGATGCTTTGGTTTGTTTATCTATGACTGACTCTACAAGGTAATCTCTCATAAGTGTTAATTCATGCTTTCCTCATCAATATCTGATTTTCTTGGCTCATATCTGGTAAAAGATGCTAAAGACACAAACATGTCCTCCAACATACGGTGGTTTATTTTGTTCATAACAATAACTGCATAATCATCAGTAAAGTCCTACAGTCAAAGCAAAAAGGCCGACTTGCTGCTAATCTGGAATTACTTGAACCTATTTTTAAAATGCCAGTAGATTAACAATTGTGAAAAACTCATGCAAAGAAAACATTTACATTTAGAAGTCAATTTTATCTAAAGTGACTTACAAATGAGGACAATAGAAGCAATCAAAACCAACAAAAGAGCAATGATACACAAGTGCTATAACAAGTCTCAGTTATCTTAACACAGTACACTTAGCAGGGTTTTTTTTCATTATATAATAAATAAAAACAAAACAGATAGATTAGAAAAAGAATAGAGCGAGCTAGTATTAGAGGCCTTTTTTGCTTTTGTTAATTGTATAATAAATAAATAAGAAAACAAACAAACAGAATACAAAAAGATTAGAAAAGCTATTAAACACACTGATTTTTGATTTTGTTCGTATTTTTATTTATTAAATATTAAACTCACACTTCATTATCTGCAAAAAAAAAGTAACAATATATGAGTGTAAAAAGCAGTATGTGGATATGTAAGGGAAAAAAAACTTCATCCATCTTAATGACTTGGCAAAAACACAAGCATTATTTTATAAGACAAAACAACTAAAACATATTTAACTCTATCAACCAAGTGCCAATTACACTTTAATATTTTATACTATTTATTCTATATTTTATTCTATATTTTGTACTATTTAATTGCTGTAATAACTTTTAGGACAGTTAACTCTGAATTGTGTTAAACAGAAGTGCTCACTGGTAAAAGTGTTATTATATTATAGATAGATTTGTTTGCTTGCATGTGTTCAGATAATACAGTTCATATCTCTGAAGTATTTCAGTCAAGCATGTGCAGAAGCAGTTCACTCAGATTGATTTCTTCAGCAATGCAAGTGTTACTGTGTCTGCTGCTGTGAATCTCTTTTAGTCGTCTGCTGTCTTCACTGAACTCAGGGACCTTTAAACAGATAAAAGATGAAGCAGGTGATGTTATTAATGAGCTCATTCTGCTGATGATTTACAGTTTTAAGATCACAGTGAACTTCATGAGTAACTGAATCACTTAAAGCAGATTTATAATGTAAAAGAACCAATATATGCCACAATCAGCAACAACTAGTGCAAATTGTGAGCTTGCTGTCAGTTATTATAAAATTATTGTACAATTGTAACATAATTGTTTTATTTTATTTTTTTGGTTACCCTTCTTCCTAATAAGAGCATAAGTTGCATCACCAACTCCAGCATCAGCATCTGAAGAACACAAATCATCAATAATAAAATAATGATCAAATGTAAGATTGATATATTTCTTCAATGAGCCACATAGCTTTAGGAGTCATTCTGATCTGTAGCAGAAACGGTGCATGATGTTTAATACTAAAAGAGATAATAATTCATAATTTTGCACACCTTTGCTTTTGCATTTCTTTACTTTTGTTCTGACTTCTGAGTATGTCACATCATTTGACTCTGCCATGCTATCATCTGCAAAAAAACAACAAAACTATTTTTATTATTTTTATTTTATGCACCATACATAGATACACCATTAAAGTTACTGGTTAGTAACTGATGACATATTGTCCAATTGTAGTGAAGAGGGTTTTTTAACCTTTATCCACAGATATCTTTTTCTGAACAGTGACCTCTGAATATGTGATCTCCAAATATGACTCTGGATCTTCTAAAACAAACATGTCAACATTAATGAATGATATTTGCTGATTTTGAATGGTATGTGTTTAAATAAGGTTTATGAATCAACCTTTGTGTCTCTTCTTCACTTCAGTCACATCATCATAAATGTGTTCAGGATCTGCTGGACAGAAAACAAGCATTTGAGGAGAAAATGTAAACAGCAAAATCTTGAAGGGAAAATATATATATAAACACGTATGAAGCTTAAAGGGATGGTTCAAAAATATATTTTGAAGAATGCTGGGGTCCAAACTGAACCCAACTGATTTGTATTATTTGTACATATACATTATAATAAAATTATATTAATATATATTTTTTCAAAATATATTTTTTTGTTCCACAGATGTCAGAGTCATAGATTTGAAATGACGTGTGTGTGTGTGTGTGTGTGTGTGTGTGTGTGTGTGTGCGGGTTTATGTGGTTTATGAGGACACAAATTTGTATAATAACATGGGTATGACAGAGGTATTACAATATGAAGGTGGTTTATGAGGACACTTCCTATGTCCCCGTAATTCAAAAGGCTTAAAAAAACATACTAAATGGTGTTTTTTTGAAAATCTAAAAATGCACACAGTCTCCTGTGAGGGCTAAGTTTAGGTGTAGGGTAGGTGTAGGGCAATAGCACACACAGTTTGTTCAGTATACATTTACATTTACATTTATGCATTTAGCAGACGCTTTTATCCAAAGCGACTTACATTGCATTCAAGTTACAGTTTTTACATTTTTATCAGCTCTTGTATAAAAACCATTACGCCTATGGAGAGTCCCCATAAACCACAAAAACCAACGTGTGTGTGTGTGTGTGTGTGTGTGTGTGTGTGTGTGTGTGTGTGTGTGTGTGAACTATCCCTTTATATAATTAGTTACTGAGGCTGACCAGACTGTAGAGGAGAGTTTTCTGGTTGAGATTCTCCAGATTGATTTGGGACTGATGTCTGGTTAATGTTACGCTGCTGATCTATAATAGAAACAAAGAGCATTATGGTCACTTAAAAGGTTAGTTCACCCCAAAATGAAAATTAGCCTGTTTTACTCACCCTTGAGGCATCCTAGGTGTATATGACTTTCTTCTTTCAGACGAATCCAATCGAGTTATATTAAAAATTGTCCTGGTTCTTCCAAGCTCTATCATTGCAGTGTCCAAAGCACGTCAAATAAAGCACGCGTATCCGTAATAAAACATGCCTCACACGGCTCTGTGGGGTGAATAAAGGCCTCCTGTAGCGAATCCATGTGATTTGTAAGAAAAATATCCATATCCAGGAGGCTTTTATTCATGCCCCGGAGCCGTGTGAGGCATGTTTTATTACAGATATTTGACATCTTGTGGACAGATGAACAGAAACACCCGCAGACTGCATAGAGATAGAGCTTGGAAGAGCCAGGACAATTTTTAATATAACTCAGATTGGATTCGTCTGAAAGAAGAAAGTCATATACACCTAGGATGCCTCGAGGGTGAGTAAAACACAGGCAAATTTTCATTTTTAGGTGAACTGTCCCTTTAAGAGTATCTGCAGTGACTGTTTTGGCTGATTTTTACATCTCATGAAATACATGAAACTGTATCTTCCAATTGTTGCTGTTCAGTCATATTAATCATGTTATGAACTGCTCCACACCTTTGTTCTTCTTGTATCTCCACAGCAGCAGCAGTGAGATGAAGAACAACAAGCACAACGATCCCAAAACCACTCCAGTGACCAGAAGAGGAGATGAAGCTGCTGAGACTGGAGAACATAAACATGCAGATTTGATCGTAAGCCACATATGATAATATTTCATAAAACCTAATATTGCAAGGCTTCTGACTTCACCCCCTGTGCTCCTGCTGGTTATAACATTAATTTTAATAAAGATAACATTGATAAACATTCAATGATAATAATAAGGTTGATAATAAACCTTATTTGCCTCAAAAGGAGCATCAGTGTGTATATTAATGCTCAACAACAGGCAAGTGTTTATCACAGTATTTACTCACCATTAACAGACAGATATTTTTTTTTACTCTCCTGTGATGATTGTGGTCTTCCATCTCTCTGTCCTCTACACCAGTACTGACCCTGATCAGACTCAGTAGCTCCTCTGATAGTGAGAGTGTCTCTGTTTACAGTGTAACGATCAGACGTCTGTAACATTACACTGTCTTTATACCACTCATATCTCCAGTCACTGTGATTAGACTCGATCACACACGTCAGATTGACTGTCTTTCCAGTAAATATAGTATTTGGTGTCACAGTCACTTTAGATGTGGGTACATCTGTTAAAGATAAAAGCAGACACAGATAAAATAGATGTACAGATGTTTTTTGTTACAAAGTGGTTTACTGCAGTTTATGCGTTCATAAATCAAGGCAATGATTAAACAGATAACAGTTAACTAAATCAGTTTCACACTGTTCCTGTTAGTAGCTTGATTTATTGATACTGTGATTATTTTATATACAGAAAAGCGATCAAATGTCGTTCTCTTTATAATCGCTGGAGTCTATCAGTGATGAAGTCTGTGACTCGAACAGTAGTTAAACTCCTGTAATAATCACTGACACAGTTTACCCTGCTCAACAAGTCATTTACATTATGTTTTCATTGTGTTAGTTATGATGATTTGTGAGATTGTGTTTATTACATTGCATCATGTTTCAGACACGAGTGTTCGGCTACAATGCTCATTGCTGCAATCTTTGATAGATCTAAATATCATGCTATAATCAACACTTTTCACCATTAGTTCATCTTGGTGGTTGTTTCAGTAAATGTTTTTGAGAATTGTCAGTCAATCATAGCAGTGAGTGTTTACATTAAAGTCTTGTAACAAGCTCCTTCCAACAGAGCATTCAAATCAGAGACTAAATGCAGAGAGGTTACAAAATGACCATTTATATCTATATTTTGAATGTTTTGATGGAAAACATACTAGGGCTGTCAAATAAAAATTTGAATTTCGAATATTTGTCGAATTCAAAATAAAAATCCACATTCGAATGCAAAAACGTTGTAGGTGTGCGTCAGGTAGTCTTATCAGTGGCATACGAGACGTGATGATGATGTTGTGTTTTAATGCTCTTGTTAGTCTATCCAGTTGAACCACTAGATGTGGCACTGCTCATTCAAAATATTGCAGAAAAAGAGAACAACAATTCAGAGAAGATCTACGGCAAAACTCAAAACAAGCCGTTCACACAGAACACATATTTATTACATTTTCTATAGAGACATCTATCACCATTGCACTCGCGTTTCGCACAAGTCGCATGTTTAGAAAGCCATGTAAAATTAATGTAAGTTCAACTTAAAAAAAAAAAAACATGTCTCGAGAATATTCTCGAGACATGAGTATAAGTTGAATAAGTTGTTTTTATGACTGTAAGTCATTCTCCTCAAATGCTATTGAGCTTTAAATGTGCATTTGAGCCCATTCAGTGGTGAGAAATTGCATATTTTACATATGATTTACAGTAGATTTTAATAAATATATAAAAATGTAAAAGGTGTGCATTATAGTTTACACCTATATGATCAGTTTACAGTTGTTTTTATGACTGTAAGTAATTCTGCTCAAATGCTATTGAGCTTTAAATTTACGTTTGAGCCCATTCGGTAGTGAAACATAGCATTTTTTTTTACATATGATTTACAGTATATTTTAATAAATATAAAAAAATGTAAAAGGTGTGCATTATAGTTGACACCTAGATGTACAGTTTAAAGTTGTTTTTATGACTGTAAGTCATTCTGCTCAAATGCTATTGAAGTTAGAAAAGTGTATACCAATATCGCATGTAACTTTAGAGACGGTCCAACGTCAAGCCAACTTTATGCCAGTCGAAGAGACCCGTAAATATGCTGCACGGAACCGACCCGGACCCGTATTTTATTTGAAAGTGGGACCCGAACCCGTGCAGACCCGAGAAATGCCTGAAATGTAACCCGACGCGGACCCGACCATTATTCGAAAGTTGGACCCGAACCCGGCTGGGAAGACACAGACCCGACTGCACCGTCCCGATCGGCACATATTGCACAGCAAATGCTAAGTCAATAATGTTACGTGCCTTGACAGGTCGTGTTCAGGTGTTGCTTTTGTGTAAGAGTTTGACTGTGTGGGCACATGTTTCCCCCCCCCTTTCTCTATCTCCCTTTTTCTTGCTCCGCGCTCGTTTGAGTGTAGCAGGTGCAGCTGCTTAGGGGGCGGAGCGGCTGGATGAGCTCGGCTTTGCAGACGGCATAAAGACAGAGGGAGATGTCTGCTCATGGAGTTCCCTCTCCTGTTTCTACAAGTTGCTAAGTGTGTTTGTGTGTGTATACACTTAGAACAGTTGTTGGCGTACTGGTTTGCTGTGTGCGTTGTGACCAGTTTGAACTCCCCGTGGGGAAGTTAGAAAGTTGTAAGCGGTATTAGGACGGTAAATGTACTAGTTGAGACTTCCCCATATTAGCACCGGGCTGGCTGTGTTACTAGTGGGGTGGCCTATTTTCTTTTTATTCGTTTTCTCCTGTGTTCGGCTAGCAGGGAGGTAAGAATTGTACTCTTTTGTTTTGTTTCTTTGTCGCAGGTAAGCTGCTATTAAAATTAGTTGGCTCCTTTTCTGTTTATTGTTTTGGCCAGAACGCCCCACTTAGCCCGAGCTTGTGAACTCCAAGTTAAGGGCTAATCCCCCTTATGATAAATAAATATACATTCTTTGGAATACGAGTTTCTTCAGTTGTGTTTGTGGGAGCGGGAGACTGGACTCCGGGTGGCACTCAATATAGAGTGCCGCCCTTAACGTTACGCATATCGCCTGGATTTAGGCTTCGTAACATAATGGGGGCTCGTCCTTAAAAAAAAACTTCTTGGACTAAAAAGAGCCTAAAGTTGGTGAGTAAATTTATGTTATTAGGTAACCATTTATTTGACATTGTTGATCCTTTCTCTTATAAAGTGTAAATAAGAGAAATTAACTGGCGGTGGAGGGAAAAGGGAAGAGTTATGGAGTCTGAAATCCAAGATTTTATTGACTCCCCGTCGTTTGAACAGTTCCATAGCTTTCGGAAAAAGGACTTACTGCAAATAGCGAGAGCTTTTGGAATATCAGTTCTGTCTTCGGCAACGAAAGCGGAAATCAAAACCGAACTCCTCTCTGAATTGACTTCTCGTGGTATTTTAACGGAGGAAACGGTTCTTCCTAAAGAGTTTGATCCTACTACAGCTCTAAAATTAAAAGAGTTGGAGTTACAAATTAAGCGTGAGGAAAAGGAAACGCGAGCACTTCGTTTGCGGGAATTGGAGCTAAATCGTCAGATTAAAGAGGAAGCACGTTCGGTAGCTGCTCGTGCGTATAGTGATGGATCAGTTGGTTTCGGTCAGTTTGATCCTAGTCGTTATATGAAACTTGTGCCGCAGTTTCGGGAAACTGAAGTTGATGCCTACTTTACTGCTTTTGAAAGGGTGGCTGGTAAATTGTCTTGGCCAAAAGATATGTGGGCGGTGATGTTACAGAGCAGCTTCGTGGGCAAAGCTCAAGAGGTTTGCTCTGCATTGCCCATTGAGGATTCGCTCGATTATGACATGGTGAAAGCTGCTGTTCTAAGAGCCTACGAACTCGTACCAGAGGCTTATAGACAAAAGTTTAGGAACCATACCAAAACCGCTAAGCAAACCTTTATCGAATTTGCACATGATAAAAGGGCTATGTTGGAGAAGTGGTGTACTGCGTCTGAGGCCACGTCGTTTGACCGCCTCCAGGAGTTAATATTATTGGAGGACTTTAAAAGTTGCCTCCCTGAAAACTTGTGGTTGCATCTAAACGAGCAGAAAGTCGCTACATTATCAGAAGCGGCGGTACTGGCTGATGAGTATGTTCTAACTCACCGAACTGTTTTTCCTGCAGGTCGTCAGACCCAAGGAGTGAGAGGGAGTACAGAGAGGAATACGGCAATTGTGCGTTCCCTAAGACCAGAAGCTCGTGTAAGCGCGCCGGCAGGGGGTGCGCCTAAACGTACAGAGTCCAGACGTGTATGTTTTTACTGTCTTGATCCCAATCATTTTATTGCTGATTGCAAGGCGTGGAAACAAAAGGGTGGGGCTTCTAAAATGAAAAGCATTGCACATGTGACATCTGAACCTCAAGTAAAAGCGGCTGGCCAGTGGTTGCCTGACACGAACCTTTTTAAACCTTTCCTGTTAGACGGGTCAGTTTCAGTGTCTCCAGAAGAGACATCGAAAACTATCACAATTTTGCGGGACACAGGCGCCGCCCATTCGCTATTGTGTGAAGGGGCGTTACCTTTGTCGACAAAGACCTATACTGGGACTGATATTTTGATTCGCGGAATTGAACTGGGGTGCATGAGGGTTCCTGTTCACTCTGTGTTTTTAAAATCGGATTTAACTTCCGGTACCGTAGACGTGGGTGTGTGCGCCAAACTCCCAGTTGACGGTGTAGATTTTATTCTCGGGAACGACTTGGCTGGGGGTCATGTTTTCCCTTATCCTATAGTATCTGCACGCTGCGATGCGGTTTCAGAACTAACCACTGTGTCCCCGGTTTTATTTCCGGCATGTGCCGTTACGCGCTCGCAGTCACAGAAGTTTGCAGACATCGTTGATTTGTCTGATTCCTTCCTCCTGCGTTCAAACCCTGCAGAGCTTGTGTTGTCAGTGGATGACAACGTGGTGAGAGCGAGCTCTGATGTGCATGCAGAGGGGAATGAAACGGTTAACATCGGACGTGAACAACTTAGTAAGTTGCAACAGTCTGATCCGTCTTTGTCTCGCTGTATTGAGTCAGCAGTGAAAACAAAAGATGAACTTGATAGTGTGAGAACAGGTTACTATTGGGATAATGAGGTATTGATGCGCAAATGGCTTTCAGAGGCTGGAGAGGAAACTGAGATAACTCCTGTGTATCAAATCGTACTACCTGTGTATTATCGCCCAGCAGTGCTTAAGTTAGCCCATGATCACGTGATGGCCGGACATTTTGGAATTAATAAAACCTTCCGGCGGGTGGCAAATTATTTCTTTTGGCCTGGGTTGCGATCTAGTGTAGCGGGATACTGTCGTTCTTGTCACGCGTGCCAGATCGCGGGGAAACCCAATCAGATCATTCGACCCGCTCCCCTACATCCTATTCCTGTGATGGGGGAGCCATTCGAGCGGTTGATCCTAGATTGTGTAGGGCCGCTCCCAAGATCTAAAAACGGTTACCAGTACATCCTCTCATTAATGTGTGCTGCTACTCGTTTTCCCGAGGCTGTGCCGGAACTTGAAGGCAACGACTGTGGTGAAGGAACTTGTTAAGTTCTGTTCCCTTTTTGGGCTGCCGCGGATTATTCAAACGGATCGTGGAACCAATTTTACATCAAAGCAATTTAAACGAGTGTTGAATGGACTGTCAGTGGCTCATCAACTATCTAGCGCGTACCATCCTCAGTCCCAAGGAGCGCTGGAGCGCTTCCACCAGACACTTAAAACTATGTTGCGTGTGCATTGTGTAGAAACTGGAAGGGACTGGGCAGATAGCCTACCATTACTGATGTTTGCCGTGAGAGAAGCAGTGCAAGATTCTCTGGGGTTCAGCCCGGCAGAGCTGGTTTTCGGTCATTCAGTTCGTGGTCCTCTTAAACTTTTAAAGGAGCAGTTGCTAGCATGTGAATCCACGAAGGTGCCGGTGAAAGAATATGTTGACGCGCTGCATAAGCGTTTAGCGCACGCCTGTGAACTTGCGAAGTCTAGTCTTAAAGAGTCCCAAATTGTAATGAAGGAGCGCTATGACCGGGGTAGTATTGCTCGTTCGTTTGAACCTGGTGAGCCAGTGCTAGTTTTGTTACCAGTTCCTGGCTCTTCTCTCCAGACTAAGTTCACTGGCCCCTTTGTGGTTGAAAAGAAAATAGGTGACACCAACTACCTACTTAAAACACCAGATGGTAGGAAGAAAACGCGGATGTGCCACATTAACATGTTGAAGCCCTATTACGGGAAATATCTGTCAAACGAAACAGTCAAGACTGTAGTGGCGGTGGCTAGTCTCGGTTCCCCGACCGAGATGGAGGACGATGAAGAAAATGTTTCCCCTGTGTCAGGAAACCTGCAGAATTCTGGTATTCTTGGAGATTTAAATGCCTATTTAGCTCATTTACCGGTGTATCAACAGGAAGATATTGTAGAGCTAATTAACAGTCACAGTAGCATTTTTTCTGATGTTCCGTCTCGCACTAACATACTAACTCATGACATCGACGTTGGGAACTCAGTTCCTATTAAGCAACATCCCTACAGGGTGAACCCCCACAAGCGTGGCGTCATGAAGACAGAGGTGGAATACATGCTTCGAAACGGTTTGGCGGAGCCTAGTCAAAGCGCATGGAGTTCCCCCTGCCTGTTAGTCCCTAAAGCTGATATGTCTTTCCGATTTTGTACAGATTTTCGGAAAGTTAATGCTGTTACTAAACCAGATTGCTATCCTCTACCGAGAATAGATGACTGCGTTGATAGGGTGGGCCCTGCGAAGTTTGTGACGAAACTTGACTTACTGAAAGGATATTGGCAGGTGCCCCTCACCCCGCGTGCGGCTGAAATTTCGGCATTTGTGACGCCAGACCACTTCTGTCAATATTCTGTCATGGCATTTGGGATGCGGAACGCTCCCTCCACATTCCAACGCCTCATGCACTTGGTATTACATGATGTTAAAAACTGTGATGCATACCTAGATGATATTGTGGTGTACTCTCACACGTGGGAAGAGCACATTGGAACTCTGCAAGAGGTATTTTCCCGACTAACTAAGGCGTTCTTAACCGTGAACTTGGCCAAATGTGAATTCGCTAAGGCCTACATCACCTTTCTCGGTAAACGCGTGGGTCAGGGACAAGTCTGCCCGATCGATGCCAAAGTTACCGTAATAACTGAATTCCCTAAGCCTTCTAACAAACGTGAGTTGCGCCGTTTCCTCGGCATGGCCGGGTATTATCGCGGGTTCTGTCGGAACTTTGCGAGTCTGGTCGCGCCTTTAACAGATCTCCTCCGGCTGTGCCAGACTTTTTGCTGGACCCCTACGTGTGAGCGTGCTTTCACCGGAGTGAAAGATCTTTTGTGTAATGCCCCAGTTTTGGCCGCCCCGGAGTACGACCGTCCCTTTTCGCTTGAAGTTGATGCAAGCGCTGTGGGTGCGGGGGCTGTCCTGTTGCAAAACTCAGGGGCGAACATTAAGAAACCGGTCTGTTACTTTTCGAAAAAATTCAGTCGCGTCCAATGCAAATATAGTACTATTGAAAAAGAAGCACTTGCCCTATTGTGGGCGGTGAACCATTTTGAGGTTTACCTGGGTGGTTCAACGTTTCCAGTCAAAGTGTACACGGACCACAATCCCTTAGTGTTTCTCAACCGTATGTACAATACAAATCAGCGTTTAATGCGATGGTCTCTTGCACTTCAAGAGTTCAACTTAGAAATTATCCATAAGCGAGGCAGTGAAAATGTAGTTGCCGATGCACTGTCCAGGGCTCATAGTGCTGAAAAAGTAGAAACACATTCTAGTAAGCAAGAGTGAAGGTAGAATGCATAATCTTTTGGGAGGGGAGGAGTGTTACGTGCCTTGACAGGTCGTGTTCAGGTGTTGCTTTTGTGTAAGAGTTTGACTGTGTGGGCACATGTTTCCCCCCCCCTTTCTCTATCTCCCTTTTTCTTGCTCCGCGCTCGTTTGAGTGTAGCAGGTGCAGCTGCTTAGGGGGCGGAGCGGCTGGATGAGCTCGGCTTTGCAGACGGCATAAAGACAGAGGGAGATGTCTGCTCATGGAGTTCCCTCTCCTGTTTCTACAAGTTGCTAAGTGTGTTTGTGTGTGTATACACTTAGAACAGTTGTTGGCGTACTGGTTTGCTGTGTGCGTTGTGACCAGTTTGAACTCCCCGTGGGGAAGTTAGAAAGTTGTAAGCGGTATTAGGACGGTAAATGTACTAGTTGAGACTTCCCCATATTAGCACCGGGCTGGCTGTGTTACTAGTGGGGTGGCCTATTTTCTTTTTATTCGTTTTCTCCTGTGTTCGGCTAGCAGGGAGGTAAGAATTGTACTCTTTTGTTTTGTTTCTTTGTCGCAGGTAAGCTGCTATTAAAATTAGTTGGCTCCTTTTCTGTTTATTGTTTTGGCCAGAACGCCCCACTTAGCCCGAGCTTGTGAACTCCAAGTTAAGGGCTAATCCCCCTTATGATAAATAAATATACATTCTTTGGAATACGAGTTTCTTCAGTTGTGTTTGTGGGAGCGGGAGACTGGACTCCGGGTGGCACTCAATATAGAGTGCCGCCCTTAACGTTACGCATATCGCCTGGATTTAGGCTTCGTAACAATAAAGTTGCGGGAAAAATAAAACCTTTTTGCCTTATAAACTACTGTTAGTAGCCCTCTCCCTGACTGCGATGCATACAATCCTCCTTGGCAATACATTTCCATCCATGTTAGTCTGTTCCTCTCTCTTACCGTCTGAAAGAGCTTCTTAATGCACTCATTATTCCAGCTTTAAAAGTCTACTTGCTGTCACGGAGACAATGCAACTTTACAGGGTTTTTTTTTTCATGGGAAAAAAAAATGAAAAAAGGTTTTCTGAGGTACAACTGCAAAACCACCATACCATGTAAACACAATAACAACAACAATAATAATATCATTCCAGATTAATTAAGAGGTGCAAAAAACACTGATGTTAAAGAGGAGAGATGGTCTCTTTTTTTTTTGCTCCTGTCAACTAAATGGTTTCATGACAATTCTTCCGGGATCGTTAGGTATAGTAAAGTTAATAACTTGTTAACCTGTTTCTCAGCTTTTTTGTTGATTATGTGAATATTTTTATAATATTTGATTAGGAAATTAAATAATAAATAAATGAATATGCCATAATGATAAATGCACATTGAGAAACATTACACTTTCTTCCAGCTGTATTACTCAGTATATGTGACCTGTGCTGACAAAATGAGTTCATTAAGCTCTCGTCTAGTGATCCTAACGCTCCTCATAACAATTAAACATCTAAAAATGCCTTTATTTGTGTGCTTTCTAAAGTTTTCAGTTTTTCTGCTCACTACTTGACAACTGCTTCCCCTCAGCACAAGTTTGGTATTGTTGTAAAGCGCGCCAATCCAACTTTGTGAATATTATAGTGAATACTCGATGTCATGAGTCTGAACCAATGAAACATAATTTTCAAACCCATGCTGATGTAAACAAACCAGCTTGTTGCTAAGCAGCAAATAACACCTTTGGCGATTGTTCAAAACAACCTTCACATGATTTGTGACTTAACACGGAAACATCCATCCTTTGAAAACATGAAAAGAAAATGGCAGAAATTTGAATTTTTCAAGTTTTTTTTATATATATATATATATATATATATATATATATATATATTCACTAGTGCCCAATACATGCTGCTTAATATTGTCTGACTGCTATGATGGCAGAATGATGTGGACTAAAATACTTCAGACACTTTGGGCTGTTTCTCACAAAACTATTGTATAAAGGTAGAAGAGTTGGAATATAGCACATGGGTCATTGGTTTCTTAAAACTATCATGGTGTTTTTAGGTCCTTTTTGAACTTTGAAAGCTCCTGTCGCCATTAATAAGTGACTTAAGTTGTTATAGGGATGCAATAGAAGAGCCGTATTGGGTGCCAGAACCATTCAGTGAACAGTTATTAAAAGAACCATTTTGCAAAGTTTGAAGAACATTTTAATAATCTAAAGACCCTTTTGTTCAGTGGAAAGATATCATGTATGTTAAAGGTTATTTGTGAAACCATCAAAGCTAATAAGAATCTATATTTTTAAGAGTGTATTATAGGGGAAGTTCACACCGAAATATTATGATGTGCTCAAATACATCAGGCTGAAGCTTTTAGCTGTTGTGTGGTGTCTCTAGTTTTTTCAGCATTATAAAAGAGTGTTGAGTGTTGTGTTTTTAAGATGACACTTCATAGTTCAAATTTAAAATACATTTTGAGATTCCTGTAACCAGTTTCATTGTTGCATCTGTTGTGAACACAAGATCAGGTCCTGTGTGAACAGCTCCATAACAAGTTAACAGAGAGTTAAACAATTAAACCCTCAAACGAAGTGTAAATTATGATATTTATGAGCAGAGGTGTCAAGTAACGAAGTACAAATAGTTCGTTACCTTACTTAAGTAGAAATTTTGGGTATCTATACTTTACTGGAGTAATTATTTTTCAGCCGACTTTTTACTTCTACTCCTTACATTTTCACGCAATTATCTGTACTTTCTACTCCTTACTTTTTAAAAATAGCCTCGTTACTCCTATTTCATTTCGGCTTGTTTTCATTTCGGCTTGTTTTCATTCCGGCTTGTCATCGATAAAAAAACCCCCTAAAAAACACCTATCCAGATAAATCTCGCCATCCGGATAGAGTGAATTTGATTGTGGTTGGATGAGAAGAATAAACACCATTCCGACACCCTATTGGTTTGTATGCGATCCATCGCACATGACACAAATCACGTCACACTCCAGCAAGGACATAGCCAGTGTTGGGGTCGTTACTCAAAAAAGATTATTTCTTAAAAGTTATTATTTCTCCACTACTGGCTCATTTATCAAACGGGTGCTTTCTCTTCGTCCTCCACAAATTAAGCTACAGTAGGTAGTTCGGTAGAGAGACGTTTGAATAAATTAGCGTTTGCGATTGACAATGTTGTGATAAGTAGGCTATACTAACTTTGTAACTCGTTACCCCCAACACTGGACATAGCAGACGTATGTAGCCAAGTACGAAGATGTCCGTGGCATAGACTCAAGAAGAGAACTCGAGGATTGTGAGTTATTTTTTATTTTTATTTTTTGATTAATCACTTGGATTAATCATTCATTTTGACAGCACTAATGTTTATTGTATATAGACAACCATACTAGGGTAATTGTTACTAAACCTGCCCTGAGTACACCAATTTTCTTGTCCGTTGCCCTCACAGATTCCTGCAGCTAAGCTTGGATGTACATTTACATTCCAATAAAGGTTATTGATGACATGCCTCTGAAGTTTGACTTTTTGCACCATTACAATACTTATAGGCAACTAGTCATCATATCTTCCACTCCATGAAACACGTTAATGCTCAGCAGTACACATATGTTTTTTTAATGTATTTGCATTGTACTAAAATGCATTCATTTTCAATGGGCATATATGCGGCTGAAACAGGTAGCCTAGTGCATCCCAAATTTTTCAACATTAACATTTTAATATAACATTATAGTCATTAAGGCCTTTAGAAAAATGTTTTTTTGAGGAGGTGGGGTAGTGCACAATAGGCCCCTGTAGTGCGGCCTAAGCTTTTGTCCTTAATGGCATTTTTTTCCTTACATTACTTTTACTTTTATACTTTAAGTAGTTTTGAAACCAGTACTTTTACACTTTTACTTGAGTAAAAAGCTTGAGTTGATACTTCAACTTCTACAGAAGTCTTTTTAAACCCTAGTATCTATACTTCTACCTGAGTAATGAATGTGAATACTTTTGACACCAGTGTTTATGACCAGTGTTGGGCACGTTACTTTAAAAAAGTAATTAGTTATAGTTACTAGTTACTTCTCACAAATACTAACTGAGTTAGTAACTGAGTTACATCATTATAAAAGTAACTAATTAACAGGGAAAGTAACTATTGCGTTACTTTTTTAAAAAAATGTTCAAATGTCAAATAACTTGGATGCCCCAATATTAAATATGTTAAATTAATGAAATGGACACTAAATAGAATAAATTATTATAAAACATTGTACATGAATCGACACTATTTATCTACTGACACTTAGCATCAGTTAGTTAAGCATTATAATATGATATTATGATAATTTAGCATTATATGATGATATAATTTTAGTAATTAGAATAACCAAGTATGAATTCATATTTGTCATGATGACTGAACTTAGGACTGGTGGTGCTTAAGATATTGTTTGTCATTTAGTGTTTCTATACAAAAGGGGTAATAGGTGAGCGCCGGCCAATGAGATTATCGTTTGCGCAGTAGCTCCGCGCACTAACAGAGAACCCGGCCGTTCTTAAAAGCTGAAGAATTCCAAAGGAACTTCGTTATTTTGACAGAAACATACAACAAAGAATATCGTTTACATGTAGCGCGTCAATTCTGCATGTTATGAATGTTATGTTACGCGCGCGCGCGCGTGTGTCTGTCTGTCTGTCTGTCTGTCTGTGTGTGTGTGTGTGTGTGTGTGTGTGTGTGTGTGTGTCTCTCTCTCTCTCTCTCTCTGTGTGTGTGTGTGTGTGTGTCTCTCTCTGTGTGTGTGTGTGTGTGTGTGTGTGTGTCTCTCTCTGTGTGTGTGTGTGTGTGTGTGTGTGTGTGTGTGTCTCTCTCTCTCTGTGTGTGTGTGTGTGTGTGTGTGTGTGTCTCTCTCTGTCTGTGTGTGTGTGTGTGAAACAAAGCTACGGCGAGTTGTGCGCTTCACACTAGAGTTTACGGTACGTCAAACACAGCTACACTGCGCATCCATTCAGATGAACTGAAAAATAAAATGATAATAATATTATAATAAATTATAGTAACGCCGCATTTTATTGTCAGTAACGGTAACGGCGTTGTAACGGGGGAAACAGTAATTAGTTTGATTACTCGTTACTGAAAACAATAACGCTGTTATTCCCATCACTGTTTATGAGTAGCGTGAATGTGACATATGAAAACGAGAATGTCTTTTGATTGGATGTGTGATCATACATGTAGTACAGAAGAACAATGATATTTAACTCACCCTTCACAGAGAGAGAAACAGCAGAGCTTGATTGTGATGATTGTGGTCTTTCATCTCTCTGTCCTCTACACCAGTACTGACCCTGATCAGACTCAGTAGCTCCTCTGATAGTGAGAGTGTCTCTGTTTACAGTGTAACGATCAGACGACTGTAACATTACACTGTCTCTATACCACTCATATCTCCAGTCAGGTGTCCAGACATGTCTCCAGTCATATGTCAGGTCATTTCTCCGTCTCCAGTCACTGTAAGTCTCAATCACACACTTCAGAGTGACTGTCTCTCCAGTGAATACAGGACTGTTTGGTGTCACAGTCAGTGTAGATCCGGGTGAATCTGTGAAGAAAGAAGACGGAGGTCTTTCAGTGATCTAGTCAGAAACATGATCTGGTCTGAGTTCCTGTATTTGTGTAACACTGATGTTAAAGAGGAGAGATGTGGAGAGGAGAGTGAAAGTCTCTCCTCCGTCTGAACAATCACTGCAGGTTTAATGTGATTCAACATTAGATCATCTGAAACAATCACCAGACTTACAGTGAACAAGTGTGTTGTTTTTGTTCGCTGTAACTTATCAATGTTTTATATGTTACTCTGAGAACTTCAGGAGTTTGTAGATTCAGTGTAAATGTCTCGTCTGAATAAATGATCAAATATGTAGCACAGAGAGTTTATGAGGACAATGATATTCAACTCACCCTTCACAGAGAGAGAAACATAAGAGCTTGATTGTGGTGAAACTGATCTTATCTGTCCTCTACACCAGTACCAATCCTGATCAGACTCAGTAGCTCCTCTGATAGTGAGAGTGTCTCTGTTTACAGTGTGACGATCAGACGTCTGTAACATTACACTGTAGTATCCACTGCCTTTATACCACTCATATCTCCAGTCACTGTGATCAGGTTTTATCACACAGGTCAGATTGACTGTCTCTCCAGTGAATACAGGACTGTCTGGTGTCACAGTCAGTGTCGGTGTGGGTAAATCTGTAAAGAAAGTAAAAAAAAAAAAACTAAACAAAAAAAAAAACAGTGACTCAAACACCTCTTTCTTTGAAATTTTGTAAATGTTTCACAGAACTGAACAATTGATCCATGCACACATCCAGTGAAATGACAGACTTCTCTTTGTCGTACTTGTAACACTGATTGCAGGTATCCTGAGACGATGGACAATATAATTGATTTTATTACATTTCCTGAATTCAAACAAATAGAGCAAAATGTCCCGGAGTATTCAACCCCAATACAAATGAAGACAAACACATTCATTTTCTGGTTGTCATACACTCATTAAGTTACAGTTTTCATCTGCTCAAGCAGAACGTTAATGTTATCTTGTGCTTTAGCAAGGTATCTCTGGCTAAAACTAGCTAACGTTAAAGTTATTGAGTCCTATAACGTACAAACCTAAATAGTGGACTGTTCTTGCGTCTTGTAGAGTGTAGGTCAAACATTTCTGTGCCTCTCCATATTAAACTGGTTAAATGTACATTAATTTAATCGTACCCTGCGATACATGAACAGTGTTGATCCTGCATGTTGTCATCCACGATCGTAATATGAGACTTCTCCCGCTTGCATTGTGATCTGTAAACCCTCGCTTGCATGGAATATGTCATTATCATTTGGTGGTCTTCTGTGTCCAAAATTGTGCAAAAACACGTGGGACAAGGTTTTCACGCTGCAGCTGTCATTGTAAGACAGTGAGCAACTCCGTTTGTTTGTCCGAGGGAGCAACAGTAACTAACAGTAACTGTGTGTGTGCAGGGGGTATTAGTGCAGCTTATCTTCATGTGATATCTTCTATTTTATCTTGACGACGGCTAAGTAGTTTGCCAGACTGGTTTTGGCATGTATTGAGTGATCTTTCTTTTGGTGTGTATTGATGTGTGTTATTTAACTGATGCATCTATGAATTGTTGTACCTTTAGTGTTTGCAGTGTAATGAAACTGTGTATAATTGGTGGGCAGATTAATTAATTTTAATGTGTTGAAACCCTCTGCTGAATACCTTGAATACATTGATTTTCTATGTGCTGGGTAACTGGGTCATTGAAATACATATGTGACAATCATCTCAACCTGCTGCTTTGCTCTCTTGAGGTTTTTAATATTTGTCTTATTGTATAAAAATAATGTGCTTCAGTCTTCTTGCTATTGGTGCCCAAATAAATTGCCTTGTCCAGTCTGGACCATTTTGGACTTTTACAGAATATAATATTAATGAGGAAAAAATGTTTTTAAATGTTTTTCCTACTTAAAATTAGACACTATAACAATATCAATAAACATTTACAGCTTTTATTTTTAGTTATTTATTTTCTAAAAGTGTGTTGTCTCAAGGCAACATTGTACCACAATGGACTAATTTAAACATTTGACATTTTCATGCAGAATAAATAAATATATTTGAAAACATCAATTTATTTAACCAAACACTTGAACAAACAGATTTATCTAGTTTTTAATGTATTGCACATCTCATATTTAATAAAAAGTAACATTTCATATCCAGCTGTTGGTCTCAGGCAACATTGTACCATCGTGGATCACAAGTATAACTAAACTATCATATCTGTTATCATACCAAAACATTATAATCAGTGTGGTTTCAAAGTAAAAAAAAAAAAAAATACTCATCGTAACCTTATACTAATATGCACTTTATCCTTACAAGCATGCACATACACACACAAGCACATGCATGTAAAATCTCCTTCTTCTCTGACACCTCACTGCTTGTGAAAACTGAGGAAGCAATTCCTCTCAACAGAAAAATCATATGTGCAGATATAGTATGAGAATTACTATTCTTGCAAATGCATTACAAAATCATGCAAAAATTCTAATACCTTTAGATAATTCTAACTCTTTTCCTTACAAATATCATATACTTGTATTCTGACCCAGTATGCCTGCATGGCCTCATGTGATTACATTATGGTACAATGATGTTTTGATACATTTGATTAAATATGTAAAGTTTTTGAAAATACTTCTTTACTTTCCAATGAAGGTGACTAAGATGGTGACTAAGATTTTTGTAGGAAATGATGTGTACGGAAATTGATGAAAAATACACTGTTCACTGGACAAAATATGGAGTCATGTGACGTGCACATGTCCTGAAAGTGGAAACAAAATGGACCCCTGTGTGTCATGTGACCACTTTTTTGTATGTTCATTTATTAGTATTTAGGCTTGTTTGAGATGAACTACACTAGTCTGCCACCGGCTGGAGAGAGTAGACGCTTGCAGTCGGGGCAGAATTAAAAGCAGAGACGTCAAGTCAGACACTTTCTGCTCGCGGTAGACGCTCGCACCGTGTGGAGTGAAATAAATGCAATATTTGTCAAATACACAGACGTTTCAGAAACGTTTTCATGAGCAACAGAAACACTTTTTATATACTGCTGAATACAGCACCATCTGTTCATGAATAAAGTTCAACAAACATATACTATTTAAATACCAATAAAGTGGGTGTATATGCTTTTATCAGTGTTTTTTGTTAAACGTGACTCAATATAACAGTGCGACTACACTAAAAAAGCTTTACTGTTATAAAAACACAGATTTGTGAGCATGATTGAAATTGAATTATTAGAATAAACACACAACACACGTCGTGCTTGTCATCACAGAATCTGACCAATCAGAATAAAGTGTGTCGTCATCAAGGCTTAAAATAACAATATCAACACAAAGATGGAAGGAGTGCTCTCTTGTGGCTATCATACACACAGACGTGACACTAATCAAGTCCTTCAGGCTTATTTGAGAACTACAGTAACAGTTTTGCACCCCTGGTTTAAACTGCCTCTTTCTTACAATCGACTGCAAGCTCACATTCATATCTGCGTCTGATGATGAGTGCAGTGATCACATCTCAGAATCATCAACAAACACTGACAAGTGATGGACAGAAACAAGTCCTGCTTTCTTTTTTCTTTTTTGATAATCATAAAGAATACAGAAGATATGATCTGTTGCTACTTCTGTTTCCTTGTGACTTTAAAATGTGAAAGTGACCTGAGAGTTTTAAGAGACTTCAGTTTAAAAAATACAGTTTTCATTCTCATGAACAACTGAACTCTATGTAAGTGTCACTAGATTCCTAACATTATCAAAATCACTGATAAAGATTTACATCCCATAAACATCTTATGCAGTTCTGCATTTGATCAGAACAGTGACTAGAACATGTGATAACAGCATTAATAACAGCAGGCTACAGTGCTTCAATAGATGGGTGACTCTAGAATATCATGCAACTAACTCAACTAAATGAGAAAAAAAGAAATAAATGAACATGTAACTAACATATAACTATTTAAAACATATAACTACATTTTTAATTTATCATCATTTTAAATGAAGTTATTCTATTTTTCCAAAAGAAAATTCACAGGGTTATAGTAAAAAATACAACGTTCACATGTATCTGACTGACGGATAAACTGTATGCTGTTATTTCAGTGTTGCTGCTAATGTAATTATGTTAGCAAATCATTTTCTACATATATTCAGTTCAGTTAAATCAGTCAGAGCTACAATGCTAAACGTATGCACCCTGGACCAACAAATAATGATTTAAATGAGTGTTAAACAGATGTGAATATGATCACTCACCTGATACAGTCAGTGTAACAGCAGCACTGATGTATGAATTCTCTCTTTGACAGCTGTATTCACCACTGTAAGACACATAAGCTATGAAACTGTACTCTGCTGCTGTTGTGCTGTATACTGGATACTGAGTGTTTCCATCTTTAATAAACCAGCTGTATGTCCGCTGAATGTGTCCTGCTCCCTGTATGTCACATGAGAGAGTGACTGTCTCTCCGTTGAACACACGCTGATCTGGAGTCATCTTCACTACAGGTCTCACTGTATTAATACACATATGAATATTGATCACCTACAGTATCATTGTATCAATCAGTGTTATGAACTCAAAACCTTCTTGTGAGAAAAACACTGCATTGTGGACAAATAAACATCAAAGAACTACAAAACATTTCAGATTTGTTAATTGTACTGCAGTACAGCACAGTACCTTGAGTGAGTCCAGCGTGGATGAAGGACATCAGCACTAAAACCAGAAGAAACACAGATATGATGCAGTTTCATTCATTCAACTTTTAAAATTGATCTTAACCTACTTTCATTATTATTAATTTAATAATTTTTCACCAAGTCATGTATCACTGCAATCTCTAGAATAAGCTACAACAATTTCAACTCGAATGAATGTTTCATCATGTTTCATTTATTTGACAGATAATTTAGTATTGTAGTGTCAGGGGCATCATGCACTCATTATTTTTGAGGGGGCACGAGTGAAGGGGGGGGGGTGTGGTCGCGTGTCATGTGACACACAGCAGCAATGATACCACTGTATAACTGATATAGGTTTATGTTTTATTTTTTATTTGTATTCGAAATATTCCCAAACTATATAATGAAATATCTTGCTTCTCAAATATGTATGCATTTTGCACCTTTATAGATTATGTTAGTTGATCTACTGGTGATGGTAATCAAAAACAGGTTTAATGATAATTAAAATATGTAACGGGATCATTAAAATAACCTCACAGCTGATATGTCAATATGTCTTGGCGAGCTACCTCCAATCAGGCCACGAGCTACTGGCAGCTCACGAGCGACGTGTTGGAGACCCCTGGTGTAATCTACTAACTTTGTGTAGTGATGCTGGTGACGTGTTTAAAACGTCACAATCATTAAATAGGTGGCCAATGAGTTATCTCCCGGTTAGGGTATATAAGTTGGTTGGTCATGCCTCCTGGGGTGCGTCATGGTCAAAAGCCCACCCCTTTCTCTTTGTTATGGACTACCGAGTGTGGTGTTAGGTTGCTGGGACATACTGGGTGTTTCTCACACAGAAGGCTGCATCCTACCGAGGCTGCGTCTTTCCTAGTTCAGTTCTTCAGAGTCTTGTAGGCTAGACTCCTCCTCGGCATTAAACACTAGAATCAGACGCTCGAGTAAGTGCGCGTGTCTACGTCACATATGTTCCCGCCCTCACAGTCATGGTACAAAAACACTAATAAAACTTAGTTTGGGAAAAATACTTTATTACAAATGTTTATATTATTTGGCTTTCTATTAATGTAATACAATGAATCACAGCGATCTACAATCTCCCTGTGGCTTAAATTATTGGCAGTTTAGCGTTTAGTAAGTAATTTACACCAAAACATAAGATAACATCTATCCTTTCATGTCCGAAAACATTATTTTTGTCTTATATTTCATAATAAATTCAGACAAGCTCAGTACTGACTCGTTCTTCTTCAGTTTATTTTCATGAAATGGAATGGGTACAAAGGATTGTGGGTGATTGAAGGTCGTGGAGGATACATCCCATGCATCCTTCAAATCCAGCTGAATGAAGGACGTGAAACGAAGGCTGTCTTCCAAGGATCCTTCAGATTGAGATGGCCTTCAGCGACGTTTGATGACGTGGCAGCCGAGAAATGCAGCCTTCGTAGGATACGGTCTTCTGTTTGAGAAACACCCTCTGTGTGTAGTGTGCTGGTCGCTCGCTCTCAGTGCGGTGTGCCTTCACGGCTCCCAGTGTTGCAGCTCTGCAGTATAACTTATTAGTCCAGGTCGCAGCACCAGCTGTTGGTGCCATAGCCTTTAAAGAAGTTGTCGCACGATTCTCATATTTATCATCGTGAGTGTTACATCATCGGATTACTGGAATAGGTTCAGCGGGAGCAGTGACTAATACAGCTCGTTTCCTATTCCTCATTGTTTGAGCCACGCTGCTGCTTTTGGAGCCTAATTACGTCCACGTTTAGCGTCCAAGTGGGCTTGATGTTTGTTTATTTGTTTTTTTGGTGATTTGGTATTTTGTTTGTTTGCTTTACTGCCATGGTAGTAGTTCTCATCAGTTGCATCAATTACCGTTATGCAGTGGTGATGGTATGGGTCATTCTGTAACCATCTGACCGGTAATTAGTTTGAATTTGATGCAACTTAAACCTGTGATGGTATAATTCTTTTTTTTTTCTTTGTGGTATGTTTTATTTTGTTTGGTTTTGAGTGATTGCACTCTTGTTTTTTTGAGAGCTCTTTTTCTAGAAGTTGGTTGTTTTCTTTTTTTTCCCTTTTGTTTATTCTTTGTTGATATGGACGTTTAATTAATTGCTTTATTTTCTTAACGTGATTTCTTTCTGTTTGGTTTGTAGGAGCTGAAGCGGGCTGGGTCTTGACAGCATCACAGACATTATTTCACTTGGGGTGGTCGTTGTGGTGTATCACTATTGCTGTGTTATTATTTGCAGTTAATTTTGTGTGTGTGATTCTGATTGGCGTGACTTCTTTTACATACCTGGGGCTGTTATATTAGCCCGCTTCTTGGGAGGACTCTGTCTTCTACAGGATCATTGTTTTGATGGTCTTTTTTTATTGTTCTCTATATTGAGTGTCTTTTTTTATTTTTTGTTTTTTACACCCCCTCCTGAGGGGGCAATGCCCCCTTTTGTCACACCCCATTTTGATTATTTAAATGTCCTGTTTAAAAATAGGAAAATAGACACGCTGTAGTTGTATATAATTATACGCAATGTATATAACTGTATATAATACACATTTTAAAATTGCATTGCATACCTGCTGCTGCCGTAATAAAGACCCATTTTGAATGTTTACGTGATTTTCTTCTCTTGGTGGAGCGAGGGCCGTCCTTTGGGCGTTACAACTGATGCGGTCGCACCGGCCCCGCACTTTGAGGGAGCAGTTATAAAATATTGTTCTTGTAAATACTTAACAGCATTTCAGAAATAAATGTGCATGCAAATTACAGTGACGTACAACAATTACCGTACGGTGTTCGTCAGTGGTCAAAAAGATATTAAACACTGAATATTAAATCGTTTTTATCTTGTAAACTCAGAGATGTGGATTCAGACGGCAGTTAAATTACAAAACAACCCTGGTGTTGGGGATTTTTACGCAGGTAGTGAGAGAAGGTAGACAGTCCGAATAGGGCTTATGACATAATTATATCATAGTATACAAAAATTCTAGTTTTTGATGGTCCGTTTTCAACATTCTGTTGACAATAAGTAACTTTGCAGTTACTTGTCAACAAGCTCTCAGTAGAGTATTGACTGTCTGATTAATATCTGCTTACTCTTTATAGTGATAGTCTCCCCGCAGATAATCTACTGACTATAAGTAACTTTGCAAGTACATGTCAATTTATTCTAACCCTAACCCTACCAATCTACTAATACTGTACTAACACTACAATGACAGTTATGTAGGTGTAACATTACTTATAGTCAACAGAATGTGTTAAAGGTACCATCAAAATAAAGTGAAACCAAATTCACTTTTGTATTAAGACACTTGTGAACATGTTACATGCAGTAATGTGGTTAACGTTTCTCATCACTGATTATTCACTGGAACAAAACAAGCTACAAAACTCCTAAACAAACGACGTCAAAGTGTTTGAGATGCACTCAGACTCACTTCCTGTTTGACGTTGGTACCATCAACTTAATTGTGACTTTACAGTGGCCCCAAAAATTATTTAAACACTTAGGGTGTTTTCACATGAAGTACATTTTAAATGAACCAAACTCAGTTCAGTTAAAGTGAACCAGAAAAGAAAACTGCTGTAAGTGACCGCAGTGCTTTTAGTGTTCACAATTTAAACAGGCTGATACAACATTTACATATTTGCAATTATATTAAAACAAGTGGCCTTTATTTTAATGAAATATAGCACAAGCACAATTTTCAATAAAAAAAACATTTCACAAAATAAAACATAATAAATATTACGTATAATAACTGGAGTCCAGAGTCTTTCTGATAGTCGAGCATTAGTGGAACATGTTTATGTTAATGTGATGAACTACATCTGGTCTATAAACCTGAGCAGAACTGACATCAAACATCCACTAAAAATGATGTTGAAACAAACTGGTTAAAATATAGTGAAAAAGTGTCTCAGAAAACAGAAGTTAGTTCTGAAAAAGCTCGAGCATCATTTGTTGGCTCTTGGTTTGACATGTTGTGTCTAATGCAATGGAATTCATACATTTTTAAAGGGATAGTTCACCACAACATGAAAATTCTGTCATTAATTACTCATCCTCATGTTGTTCTAAACCAGTACGACCTTCATTCATCTTTGGAACACAAATTAAGATATGTTTGATGAAACCCAAGAGCCGAGACCCTTCATAGACAGCAACGTAACTACCATGTTCAAGACGCAGAAAGGTAGTAAGAACATTGTTAAAATAGTCCATGTGACATCCGTGGTTCAACCGTACTTTTATGAAGCTACGAGAATAGTGCATCTTCTTCTGCTTGTAAAGAAGGAGCAGCACATGTGCTTAAATAAAGTTGTTATTTTTGTTTTCTTTGCACAAAAAAGTATCCTCATAGCATATCCTCATAGCCTCATAGCTTCCTACATTTCTGGGCCTTTACCGGTTCAGTTCCCTTGTTGTCTATTGATGGTCAGAAAGCTCTCGAATTTAATCAAAAATATCTTAATTTGTGTTCTGAAGATGAACGAAGGTCTTAAGGTTTGGCAGAATGACAGAATTTTAATTTTTGGGTGAACTAACCCTTTAAGTGTGATTTAGCTGTCTAAGTACTTTAACATATACTTTAAGATGTCATCACATTAAATTTGAACAATAAAGAATATAATTTGCAGTCGGCGCTGATAGCCTTGCAGTGCACCAACATACAGCTGTTATTGTGCTAATCCTGACACGAGGACCTTTCCTGATCCACCCCACACTTCACTTCCTGTCAATTCTGATCTGTCCTGTCTCAATAAAGACAAAACATGCCAGAAAAAGAGAATATAATTAGCAGTAAGACTAAAGTCACAAACCCTCCTACACTCAGCACAACCTGTTGAGATTGATCCTCAACTGAATACAACATATTAGAAACAGAAAACAGAAGAAAGTGTAGAAGAGGGCAGCCAAACTCAGTTCCTGGAGATCTGCAGACCTGCAAATTTGAGCTGATTTGAGAACTACAGATAACAAGATTGGAAACACTGCTGGACTGTGGTCCTTCAGGAACTGAGTTTTGCACCCCAGATATAGAATATAATAAAATACTTACGGAGGATGAGAGGCAGTGCACCAGACCCCATACTGACACATTAATAAAAATAACCTGCTGTCCGGTGTCATCTAAAACATACACTTCCTGTTTAAACAGTCATTTCACACTTCAGGAAGAGATGAGGGAGGAGATGAAACTCTTTACAGAAATAAATGAAGAAATAGGAAGAAAAACAGATTCATTGTAAGATATTGAGCTTCTTTTTTAGTGCATGCAAGTTATTAGAGCTCTGTTTCTCTACTTGAAGATACGTTCTTTTAGAACTGTTCTGAAACTGTTATTTTGTTCATTCACACACAGCTGCACACATTAAGATTGGATGTCATGAGGTGACATCTACTGTAGGTCTTTTAATGTAATTTGAGTTATGTTTTTTTGTACTTTGCAGCTGAAGTGTGCTTCATTCTGGTGAGATTGTGAGTAGCTCTGGTCTTGGTTTGTCGTCCAAAAGCCTTCAACACAGACGACAGGCAGCTGCAGTCAAGACGAGTGGAAAAGAGCTGCAGAGAACAAAGCAGAAGTAAAACCAACAACTATCAGCTCAACTCACCCAAAAATGAAAATTCTGTCATTAATAACTCAGCCTCATATCATTCTAAACCCATAAAACCTTCATTCATCTTCGGAAAACAAACATTAAGATATTTTTGATGAAATCCGAGAGCTCTCTGACCCTCCAAAGACAGCAAGGGATCTGAAATGTTCAAGGCCCAGAAATGTCGTAAGGACATTGTTAAAAGTGATTCAAGCATAATTTTATAAAGCTACAAGAATACTTTGTTTACAAGCAGAGGAATGCACACGCATATGTAATGACCTTCCAACTGCAGGGAATTACAGTCGACGCGTGTTCCGCTCATTTCATCATTTATTTGACAAGCACTTACACAACATTGAAATGGGAAACGGAGCTCAACACAGCTCCCAACACAGTCTCAAAACTGTGTCCCTTTCCCCATAGGCCACACCCCTACCTCGTCACTACCTGACTAAATCACAGATCTCGCGGGTACAGCCCACCTCATTATCTGATTAGGGGAAAATAATAAACATTATATAATATACAATACATATAAGTGCATAAACAAATAACATGAAACAATAACTCACAGGCTCGTACAGCATACGTTGTGTCATGAACGCATGTCAAGGACTGACAGCGAAGAGAAGAATTGTTGAGTAATGTCATGATTTTTGTTTTCTTTGCAAACAAAAAGTATTCTCATAGCATGATAAAATTATGGTTGAAGCACTGATGTCACATGGTGTCATGGTTCTGTTGTGTGTGTCATGTGTTCCTGTCTCTTGTGTCCATATTTGGTTTGTTTCCTGTCCTTGTTTCATGTCATTATGAGTTAATTTGTGTCCAGCTGTGTGTATGTGATTATGTGTTAATTACCCTGTGTATATTAGTCCTGTCTTTTGAGTTTGATTTCTTCTGGTCTACTCGTTATTCCCCGGTGTTTCTGTCCATGTCAGTCCTGCCTTGATGTCTACATTAAAGACTATTATTTGAGTTTAAGTCCTTGTCTGCGTGTTCCTGTTCCTCCCTCGTGTGTGCACCGTGACACATGGACTATTTTAACAACATAATTTTATTTTAGACGACAGATTGAGGCATCTGTGACGGCAGGTATACAGTGAAACAGAAGAGAGAGAAACTCCTCACACTAGTGCAAGAGCAGAAGTGTTTCATCACCCGGCACAGCACTTCCTGAAGAGATGAAGTGATGCATTTAGTGACGTGTTGATGCAGATGAGTATCACTGACCTACAGGAAAATAATGACAATTCTGTGATTACACACAGGTTTCAGTTCCTCTTGAAGCTCACAGACTGACACAATGTTCATGCCATTTCATGATAGTCAATGTTGCAATGTCAGCTTTAGAGGAAAAGTATAATTTGGCTGAGTATAATTAACAAACAAAGATTTTTGAGAAGATGAGTGTAATGTTGCAGTGCTCCAGACTTTATTCAGCTTTCACTCATGAAATCTGTTGTTGAAGTTTAGTGAAATAAGACATTTGTAATAAATATTAATAAAGTAAGATGCAGTGTTAAAATGTATAATGTGATTAATATCTTGCTCAAAACATCCTCATGGTGGTTCCTCTGTCCTCCATCTTTGTAGAGCAATTAATGGATCCTTTTCACATTTCCAGGATTGGAAGTAAACTATAACAGGATAAACTTGTACATGAGAGACCACAAATATCATTTTTGTGTTCCCACAAAATCTTTGGACTTTCTGATGTAGTAACATTTGATTTCAGTGCTAAAAGACTGTAAATGTAAGTAAATCAGACATCTGTCCTCTGCTGGCTGCTTATAGACCCTGAGGACTGCTATGTACAGAGATGGGTAGATTACTTACAAACTGTAATCCGTTACTGATTCCAAATTACATGACAAAAAAAAAAAAAGTCAGTAACGTAATCATTACATTACACATTTTAGGTAATCAGATTACTTTTAGATTACATTTGACCTAACTCATTTATCACATTGATTTAAACAGGATAATCTTACCATAATGATGTAAAAATACAAAGAGTGGGAAAATATATTCCTTTCATTGTAATAAACAGCATGAAGTGCATTATATTACATCAAGGTTTCCAAATCTGGAGTTTGTGAAGGAACTGCAGGGGGTTTATGAGTTTAATGAAAGGCTAACAAGTAATTAAATCATAAACATATAAAATTAAAATAAATCATAGACTTACTAAAAAGATGAAATGTTTTATGTTTACCTGCATGCCATATGACCATTAACCAATGTCAGAGAACCGTGAACATGCAAATGTGATACTTATTTATTAAAATCTCAGGGGTACTTAAAGGGGTCACTGATTATGATTTCACTTTTTTAACTTTAGTGTGTAATGTTGCTATTTGAGCATAAACAACATCTGCAAAGTTATGATGCTCAAAGTTCAATGCAAAGGGAGATATTGTCTTTTACAGAATTGCTGATTGATCGCCCCTTTAAAGTAACTATATCAGGTGAAAGATACGGTGGCCAAGAGAGCTCAACGCGCTGAAAATAGAAAAAAACACCTGCAAATTAAGAAAACAACTTCAATTTAACAACACACGAGCTGCAAATACTCACAACACAACCAAACAAAGAAACACACTGCAAATACAATTCTTTATCTGTTTGTGTTGAGTATTTACAGCACCTGCTGTCAAACTGATGAAGATGTTTTCTTGATTTGCTGGTGCTTTTTCTATTTGCATGTGTTTTCTGAAGTTGCAGCGTGTTGAGCTCTCTCGACCACCGTAGAAAGAGGTTCAGATGACAAAAAGTTAAAGAATGTCTGCAAATTAGAAATAACGAGAATTTGTGCATTTTAATGAGTTTGAAAGACAAAAGCCTTTCAATAATAAACAATAATGGTTAAATAGTTTATAATTACCTGTCCTGACCTACATTTCACTACTGATTATACCCTGTATGATTGTGTATGTGACAAATAATAAAGAACCTTGAAATAACCCACTGAGTGATAATTCAAATAAAAACTAATGTGTTCATCAGTAGTCGATGCAATGTTGACACACTTCTCAAACCTGAAATGATTTTTGTAAATCATTGGTCAAATCCTCTGTCACCACCTGAATAATGACTGATCTCTGTGTGAATGTCCACAAAACTGGAAGACTGAAGAGTGTATATGAGCGGTAGACTATTTTAGAAAGGAACATTGAAAAGATAAAAAGAGGAATTAGAGAGAATCAATAAATGATGAATAATGTATTTCTGTTGTGTGAATAATATGTAATCATGTAATCCATAAAAAAGTAACTGTAGTCTGATTACAAGTATTTTCAAATGTAACTTACTCTAATTACAAGTACTTAATTTTTGGAATCTGATTACATAATCCAGATTACATGTGATCAGTTACTACCCAGCTCTGGCTATGTTTGTGATACACCCATAGTAATGTCTGTTTTGTGATTATTTTCTTTATTATATACTAATTTTTATAATGAAACAGAAAAATAAGGAAGACGATTTTGTACACGAGTCTTTTTTTTTTTATTAATCACTGTTAAATGCTGAGTTTGAATCAAAGCAGTTTCAGCTAATAGTGGGAGTGTATGTGCAAGGTAAAAGTAATAAATAATAAATAGGTCATAAAAAGTAATAAATAAGTCATAAAATAAGTACTAAATAAGTAAAAACAAATTAAGTGGCAAAATAAAATAAGTAGTAAATAAAATAACTGATAAATAAATAAGTAGAAAATAAAAATAAGCAATGCATGAAAAAAAAAGCCATACGAATATTAATTAACAAAAATAAGCAATAAAATAAATGATACATAAATAATTTATTATTAATTTGTTACATTTATTACTTTTTAATAAATTAGCCTACATTTAAATAATACATTTATTTACTAATAAAACATGTTAATACTTTTGCCACAAGCAGGAAAACATGCACATATATATATATTTTTAACTTTATATATATATATATATATATATATATATATACACTCTTAAAAATAAAGGTGCTTCACGATGCCATAGAAGAACCTTTTTGTCTAAATGGTTCCATAAAGAACCTTCAACATCTGAAGGTTCACAAAAGCTTCTTTGTGGCAAAAGAAGGTTCTTCAGATTATAAAAAGGTAAGAAAGAGATGTTCTTTAAAGAACCTTTGACTGAAAGATTCTTTGTGGAAACAAAAATGGTTCTTCTATGGCATTGCTGTGAAGAACCTTTTGAAGCACATTTATTTTTAAGAGTGTATATATATATATATATATATATATATATATATATATATATATATATATATATATATATATAATATATATATATATATATATATATATATATATATATATAAAAATATATATACAGGTATCTTCTTTAACACTAACATTTATGCATTTTGCAGGTACTTTTATCTAAATTGACTTATATTGCATTTAAGGAACACTTTTAAAAAATAAATCATTATAATTTTATTTGCATCTGTGGTTCCACGATGAACCTTTAACATCCACTGAATCTTTCCATTGCACAAAAGATTCTTTACAGTGGAAAAAAGTTATTTAGATCATTAAAAGGCTTAAAAGGTGGTTCTTTTAAGAAATGTTCACTCAAAGCTGCTTTTGGGAACCAAAAATGGTTCTTTCAGCATCACTGTGAGTTTACACACAGCATACGGAGTGTTTTCTCTTCTGTCTGTCTTTTCTGTCTCAGTATAAAGACACTTTAATAAACAACAAACATTCAAACTCGTTTTCTATTCTATTTCTACTTTGTTTTTAGTCTTCTTCCACTTTCTGTAGTGTCACGACCCCAGGTCTAGGCTTCAGGGGTGAAATGTAAAATAAAGAGTGATAGTCAGCAGGTTACTTTTTTAGAAACCTCCTCGGGTTATTTTTTTATTGTGAGGATAAGGTAATACAATCTGTTTTGAAAGCAGTGCACACAAAGATTAAGAACACAAAAATAACTTCAGGGCAGGCCAGGCCAAAATAATAAACAAAAAGAACTACCTTAACCCAAAACTAAATGTCCTAACAAAAAGAAAATGAAAGAAAATACAAGCACTTCCCTTTCTCCTTAACTAACCCAAAAACAGGAGAAAAACATGTCCAAAAATAAATGGCACTTATAGCCCACAGCATTCATAAACCAAGCCACTCGCTAAACAGAATACATGAATGGTCTTTCACACACAGTGAAGGAGAGGAGAAAAGAACGTGAGGAGAGAACAATAAACATTTCAATAGTTCACTCAAACTTCTCACAGTGAAGATACAATAACCGTCTCAACAATGTCTAACAAGATGGACAACACATATTCTGCTCTCTCACGCCTCTCTCTCTGAGGATGTTCCTCTGAGCTCTTCTTTTGAAAGATGCCGGCGTTCCTCGCCACCTACCACCGAGCACGCTGGTGCCACGTTCAATTAATGCAGGGTGACCTGTGAGAAACATGACAGGAGAGAAAGGGAGAAAGAAATACACCAGTACAGTCTCAGGCGTAACAGTAGGATCTAGATGCTGCTGATGGTCTCTACTCGTGTCAAGATATTCAGTCACAGCTGCTGCTTCAGGAATCCACAGCAAGTTTCTCTCCAGAGTCTGCAGGACTGAGACTGACAGCAGCTGATCAATCTCACACACGTCAACAGACTTCATGAGCGTCCAGCAGTCATCCAGCAGTGTCTGATGATTTCAGATGATAACCAGTTCACCTAACTGTTCTCGATCCTAAGAAAGAGACATCGCTCTAATGATGACACCCTGTTCACCAAGAATTTATAATGATAAAGTCAGAACTTTTTTAATACTCAGAATCTGCTTTAATACTATAATGTAGTTACTGTGCTTTCTCTTTAGTTTAGTTACAGCATCAGAAAAGAATCAGAAATTACTCCAAAAAACTACTTTGACATGCACTGAAAATATGCCTCCAAAATGCAAATCCATGCATATCCAAAATATGGTTGTTTATTTTTTTCATAGCAAAAACAGCAATCTGAGATTGCTATGCTAACAATGTTAACATTTTCTCAACATTCAAAGCAAAAAGCCTGATGTGTTTAGAGCTACTGACAGAAATACATTGATCTACAGTTAAAATTATTCTCAAGGTTAAGAAATGTGAAAAAGCCCTACAAACAAAACAGAAAAGTTTGTTTTCATGTGTATATTTATCAAATATAAAACTCACACTTCATTAACTGCAGAAAAAAAAGCATGTATGAAATATCTGAAAATATATGAATGTAAAAAGCTGTATATAAGAAAATACATGTAAGCAAGAAAAATCATCTGTCTCATTGTTTTGGCAAAAACACAGGCACAATTTTACAACACAAAAGAATACACTGTATTTACATCAATTAATCAAACACTATTTAATTCTATTTGTACTACTGGCAGCACAGCAATTCTATAATAATGTAATAATAACAACTTCAGAGCAGTTTTGCCTGTGTTAAAGGTAAGTGTTCACTGGAGAAGATCTGAGGATCATCAAATGAAAACTGAGAGAAACCATACATTTGTGTTGAGTTTTACTTTCTTTTATATTCATTTATTCTTCATTCATTATAATCATTTATAATTTAATCATTTTATTATTCAATTTAACCATATCATAATTTATAATAATCATTATAGTCATTTATATACCCTTTTCACTGATTTATAAATTGATTAGTCATTTATATTATATTATTGTTTTTATATTGTTGTTTAGTCTTATGACTGTGTGTTTCAAGGGCTTTGTCTTCATGAATAAGATACGAGGGTATGATTATGGAAACTCAAGGTTTATGGGATGTTGTTTTGAAGCAGTTTGGTATAACAATACTTGTTGAATTTCTGCTGGTCAGACGAAGTCTGAGCATTAAAACATACGCAACTAAGACTATTCAATAAATTATGCTCATTTATTATCACTTCATCTCCTGCTTCTGCTCTTCACTGGCTTTTCCTCAGTCAACTTCTTGGCTGATAGAAGACTGTTATTACAGTTTTGAGTATTGTGGGACCAGACAGACCTCCTGCTAACAGGTTTTGGGTATTAGACTACTTTGCTGAAGAGTTGTTCTGTTACCAGACTAAACAGATATTTTGTGATGGGATCTGGCATCCGGGGCTGGATCTTAATTATCTGTCATGGAGGCATGATCTAACACTGGAGAAAAAATGTATATGCTAGAGAGGCATTTGTTTTGCTTACGTAATATGTGGACAGATAACAGTGCATATACATCTCTAAAGTATTTTAATCAAGCATGAGCAGAAGCAGTTCACTCAGATTCATTTCTTAAAGGGATAGTTCACCTATAAATTAATATTCTGTCATTAATTACTCACCCTCATGTCGTTCCAAACCCGTAAGACCTTCGTTCATCTTCGGATCACAAATTAAGATATTTTGTATGAAATCCGAGAGCTCTCTGACCGTCTATAGACAGCATTTTGGAGAGTATCACATAGGTAAAAAAACGTATGCAACGTATGTACATGAATATGTTGTTTAAGTTGTTTACGCTTTGATCTGAACGTAAACAATGTATCGTTTACATACGTTGCATACGTTGTTTACATATGTGATAGTCTCCAAAGTGGTGCTATAGGGTGACGTGGAGGAGATGGATTGTTGAATAAAGACATTATTCTTGTTTTCTTTGCGCACGAAAAGTATTCTCGTAGCTTCGTAAAATTACAGTTGAACCACTGATGTCACATGGATTATTTTAACGATCTCCTTGCTACGTTTCTGAACCTTGATCGTGTTAGGATCCTTACTGTCTAGGGTCAGATAGCTCTCAGAATGCATCAAAAATATCTTAATTTGTGATCTGAAGATGAACGAAGGTCTTACGGGTTTGGAACAACATGAGGATGAGTAATTAATGACAGAATTTTAATTTTTTGGGTGAACTAACGCTTTAAGCAATGCAATTGTTACTGTGTCTGCTGCTGTGAATCTCTTTTAGTCGTCTGCTGTCTTCACTGAACTCAGGGACCTTTAAACAGAAAACGCAGATAAAAGACGATGCATTATGCAGGTGATGTGAATTATGAGCTCATTCTGCTGATGATTTACAGTTTAAGTTCACAGTAAACCTCTGATTATCACAAATAACTGAACTGAATCACTTAAAGCAGATTTATAATGTAAAATACTCAGTCACAATCTGCATGAACGAGTGCAAACTGACATTTTCAGTTATCGTAAACTTATTGTAGAATTGTAACAGAATTCTTACGTGTTTTATTCTTCTTCCTCATAGGTTGAGCATAGGTTGCATCACCAGCATCAGCACCTGAAGAACACAAATGATAAATAACAATAAAATAATGATATAATACATGATTTTCCTCAGTGAGTCACATGACTTTAGGAATCATTGTGATCTGTAGCAGAAACGGTGATGGTTGATATTTAATGTCAGTGGTTTGACTGTAATAGTGATGAAGCTTGTCTTGTGTTTCTCTCACCTCTGTCTGTGTTGTGCTTCAGTTCAGAGTATAAAGTGTCTCCAGACTCACTGCTCTTCCCTGATAAACAACAGACATTTAAACTAATAATAACTGATCATATGAGGAAGGAGCGATGGCTCAACCCACAAAGAAATCACAGAAGAGTATATTAATTAAAAATGTTAATGAATATATTGATTGGAAAGTGTGAATATCATTTCCAGCCAACAGAATTACAATCAATTATTATAATTATTTTATTTTATTAGCAGGTTCAGATATTTAGGTTATATTATTTTAAACATTTTCACATGATCTGTAACCTGCTGATGACAACATTTCAGATCATCTCTTTATTTACCTCTTTGTTTGTCCTTAGATTTCATTTCAATCAGAATATGACGGAGTCCAGCACCTATCATGAAAAACAACAGGGTGTTATCTGTCTCTCTGTCCAGGCCTGCTTTATTTCTGATCTAAATTCAGAAGCAGATGTGATTGTTGTGTGCTTTTGTG
Organism: Aspiorhynchus laticeps; assembly: GCA_023376895.1. NCBI lineage: Eukaryota > Metazoa > Chordata > Actinopteri > Cypriniformes > Cyprinidae > Aspiorhynchus > Aspiorhynchus laticeps. Next base: position 7,174,925 of record CM041795.1, read on the forward strand.
TTTCCAAAAAACTGAATCGGTTCTATCAGTCTTTATGATTGTAAAGGTTTTATTTTCCTGATAAAATGATTCTGTCTGAGTTAAATGTGATGAATCACGTGATGAAATGTGATGATGCAGTTTATTGTGTTTACCTTTGCCTTTGGTTTTCTTTTTGTCCTGTAAATCAATCTGTGCATAAACCAGATCACTGGGTCCTGCAGTATTAATATCTAACACAGAACAGAGGTCAAAGTATTCAGAACATGATGGACATATTGTACTTTAGGAAAAACAGGATCTCACCTTTGCTTTTGGATTTCTTTACTTTGTTTCTGACTTCTGAGTATGTCACATTATTTGGCTCTGCTGTGGTATCATCTAGAGAAAAAAAATATTAGAAATATGCACTTTTATTTCATTAATTAGAAAAATATTAATGTTTCTGACAATGATCATGTTGTTCAGCTGAAGTTAAGAGGATTTATTTGAACCTTTGTCCATCTTTTTCTTGTTTTTCTTGACAGTGACCTCTGAATATGTGACATCTGCCAGTGGCTCCGGATCACCTTTAAAAAAAAAAGGCTATATGATTTAATGAATGATATTTGTTGATATGTGATAATGATATGTGTTTAAATAAGGTTTATGAATCAATCTTTGTCTCTCTTATTCACTTCAGTCACAACGTCACAGATCTGATCAGAATCTGCTGGACAGCAAACAAGCATTTGAGGAGAAAAGGTGAAAAGTAAAACAGTATTGGAGAGAGAAAAATCGAATCACATCTAAATGATTAGTTATTGAAGCTGACCAGACTGTAGAGGAGAGTTTTCTGGTTGAGATTCTCCAGATTGATTTGGGACTGATGTCTGGTTAATGTTACGCTGCTGATCTATAATAGAAACAAAGAGCATTATTTTGATATGACTATATCATTCTGAAATTTAGATCTTTTAATGAGCCTTTATTCAGAAACTGCATCTTCCAGTTGTTGCTGTTCAGTCGTATTAATCATGTTATGAACTGCTCCACACCTTTGTTCTTCTTGTATCTCCACAGCAGCAGCAGTGAGATGAAGAACAACAAGCAAACACTCAATCCCACAACCACACCAGTGACCAGATGAGAAGATGAAGCTGCTGAGACAGGAGAACATAAACATGCAGATCTGATCATAAGTCACATACTGTATGATACATACTGTACTTCCGTCATCACTTGACTTCATCTTAAAAAAAAAAAAAAACACTTTACTTTCTTTCCTTAACCTCTCCCTGTCTAGCTAGTATTTACTCTGAACAATGCCTGAAACGTTGTATTGCAAGCACTTTCTGTGTCTCTTTGCCTCTTTATAATGACTCGCTTATTGTATTCCTCAGTTGTAAGTCGCTTTGGATAAAAGCGTCTGCTAAATGAATAAATGTAAATGTAAGATAAAATGACAAAGGTACATAAAATCACTAATTATTTCAAGACCTCTGACTTTACACCCATGCCCCGCACGGTATAACATTAATTTAATTTATGTAATGCATCCAGCACATTCTATAATAAACCTTGTTTTCCTAAAAGCACATGTGTTTAAACCCCCCAAAACTGATAATTACTTAATTTTTAGTGCATCAATGCATCATATTGTAGTGTTTATTATAATTAGTGTTTATCACAGTATTTACTCACCATTAACAGACAGATTTATTCGGTTACTCTCCTGTGAAGATGATGGTCTTCCATCTCTCTGTCCTCTACACCAGTACTGACCCTGATCAGACTCAGTAGCTCCTCTGATAGTGAGAGTGTCTCTGTTTACAGTGTAACGATCAGACGTCTGTAACATTACACTGTTGTTTGTGTCTTTACTCCACTCATATCTCCAGTCACTGTGATCAGACTCAATCACACAGGTCAGATTGACTGTCTCTCCAGTGAATACAGGACGGTCTGGTGTCACAGTCAGTGTAGATCTGGGTAAATCTGATCAAGATAAAAGCACACAAATAACCAATTGTGAGACTTACATTGAATTGTTATATCCTTATGATCTTTAGATATAATCTCAATCTTTACATTTGGGAGCTTGTAGATTCAGTGTTAACTGAATACAGTAACTGTCTATATACATCTTATGTGTTCTCAGAAAAATACCTATTTTCATGCTGTTATAAAGAAATAAATGTGTTAAACTACTTTGTGTGTAACAGAAAGTCATTTTTAAGAGCCGCTGGTCATCATTCACTGTCATTGTATTGAAAAGAGCAGCCAGGACATTCAGTTATAATGCCATTTGTGTTCCAGGGAATAAAGTCATGCAGGTTCCTAAAAATATGAGTTTTTGTGCAAAATATTACTCTAATTATTAGATGTTGATGGGTTTTTGTTTTTTTGGTATGTAAAGATATAGGGTGTAAATGCTGCTTTTCTCATTCATTATTTGTGCTGTAATACAGTTAGTAAAATGAAAAGATGTTATTCTTATCCAATAATGAAACACTTATGTGACAAATCATTCAAACTTCAAAGATAAAAGTTCATAGTTTATGTAATGCTTCCTGTGTTATGAATGAAATGTATGTTTTCTGAATGAGAATTGTTCTCAGTGTTATGGTGAAACAAGCTTATTTTGAGACCTATATGAAGTGTTTTGTTGGTCTGAGTGAGTTTTGGAGGTGAGATCAACTGTTTGGTCAAGATTTGTGTTGGTAATGCAGACTGTATGAACCGTTTTGAAAATGTGGCTTCAGTATTGAACAAAGCTATTAAGAAAAAAAAAGCTATTTAGAAAACAACTGTAAAAAAAAAATCCCAGCTGCTCCAGGAGTCTTTCTATGTGGAGTTTGCATGTTTTCTCTGTTGATGTTGGTTTCCTCTGGTTTCTCACACAATCCAGAGACATACAGGACAGGTGAACTGGAGACTGTAGTGAGAGTGAATATGAATGTGTGTGATGGACTGGTCATCTGTCACCCAGGAAAGGCTCCAGCCTCATGACCCTACATAGGGACAAGCGCTAGGAAAAATGTATGGAATAGATGGATGGATGTACAGCAGCTACTGTGAGGGTTCTAGTCCTCCCTCTCTCTGACACTCTTTTTCCCACCAATGTGTCGTCCCTGATCCATGTTTCCAAACAAAACCATTCCAAAGCCATCCATGTATCAAAATATAACCAAAAAAGAAGGAAAGAAAGAAAGAAAGAAAGAAAGAAAGAAAGAAGAATAGAACATCTGGCTTGGCTTTCAGCTAAAAAAGCATTTAGTTGTGTTTGGAATAAATATTATTAAAATTCATAATAAATATTCTGCTAAGATTGTATATTTCAATATAATTCCTGCAGAAATGGACAGTTTGCCATCATTCTGATTTGAATGTGCTTTTATCAGTTTTGAAAGCAGTTTGTTAGCATTTGAAAAATGTGCAGAAAATGTATAGTGTTTTGCCAGTTGTGGAGTATGAATGACAAAAGTGTTTGTGGATTTTGAGAAATGTGGTCATTGCATGCATTTTGTCTGAAAGCAATGAAAAATAATTCACAGTTTGGTCCACATAGACTTCTGTATCGCTGAATGTGTGAACAGTTTTGAAAATGTGGCTTCAGTATTGAACAATACGTATTAGCAATTGAAAAAAACTGTGAGCTGTCAAATGTGGCTTTTCTGAGCTCAACGGCTCTGGTCCAAACTGTGATATAACTGTGTGGCTATTTAAATAAGGGGGCGGAGCTGCTTGATATGTCCCGCCCTGTCTTCCTGTTTCAGGTGAAATGATGTCAACACAATAAGCTGTGTTTCGAAGCACTTCAGAGTTAAGCCTGGAATACACTACAAGATGTTTGCTCTGATTTACAGTCTGGATAAGTCGACGCTAGTTTGCTGAAAGTCAGATCCAGTCTGCAGCTCTGAGTTGACAGATTCAACAGAAAATCTCGTAGTGTATGATGATCACAGACTCAGGTTTTTTAGCTTCAGACTCTGATTGCACACAGTCGGAGGATATCAAACATGTTTGATATTTTCAGCAGATTTAGCAAACACATGTTATTTTTATTTGTGAAGTGTCTCCTGGCAACAAGGCGCATGTTTCTGTGTGAGTCGTGTACACTCAGTCCTTTAGTGTATGATGGACAGTTTTCTTCTGTCACTATTTACAAAGTCAGTAAGTGTATGATGCCTAGTGTTTTAAAGATCTGTTCAGATTGAGGTGTTTGGTTCAGCACAGCACACAACTGTACGACCCTCACTGTGTCTGTAGTTTATAGTGTAAACTGAGTACAGAATCTCATCCTACGACGTCCTGAGATGAACTGAGAACAGAATACAGTTCTCCATAGACTGACTACATTTACTAAAACATGCAATGCATAATAATTATCAACCACAACCACAAAGACTTTTCTTCAAAATTTAATCAAACTTTCAGTTTGAATTAAATTTGCAGGATAACCATTTTTGTTGTTGAGCTGAAATGTTGGACACAGTGTGTTCATGTAGCACAGAGAGTTTATGAGGAAAATTATATTCAACTCACCTTTCACAGAGAGAGAAACAGAGCTTGATTGTGATGATTGTGGTCTTCCATCTCTCTGTCCTCTACACCAGTACTGACCCTGATCAGACTCAGTAGCTCCTCTGATAGTGAGAGTGTCTCTGTTTACAGTGTAACCATCAGACGACTGTAACATTACACTGTTGTGTGTGTCTTTATACCACTCATATCTCCAGTCACTGTAAGTCTCAATCACACAGGTCAGATTGACTGTCTCTCCAGTGAATACAGGACTGTCTGGTGTCACAGTCAGTGTAGATCTGGGTAAACCTGTGAAGAAAGAAGACGGAGGTCTTTCAGTGATCTAGTCAGAAACATGATCTGATCTGAGTTCCTGTATTTGTGTAACACTGATGTTAAAGAGGAGAGATGTGGAGAGTGATGGTCTCATGGTGTGTGTGTTTATTTATTTATTTTATGTATTATGTATGCATTTATTCATTTACACAGAGAACTTTAAATATGAAGTTTTATTTCCACTATAAAGGAATGAATAATTAACCTGTTTCTTAGTTGTTGCTTTTGTTGGGTTTTTTTTTTTTTTTGCTTACATGAATATATAACATGATTAAGAAATTAAATAACTAAAAAAAACTTTGAGTGTAACAGCCATAATGATTAATAATTATTAAGAAACATTCCACTTTTTTTCCAGCTTTATTTTTCTCTGTATAATACTCACTAAAGATGATTCTGCACGTCTGCTGGACATCTGAACTTTCTGTGACTGAGTGTTATATCTCTGTCTTGTGTTCTCCTGTTTTGTGTTTATTCTTGTTTTGAAGTATATTTTGTTCCTTGTCTCTCGTCACTTCCTGTGTCTAGTTCCTGTTTGATATGTGTCTTGTTTGTTACCACAGTTACTCTTGTATTTTTCTCTCCATAGTGATTAATCAGCCTCTTGTGCAGTGTATTTTAACTAGTGATGGGAGAAACGAAGCTTTTCAAAGCTTCGAATCAAGTGAACCGATGCTTCGTAAAATGATTCACTGATTCGAAGCGCTCGAAACACCACGCGCTGGTGACGCCTGCTGCTCAAAAGTGTGCAAATGCAACAAAAACTCAGACTAAAACATGCATAAAAACAGATTTTAAAGCCCATTGCAAATGTTTTATTGAAAGTATACTACGTTAAATGCAATAAAAATAATAAAATACCATTACATATGAAGTGTCTGTATGATATGTGGTTTATAATATATGTTATATTAATTTGCTGGCTTGCTTTGTTTGTTTTATGGACAGCTTCTAAATAGAGGCCAGTAAGAGACTATTACCTGCTTCTCATTCTTTTAGTTACACAAATATCTTATTAAAATTGTCTACAAATTGATGAAACTGATCTGAGATCAGGTAAAAGACGCTGGTTCAGTGGTTCACCGCTGGGGGCGATCTTAATGAACTATGATTCACAGAGATCACCCCCAGCAGCGAACCATTGGGCGCGTTCGACTTCAAGCGGCGCTGCACAGAACGGTCAGTGTATGACATCAAAGTACCGCGAGAGCCATTTGAAAGCATAGGATCCGTCGGCTCTCTTATCGCTCTCGCGGTACTTTGATGTCATACACTGACTGTGCAGCGCCGCTTGAAGTCGAACGTGCCTATTGACATTTAGACACGAGCTGAGTCCGAATTCGCTCACTGGTTCACTAATCCCTATCTAGTGTATGACAGCTGAGTGGACTATATCAGGAGTGAACGGATTCGGACGGTGACATGTACACTGCGCCTGAGAAAGAAAGTCAAAATTTGACTCAAAACACACAACACGTGAGTTTGCGGTGCAGAGTTACAATCATATGACAAAAAGGTCAAAGTAATACAAATCCATATGAATCCAGGAATTTAATCCAAGTCTTCAGAAGAGATATGATCAGTTTATATTTTAAACAGATTGTAATTTAGGCTTTTAATCACATATTCACATGCTTTTTGGCTCTTCTAAGTTTTGGTTTCCTGGACTTTTAATGGAAGAACAGAAACCTCTCAGGTTTATTCAGGTTTCTTAATTTGTGTTTCAAAGATTAATCAAAGTCTTCTGGGTGACCATCTCTCCTCTGAACACACGTCTATCAGGAAGAATATCAACTACAGGTTTGGGTCTCTCTGTGAAACGAGCAAAAACACTTCATGTGTCTGAAAATATTTCAGATGATCTGTGCTGTTTAAATTGTTATTATTATTTGACATTTAGTTTAACTGACAACACTTATTGTATGACAGTAGGCTAATTATCATGTTTATAACAAAAACTAAGTTGTACGGTGGCCTACAAGTGCAAAACAAAACAATTCTGAAAACAAAATAACAAATTACAAACGCAAATGCAAATATAAAAAACAAAATAACAATTCAGAAAACACAATGACAAATTCGAAAACATTATAACAAGTCAGAAAACACAACGACAAATCAGAAAAACCGGAAGAGGTAGGTATAGTTTGAGACAGCGCCATTGGTTTGGGAATAGATTACTCACTGCTGATTGGACGAGACATCTGTCAATCAAGGTACAGGAAGAACCACAAGAAGCACAGCAGAGTCTATAATGTTATCAGCTCCAGTGGCACAGATGGTAAATCACAAGTCATGTGTTTTTGACTCGATCGACCAGTGGTTCGATCCCACCTTTCGCCGAACTTTTTTTTTTTTTTTTTTGCCTTTATGATGCGATATGAGATTTGAAAAGGGAGAGAGAAAAAAAGTTCGGCCGAAGGTGGGATCGAACCACTGGTCGATCACGTCAAAAACACAGGACACGTGATTTACCACCTGTGCCACTGGAGCTGATGACATTATAGGCTCTGCTGTGCTTCTTGTGGTTCTTTCTGTACCTTGATTGACAGATGTCTCGTCCAATCAGCAGTGAGTAATCTATTCCCAAACCAATGGCGCTGTCTCAAACTATACCTACCTCTTCCGGTTTTTCTGATTTGTCGTTGTGTTTTCTGACTTGTTATAATGTTTTCGAACTTGTCATTGTGTTTTCTGAATTGTTATTTTGTTTTTTATATTTGCATTTGCGTTTGTAATTTGTTATTTTGTTTTCAAAATTGTGTTTTGTTTTGCACTTGTAGGCCACCGTACAGTTGTCTTCCATTAAAAAAATGTATAGAAAGTAAAACAGCTACCCTTCAAATTCTGTAACAGTACACCTTTATGGCACAATTTGAACTTTGTATGTGGAAATCGTCCATTTGTCCAACCCTCTTGGTCCTCTTTAGGTGTAAACACATGCGGTGATATATATGATAACCAGGGCCTCTGTTCATTTCAGGCATTGAGAGCCAAATTTTGTCTACCAGCATCTGCATATTTTGTCTTTCTTCAATTACGTTCTGCTCTCAAAGCGTATGGAGTTCCTTGGTCTTCTTCCATTTCCTCTCATCCTATGCGGGACTGGATTGCACCATCTGCTGGTCGGCCATCTGTTTCCTTAATATATAATAAAATTATTGATTGTATTACAAAACCTCTTTCTATTAAAACTATTTGGAATAGGGAATTATCTGACCTTAATTTATCTGTCGACTGGGAGAGAGTGTGGTCTAATCTCAGCTTAACATCTAAAAATCTGGCTCATCGTCTTATTCACTTCAAAGTCATTCATAGAGCATACATAACTCCTTACAAAAGATTTAAAATGAAACTACAGTCAAATTTGAACTGCCATATATGTAACACTACATCATCGGGCTCTTTTCTGCATATCAATTTTTGCAATCAAAGTTTTGGGAATGTCCTGTCGTCATCAGTCTATGGACACATGTAAACCTGGTTTTGTCATCATTACTGAGAATTGATTGGATAGTTGACCCAAGTTTGTGTCTTCTTAATGATGATTCTGGTCTCTGTATTAGTTCAATGCAAAAGAGATTGTTGTTTGCTGGTTTTACAGCTGTGAAGAAGACAATAATTCAGAACTGGTTTACACCACACATGTGTAGAGAGGCATATTGGATCCGTAGCCTCCTGCAAATTGTCTCATGTGAATGTACAACAGTGCGAGTCGGTGGGGCCAGGCCTTCAACCATTGAGGCTTGGCAGTGTTTTTTGTTGAATTTACGTAATTATTTAAAGGAGTAACTTTTGTGTTCTTGTTGTCCTTCCCTCTCTCCCTCCCTTTTGATTGAACCTTGAGATGTTGAGTGTGTGTCTGCTGTTTTGTTTTGTTTTATTTTGGATATTATGTTGTGTTGTGTGTGAAAAAAAATAAAAAATTGTTGATAACAAAAAAAAAAAAAAAAAAAAAAAAAAAGAAAGTAAAACAGCTCTTACCTTTTACTGTTATCTTAACTGCATCACTGTACTTGCTGTAGTAGTTTCCTCGCTGTGCTCTGCACTGATATATTCCTCCGTCATAGACTCTCACAGACTTGATTGTTTTAGTTGCATCACCCGTGGATTCAGTGTTTGGGTGTTTTCTCCAGTGAATTGTCCATCCAGTTAACTGTCTCACATCACAGCTCAGAGTAACTGTGTCTCCAGTGAACACTGAACTCTCAGGAGTTACAGTCAGAGTCGGCTGAGGTTTATCTGTAATTTATTTACAGATAAAAGTCATTTATTTATTCATTCATTTGTTTCCATAAATACCTCTAATTAACGCTGTAAATTGCTTTAAACCATTTAAGTTTAAGTTCCAAAATTATTCTGTCAGCACATTATTACTGTATTACTTATTTCTATATCACTAAACAAAGAATATTTCTTAATATAAAATTAAAGTAAACACTGATCAAATACTTTGTGTATCTGGAAGTGAATTAAGTGAAATAATCAGCTAGCAATAGCACACATGAACATCACTCAGGGATGTGATACTGATTTCTGTATTCTCCGACCTCTGAGGGACGACTATGGGATCATTTTCCCGCCAAAAGTATTGCAGGCATGGATAAAAAAATAACAAGCATGAAAACAAAATTTAAAAACGCAAGTAAAAATATATTGCACAAGATTTAAAAATGAAAGCAAAGTTTTCAGAATAGCAAGCAATGGTCACGAATCGAAAAATAATAAGCGTAAATAAAAAAATGATTAACGCATTTTTAAAACTAATAAGCATGAATCAAAACTTTAAACACATTTAAAATCATATTGCACAAAATTTAAATATTAATGCAAAATTATCTGACTTTCACACATAATCTTGTTTTCCTTGGTTATATTTCTCTGTTTTTTCTGCTCTCATAAATTTTCTGCTCATATTTTTATTTTTTGTATGCTTATGCTGTTTTTCCATTCGTGCTTGTTTCCATGTTCTGGCTTGCTTTCTCAAATGTTGAGATTAGAGTTTCATGTAAATCAGCGCGGGCTCAAGCGTCTTCATTGGTCCACTAGTTCTAGATTGACAGCTCCTCCTCAGCCAATCAGTGGAAGAGGGGCGGTGACGTCACTCCAGGGCGCCTCTTTAGCTGCCGATGCTCAGTGTTCTGTTCACTTGTACAGGTGAAGATGGATTCCTGTCAGCTGGGAAACATGTTTCTGTACAGGACACTGTTATATGTGTCTGTCTGTCACTGCTGTACGCCTGCCTGGCGATCCGTTAACGTTAAATGAGCCGTCCTAGTGACTCGTCGTGGTTATATTCACCTGTATTTATTCGCCTATATGGCCACATCGCTGAAAGGGAGCAGCCACAATATGCACCGGCCTCGTGAAGTCACCGTTATATGTGTCTTGCTCGCCCATACCTGACTAATAATAAGTCTCATGGTTATTACTGTTAGTAGTGTTGTTAAAAGACCCGGTACTTCGGTACCAAGTCGGTACTAAAAAAATGAAAACGTCACAGTACCAGGTGTCTTTAAGTCCCGGTGGTACCGAGTACCCGGTCGGTTCTTGCTGCGTGATCTGAAAGCTGCAGATGCGCTCGCTTCATAAAAGCACTGAGACAGGGCGACGTCCAACAGAGCAAATGCATCAAACTAACAACACTTTAAAGACTGACACCCGGATCAAATGAAAGAGTTCAAGCAGGTAAGTTTCTATTTAATATTTAGATATTCTGTTATGAATATTATTCCACATTTGAATTTGAATGTCGGATTAAAATAAACTGCCGTTATAGCGGAGTTAATCGTTAGCATAAGCACGGCTAACGCTAATATAATGAGCATTAGAATGAAGTTTCTATATTAACTACTTAATGCACCTATAACTTTTATTAGGGTAAAAACAACAGGAGGACATGATGGTATTTACTATTGTTACACACCAGAGGCTTTTAAATGAATTGTGAATCTAAAATATGCGTGTTGGAGAATGTACAAACAGTTATTAATAGTGTTTATGTCATATCAGTCCATCAGAAAACAGTTCTGGCCTGTTTTTTTTTTTTTGCTAGTTAGTTGCTAGTTGTTGTTATTCTTGGCTGGATAACTAGCAGGTTTAAAAGCCCTTTAAAATTAAATATGTACACAGTTTGTATTAAATGAAAGTACAGTCAAATGTTATCTCCTGTATAGACTTTACAATGACTTCATGTTATTATCTAACATCAACTTACAGTGAGTGAACAATATATTTTTACAACATTAATTAATGTTTGTGAATGTTATTTAATACAAACACTTGATCATTATGTTTGTTCATTGTACATTAAATAATTTTAACAGATTGAACTTTGATTGATTGATTTTTATGTATTTGTAAATTTTTAAATTAACCCTAAGAAGAATAATTGCAATATATAACTATTGTTTATGTGATAGGTCATATTATCTAAAAGATGTAATCTTATTGTAAAGTGTTTTTAATATACAGTTTCCATCTATTTGATATACACTTGTCTTAAAATATATAATCTTATCTAAATTTATTATAAAAGCTGAGGGTTGTTATTTACTGAAATGTTATATTTTAGCTGGAGTCAATGATCTAATGTTGTATTTGGTCAGACTCAGTCCACTGCTTTACTAATATTATATTTTCCTTTTACAGCTGCAGGAAGATCATGAAGCACCAGCAAACCCTAAAACAGACAGTTTACAGTTTTTCAGCAGAAGCAGAAATATGACAAAAACTTTTGGGTGGAACTTGTTTACTTTTTTCATACTTTTATTAATTGTGGAAAAACTTGAAATAATTTTAAATAAGCATAAAAAATGCCATTGGTTTTTGTGCAGTTTATTTTTGTTTAACTTTAGTAATAAAAATGTGTTTTTTAATTAGCATATTTTTGTGTTTTGCTTTGGTACCGAAATTGGTACCGAGAACCGTGGATTTTCACTGGTATTGGTACCGAATACTGAAATTTTGGTACCATGACTGACAACCCTAACTGTTAGGAGAGGATAATATGAGTAAGAGTAATACATCCCAGTCACAATTGTTTAGTTTGCTGTATATTGCTCATGTGGGCAATATTTAGCTTTTTTTTTTGTCATGTATTGTTTTTTGTAAACAGCTATTTGCAGTGTTTTCTTTCATGCACAGTATGTAATTGATAAGGTTGATGGTTTTGTAAGATTTATCACATTTTGTGTTACACTGAGATTAGAAAATGACATACAATTAAGCAATATCACATCAGGAAGAGTGTGTTCCCCGAATATCAGCTCCATTGAAAATCTTTATTGAACCGTAGTATAATCAATATAACAAGAAGGAAAATTTGAGTGAGTTTAATATTGTAACTATTTTCTCATTTTGCTCTATTTTGACAAAGCCACGGCAGAACAGCACCTACAAGCAACACACAGCAGCTTTCATATTGAATGATTCGCTTTATTCCTCACTGAATGAATGATTTAATGTCTTACTCTAAAGATCCTTGCCGCCACCTGCTGGCTGTTTTACTTTCATATTGTTGCTGTATTGTAACTTTATATATTTAAAACATTAATATGATAGTGTCATGCAATTATATATGTAGCTTGTTGCATATTGAGTTTATGTAAATAAACACAATATACAAATGAATCTTATGCAAATGAATCATTGTATATCAAATCCACCTGGCCTCTGTAACTGTCTCCTCTGTAACACTATCGCTTTCATTGATCAGTAGTCAAATCTAGCCTAGTCAATGCAAAAACATTACATTCATTCATAATTAATTTACTCAGTTAACGTTAACGGATCGCCAGGCAGGCGTACAGCAGTGACAGACAGACACATATAACAGTGTCCTGTACGGAAACATGTTTCCCAGCTGACAGGAATCCATTCTCACCTGTACAAGTGAACAGAACACTGAGCATCGGCAGCTAATGAGGCGCACTGGAGTGACGTCACCGCCCCTCTTCCACTGATTGGCTGAGGAGGAGCTGTCAATCAAGAACTAGTGGACCAATGAAGATGCTTGAGCCCGCGCTGATTTACATGATACTCTAATCTCAACATTTGAGAAAGCAAGCGCAGAACATGGAAACAAGCACGAAGGGAAAAACAGCATAAGCATACAAAAAATAAAAATATGAGCAGAAAATTTATGAGAGCAGAAAAAACTGAGAAATATAACCAAGGAAAACAAGATTATGTGTGAAAGTCAGATAATTTTGCATTAATATTTAAATTTTGTGCAATATGATTTTAAATGTGTTTAAAGTTTTGATTCATGCTTATTAGTTTTAAAAATGCGTTATTAATTTTTTTATTTACGCTTATTATTTTTCGATTCGTGACCATTGCTTGCTATTCTGAAAACTTTGCTTTCATTTTTAAATCTTGTGCAATATATTTTTACTTGCGTTTTTAAATTTTGTTTTCATGCTTGTTATTTTTTTTATCCATGACTGCAATATTTTTGGCGGGAAAATGATCCCATAGACGACCCATGTGGGGTGTGGGGTGTGGGGGGGGGGGGGTTGGTAACAGCATGAGGATTGAAATCGCACAAATGGCCTTGAGCTATTACCTAAATAAACTGCGAAAAGATTGTTTTCTAAAACATCATGGACTGAATGATCCTGAGAGAGCTGCACGAGCTCGCGGCGCCATCTGCAGGACAGTTAAAAGCGTTCAAATGATTCAAAGCGCCAGAATCAGTGCTGAAAAGTGTGTTTCATGAATCTTTAAATTAATCTTTGCAAATCGCCTTTCCTAATAATGTGCTAATTAGCAAGTTTCACGATGAATGCGCTAAAGTAACCAGTCCCTCATAGAGGGCTCAGAAGAGAGGGGCGGAGTCAGCAGAGCTCATTAACATTTAAAGGAGAATGACACAAAACCGCTTGCTCTGACAAGAGCTGTTTTTGAGAGGGTAAAAAAGGTGTTTTTTACACTACCAATGAAACATTTTAACCAAACTATGTTACAGACTTTTCATTAAGACCCTAAAGAATAATATCAACTTGTGGAAAATGGGCATTATATGACCCCTTTAAAAACAGTTGTGCTGCTTAATATTTGTGTGGAAACAATGATACCACTAAAGATATAAGATTTAAAAAAGAAAGATAAATTAATAATTTTATTCATGCATGAAAGTGATAAAAAAGTGAGTGAAGACATTTAAAATGATTTCTATTTAATAAATGCATTAGCAAATTTAATTAATATATTTGATAAATGCAAATAAATGCTGTTCATTAAACTTTATATTATCAAAAAATCCTGCAAAATAAAGTGCATCACCATTTCCACACAAAATATGAAGCAGCAAACTAGTTTTCAACATTGATAATAATCAGAATTTTTTCTTGAGAGTCAAATAAATTATGATTTCTAAAAGATCATGTGACACTGAAAACTGGATTAATGATGAAGAAAATTCTGCTTTGCATCACAGGAATAACATTACATTTTATAATATATTAAAATTGAAAACATTTTTTTAATTTGTAATTATATTTCACAATATTGCTTTTTTTTTTTACTTTAATCAAATAAATTCAGCCTTGATGAGCAGAAGATATTTATTTCAGAATCATTAATTGTAATGTTTCCAAACTTTTGGCAGGTACTTTAATAATAATAACAATTCTATATACTATATACTTTACTATAATATATTATAGTACTTTATTATAATACATTATATTGTTATCATGTTATTAAGTGCTGCTTTTTATTTTTTACAGGACAACAGTATGTATTCTTACAGTATAAGATATATCTTTTAATGTGCTAAAATATATATTTTTAAAAAGTGCTGGGGGTGTGGCTTGTGGGCGTGGCCAGATTTTCCTTCTTTTTTGTCTCTAGCTGATCACATGCCTGATCACTGCATCAGCAAATACACACAGTTACTGACTTTTAATAAAGCAACATGCAGCATAAATTCAACATGTTTTAGTCCGTCCTCAACCTAAACACAGACTTTATTCTATATAGCACAATTGTAACCCACAAAACTCAACAGAAACTCTGTGAAATCCCAACATAACAAAGCATTTAACACTAACAGGGGTGTAATCCAAAAAGCAGGTTATGTGACATACCCGGGTATGTTTGAGGATAAGCGAGCGGAAAACCTCAGCTTTCGGTTCCAAAATCTGAAGTAACTTTCAGGGTATGTAAGTAACCATAGTAACTTGCTCTCTGAAGATAACCTGCTCCGGAGCAGGTTATGTTCCACACTGTTAAAAATGTTCCTGTATTTTTACAGTAAGTTACTGCAGGGGCGCCGTAAGGGGGGGGAGTTAGGACGATTCTAAGGGCCAGACGATGTGGAGGGCCCCCCGAGGGGGAAACGTGATTTCTACCGAGGGGAACGCTAGAGCCCTGCATTTCATCCCGGCCCTGACGGGCCCCAACTTTTTTACGCCTGTAGGGCTTCCATCAGGCCAATTCTCACGTCATAGTTCGGGCTGGGCCTCGGGCCTGTTTTAGGTTTCTCCTTATTTTTATATTTTAGACATCCAAAAAAAAATTGCCACGCTGGTGGAAACAACACAAGACCGCGCCGCGACTTTCAAGAGTGGATCGATGGTGTTTAGTGTCCCGAACAGCAGAGAGGGTGCCATCAGCGCAGCTGAAGAGTTCTGCCTTCAAATACACACAATAGGCTGAAGCTTACCGCAAAGCCCCAGCAAAAGTAATTACCTTGACTGTGTCGGGGGGAATAGTAAGGAGATATTTGAATTATTTACTAATAAACTAGTGTTTTCTGAGTCAGTGTTGCAAAGATGAAGATGAAGAACCTGACTCACCATCTCCTCGTTAGACGCGCCTTTAGAGAGAAGTGCATCTTCACGGATTATAATGAGAGAGTTTTTGTTTTCGATTTGATTTATTTCGTTAAGTAGTAATTTAAAGTTTTCTATAGATATATTGTATACAACGTGATTTGCAGTCACACTTAATGTCAGCATTCTATTTTAAAAATGGATCGGTTTCTTGTGCCAAGGCCTGCCCCGACTAAAGATTTTTCTAGTCAACTAATGAGCCTATATGGCGATTTTATTATTCATTTAAAAAATAAGAATAATAACAACCTGTTTTGGTCATATTTACTATTAATTGCCCAGCTCCCCCTGTCATTGATCTAGCACCCCCTCAGCACCTGCGTTCATCATTCTCTGGCGCCGCACCTATATCTGTATCAATAACAGATCACTAGATGGCGCGATTGAAGAATCAGAGCTGTATTGCAGGGAGCATGTAGAAATATAAATGAACGATGCATGGTTCTGCTCTAAGCCTGTAAGTTACAAGTTTGTGAAAGGACTGCCAGTGCCAGGTAAACATAAAGCAAATTATGAATATACTTGATGAATATAACTGATGACCAGATCTATTTCTGACGAACTCCAGCGCTCTGACACAAAGGACAATTTCAAATATTCATAAGATAATCGTGAAAAAAGTTTCCTCCAAAACATGAAGCAGCACAAATGTTTAAATCATTGATAATAATCAGAATTGGTTACTGAGCAGCAAATCAGGACATTAGAATGATTTCTGAAGAATCATATAACACTGAAGACCGGCTTATTGATGCTGAAAATTCAGCTTTGATCACAAGAATACAGTAGCCTATGTGTTAAAACATTCAAATAGATATTTTAAATTGACAATATTTCACAATATTAGTGTTTACTGTGTTTTTAACAAATAAATGTAGCCTTGGTGAGCATAAGAGACTTTCAAAAAAAAAAAAAAAAAAAAAAAAAAAAAAGAGCAGGTGGAGGGGGGTGGGGGGGTCTTGGAAATATTTTTCTCTACAAAAGGGGGGCCCGGCAGAAAAAGTTTGGGAACCACTGCACTAAATCATTTTAACATTTGTTCTCTATTGAGTTTAAACAACTATTTTCAATGAGCAATGAACTTTCACTAATAGTTGGATATTTATTAATTATGTATGAATCCACTCATGGTGTGTCTTTTTATTAAACTCACAGCAAAACCCTTGGGCCAGTTGTTCAAAGAGCTTATATATATATATATATATATATATATTTATATGTGACCCTGGACCACAAAACCAGTCTTAAGTCGCTGGGGTATATTTGTAGCAGTTGCCAAAAATACATTGTATGGGTCAAAATTATTGATTTTTCTTTTATGCCAAAAATCATTAGGATATTAAGTAAAGATCATGTTACATGAAGATATTTTGTAAATTTCCTACTGTAAATATATCAAAACTTAATTTTTGATTAGTAATATGCATTGCTAAGAGCTTCATTTGAACAACTTTAAAGGTGATTTTCTTAATATTTAGATTTTTTTACACACTCAGATTCGAGATTTTCAAATAGTTGTATCTCGGCCAAATATTGTCCTATCATAACAAAAAAAAATTACCCTTATGACTGGTTTTGTGGTCCAGGGTCACATATATATACAGTCATTGCCAAAAATATCGGCCCCCTTGATAAATATGATCAAAGAAGGCTGTGAAAATTAATTTATTAAAAATGAACAAAAAATGTATTGGATAATACGAATTTAAAATGGGGGGAAATATCATTATGAAATAAACGTTTTTCTCTAATACACATTGGCCACAATTAAAGGCACCCTTTTATTCAATACTTTTTGAAACCTCCATTTGCCAGTTTAACAGCTCTAAATGTTCTCCTATAATGCCTGATGAGGTTAGAGAACACCTGACAAGAGATCAGAGACCATTCCTTCATCCAGAATCTCTCCAGATCCTTCAGATTCACAGCTCTTCTTCTCTTCAGTTCACTTCACTCATTTTCTACAGGGTTCAGGTCAGAGGACTGGAATGGCCAGCAGAAGCTTGGTTTTGTGCTCAGTGACCCAGTTTTGTGTCTCGTTGTTCTTTTTTTAGTTTTTTTCATGATCCTGTGAGTCATCACTTAGTTAAGCCGTGTGTGATGATGGCCTAGAGGCTATAGAGACAATAGTTTTTATGAGCAATAACTTTGTTTATGAAGCTATCCGACATTTTGTGGTGGACTTCGCAATTGACCATATGCACGGAGCGCTATTTAGAACTTCCGGATAAAGATAAGCCAGCTCGTAATCTTCCGGTGAAGCTTACTTTATATGTGCTATATATATATAGGCAGGGGCGGACTTACCCATTAGGCAAAGGTAGGCGACTGCCTAGGGCCCCCAAAAGCTAAGGGCCCCCTAAAATGCTTTTCATATCCGAGATGCGCATTAAGCGCGGACACGAGAACGGTGTTTATTACCACGACAACCGTCTGCGTGTCAGAGTTGAACGTGCTTCTTGTGTATCCTGCTTGTAGCAAATATAAATATTATGCATCTGAAGCTGACTGCCCGAGGTCTCTCTCTTTCCCAGCGCGCGCACACCTCTCTCTCTCTCTCTCTCTCTCTCTCTCTCTATCTCTCTCTCTCTCTCTCTCTCTGCTCTGTTGAGCGGCTGAAAGGAGCTGCACTTTCAGTTAAAACACATTATGATGCTTCTCTAATTTTACATGCAAGTATAGCCGAAATCACAGCACAGCTATTGTCTTTATCTTATGTGTAGCCTATTTGATTTTATCAGAGGACGGCTGGATTATAAATCAGGATTTTTGTGCAGATCAACATCTTGGAAGGAGATCTGGTGTCTTAATGGGTCGCATTTCAGTCACTATTTCATATTCATCCCGGAGTCTGACAACAGAAAAAATATACCAATGAAAACAGTTTTATTGAGAATTTAGCTGAGGTTTATCATTTTATAATTTATTTAGTTTTTTGTTAAAACTTGTATCTCAACGGTAAATCAATTGCTATTTCGTGGTCCACAACATGAAAGAATAAACGTGTCTGCTACATGAATAAATGTAAATGTAAATGAAAGAATCACATTTTAACATGTACATGAAAAATGTAGAAACATTGGACTCAACTATGGGGCACCATTGTGCAGCAGCAAGCATCACGACAAAAAAGAAACATCAAGGTTGATCTAGGTAAATGTGTGCAAATTTACAGGGCCCCATTCCTATATTTATCTGGGGCCCCCAATTCACTAAATCCGCCCCTGTATATAGGTACAGACTCTCACAGAAACCTCTACTGCCTCATTCTTATCAGAACCTGGACGGTGTATTTGTTGAACATTATCTCGATGGAACTCTCAACTTCTCATATACATGGATCTAATGTGAAAACTGTTTAGAAGCACAAAACGAGGATCTGTAAAGAAAAATGTCAGAGGATTTCGATGTAAGCCAAGAGGAGACTGGTTTTCCTTTGCTAAAGTAAGGAAACTTAGCTTCCTTAAACTTGTGAGACTAGCATATATCAGAGGCGCGCACACGACTATGTAGGGTTGGGTATCGGTTTTTTTTCTTCAATACCGGTGCCAAATCGATACTTTTAAAACCGGTACCGGTGCCTAAACCGATACTTATATATATATATATATACATATATATAAAAAAAATTACCAATGAATAATTGGATTGGCCATTAGCACTAAACACATGATGTCTTTTTCATTCATACTGGACACCAGAGGGCGCCCTCGCACAAAAAATCACAGAAGTAGCAGAACTCATGAAGCTCCAGGAAATCCCCAAAATGGACAAGAGCATTGCTATCGCTGTAACTGAGTAAACAGAAGATATAAACGTTTTGAATGATAAAACAAATACAATAAACACTCGACTACGACAATGTATAATTTATCTGTGTTATTCAAGCCATCTCTGGTATTTTCATAATAATTAAGTATATTTATAATCCATTGCTAATCGATGTATTAGTAGCCTATGGAACATATTTTCTGCCTCAATCTGTGACACGAAGCTACATCAGATCACAAAAGGAACCATTTAACTGGTGTTGTGGACTAAAAAGGTTATAATGTTCTCTTTTATTGGACAACAGGTTTAAAAACATGAATACAAGAGAATTTTAGCTTTAGGAATTTTAATTTAAGCTTGTTTAGCCTAGCTAGTTAATGGAAGGCTACCTGCTGCCGTCAGAGCAAGTGTAATTTCTGCATTCACGCGCTCCTCGGATGCTCTCATTTCCCGAGTTGTGCTTTTAAGTCGGAATGTGAAAACAGCACACTCGCGTTACTACAAAGACTTGTTGGACTTGTATTATTAGAGCTTTCCGACTTGAGTTCACATGCATTTTCTCAGTTGGGAAATTATTTTTCATGTGCGGTACCGGTGATGATGATTCTTACGTTCGTTTCGGAAAACAAAGGACAAATATTTAAAATCGATCGCTCAGTCATGGCTCCGAAATGAGGCACCGAAATCTGCGTTCTGATTCGGTTCTAGTACATACCGGTTACATAGGTACCGGTGCCATATTGGTACTGGGTTTCGGTACCCAACCCTACGCCTACGTCATCCAACGGAACGCTTTCGCATACGACAGTCAGCAGAAGTGAGAGAAAAGTGTTTATTAAGTTTGAAATATGGATACTTTTCTTACAAAAAATGCACGGATTTGCTACAGGAGGCCTTTATTCATGCCCCGGAACTGTGTGAGGCACGTTTTATTACGGATGCGCGCGCTTTATTTAACGCGTTTTTGACAATTGAACAGAAACACTGCATAGAAGTGCCAGGACAATTTTTTACATAACTCTGATTGTATTCGTCTGAAAGAAGAAAGTCATATACACCTAGGATGGCTTGAGAGTGAGTAAAACTCAGGCTAATTTTCATTTTTGGGTGAACTGTCCCTTTAAGTCAACGGAAAAAAAAAGAAACCAAAATTACAGTCATTTCCCAGCAGAAACATCACTCATGTTATAATGTATTTCTATGGGAGTGTGTGTGTGTGTGTGTGTGTGTGTGTGTGTGTGTGTGCATGTGTGTGTGGGTATGTTAGTTTTTTCTGCATTGGGGACATTCTGCAGTATCAGCCCTTCGTTTGGGTATTCATCTTTTCTAGATTGTGTCAGATTTTGTATAGTAAAAAAAAAAATCTAAAAAAAAAACAAAGCTGTCTTTTTTTGGACATTCCTTTCATCCCTATATGGCTGGGTCAAACTGACCCGCGAGGGACACTTTTGTTACTTTTTTTATTACAGCCACATAATATCATCGAGTTGACGATGATTTTTGTGATTTTTGACAGTGCTTTTAAATTTGAAAAACAGATTAGTTCTGTTGCAGGGCTCGCAAAATCGTTAGCCTGACGTCCCGAGGCTATTACGTTTTCCATTCGGGCTACCAAAATGTTTCACCGCTCTGCCCGACGGGCTACCTTAAATACAGGGCTCCCGCGGGTCCTTAAAAACTCTCAATTTACTTGTATAACATTTAAAGACATACAAAGTTTTAAATATTTTAAATGGTATAAGAAAAGTCTTAATTACTATTTCAAGAGGTCCTACATTTGTAGACGGAAAGACATGAACCGTGATACAGCTGGATTAAACTTCAAAAGGAAATGATGTCATTGAATAAATATGAGCACTACACATTTCAAAGTCAAAACAGGGCGCAGATGTCTTAATGTGAATGTGTCTCTGAAGGGAACTGTCTGTCCTCAGAAATGTGTCGTTGGCATTTTCATTTCATCTTGCCTATAATGCCTGATAAAGCAGCGTATATGAGCGCGGTGCTGCTTTGTGTACAGCCGTTACCGGAGAAGCCGCTATATTTGCTCCTAAAGCGCCACCTCGTGACAGAGAGTGAATTTGCATTTCCAGTGTGTCTATATCGACCCATGCTTTTATGCAGCAAACATAGAGTTGTAAATGTAAAAGAAGTTAATGTGCCTTCTAAAAATCTAAACAATTAAGACAGTAATATTTGTTATAAATTAATATAATAATATGTTTGACTTGTGCCTTTTCATAAAAATGGTTTAAAAGCTGAAATGCCATTTTACAAGATTTTTATAAGATTTCAATGATTTTTTTTTTTTGTGCGTGTGTGTGAAAACTTGTATCTAAACTGTAAATCATGTCATTTTATGGCTTAAAATGTTACCATAGACATTGTCCAACCCTCTCATACAGTGTTCATTTTACTTGTACAGCTCTTAAAAAGGTTCATACATTGCTTTAAATTGATTTTTAAAAATTGTGCAGATACCCTGTAAATAGTGAAATAAAATGATTTCATTGATATTTGTTGATATTTGTGTATTGAAAATGTTTTTGACTGACATTTAGACTTATCTGATTTTCTTTAAAAAATTGAATTTTTTATTTGGGCTAGTTAAATTAATTTTCAGGCTACCAAAATCTGAAGTGTTCCTGCCCGAAGGACTACCAGGGATCTTTACATTTTGCGAGCCATGTGTTGTAAAAGCCAGTTTCTTTCAACTGAGACTGTTGCTAAAGTCAAGCCCTACCTGCCGCGTAAGGAGTGTGAAAGTGTAATTCATGCTTTTATAACGTCTATAGACTACTGTAACTCTTTATATGTCGGTTTGGATCAGTCATCTCTTCAACGCTTACAGTTAGTCCAGAATGCAGCAGCTCGGCTTCTAACTGTGACTAAAAGTACGAGCACATTACCTCAGTCTTAGCTTCACTACACTGGCTTCCTGTCCATTTCAGGATTGATTTCAAGATTTTATTGTTTGTTTTTAAGATTTTAAATGGGTTGGCACCTGCTTATTTTTCAGAGCTTTTACATGTCCACGCTCCTGTTAAAGCACTGAGGTTGTCCAGTCGTCCAGTCAGGTGCTCCTCGATGTTACCAGAGCCAGGTTAAAAAATAAAGGTGACCGAGCTTTTTCATTGGTGGCACATAATTTGTGGAATAGTTTACCTGTACACATAAGAACTGCTCAGATTGGTGGAATTTTCAAGTCGTTGCTTAAGACACACCTGTATTCCTTGGCTTTTATTTCGAGTTGAGCTGAGACATTGTGACGTTTTTACTGTATTTGTCTTGTTTGTGTGTGAGTTTTTTTTTTTTCTCGGACATTGTTACATACTGTGGTCAACCATGGTTGTTTTTAAATGTGCTATATAAATAATGAACTGAACTGACTCAATTTTTTGTGTGTTCCATGCTCAAGTGAGACAAAATAATTTTTTTTTGGTAAACTTTTGTTTACTTTTTTTAATTACATCCACATAAATCCACTATTATTATTATTTTTTGTGTATTCCTGGTTCAAGTGTGACAAAAGTCACAAAGTCTTGTACCATAAAGATCAACACTCAATTTTTAAGAAATCTTTAAAAATGAGTTTTGGGCCAAAATAACCTGAGGGACTGATGAGGGTTAAACACACGGAGTAACAAAAGACAGAGAAAACTAACACTAAGAGCCCAACTAAATCAGACACTATCTATTATGGTGACTATAATTTTCAATGAAACCCTCATCATCTAAAACTGTTAATACTCAATATTAACGTATACGTATAAAAAAAAAGAAAGAAAACTGGTTAGTAAGTGAAGCTGGTGTTGTTGTATGTGGAGTTGTTTAATCATCCTCTGTTTAGATCTTGAGAGATTTAATATCGTCTTCATCTCAGACTGCGTCTGTGAGTCAGTTATTGATGTGTTTCTGTTTGTCTCTTTTCTTTTTTCTGTTCATGATGTTTCTCTTTCCTTCAGCACTTCTGATATTTATTGGGGTGGACTATAAGCCCACGGGGAAGAGTGAATGGTGGGTTTAACAGTATTTATTTATTATTATTATTATTTTAAATGGTTATTAACATTTACATGTTTTTAATGTGATTTTAGACTGGACGTGTAAATTTAAAGTCTATTTTTGTAGTTTTATTAATATTTTCTGTATTTCAAAAATACAGAAAAAATCTGTAAAATAAGTACTGTAACATTATTATTATTATTATTATTATTTTTAAAGGTGCAGGTCTAAGGCTTTGGTTCTCTTGTTTTTGTCATTGATGGCTAAAGATCGTTAATTATCTGTGAAAATGACAAACCAATCACAACTCAGTATGTAGATAAATGCCAGATATTAACATTTTAGAAGCAAGTAACAATTTTAATTGCTTGAAGTTAATGTGAGATTTTGAGACTTGAACTTTATATTTATTCTTAAAATATTTCTAAAATATATTGCACACAGAAGGCTAAAATTATCAGAGTAAACGATTGCTGGAGCTTCAATGTGCACATTAATGCAGGCAAAACATATATTTTCTATGTAATGCATCTCATTTCATACTCATGAATGAATATGAAATCTAGGTCACATTTTTTTCTGTCTCTAAACAGAAACACGATTGTAACTGAAGCTAAAGGCTGCAGACAATAACACTGTTAAGAAAAAAAGAAGGATTCTGTGTGAAGAACACATGAGCTCTCACCTGATACTGTCAGTGTAACTCCATCACTGTACTGTGAGTAACCTGTACTGTGAGTTCCTCTACAGCTGTACACACCACCATGAGACCAATCCACAGATGTGATTATATAGTTCTGGTCTCGTCCTATGATGTAATCTCGTCTGCTGTCTTTATACCAGCTGTACTGCCAGTCTCCTGTCTGCTGTATGTCACATGTGAGAGTGACCGTCTCTCCTCTGAACACACGTCTATCAGGATGAACATCAACTACAGGTTTGATTCTCTCTGTGAAATGAGCAAAAAAACACACTTAATATAATTCAAAATGAGCTTTTCACTTTCAGTCAGCAGTACAGTATCTGTTGGAACTATTTTCAGTCGGCACGTTTCAACAAACTATTAATTATTTAAATAGTTTATGAGGCAATAATGGGCTACAACACAATAAAATTGAGAACTTATGTCTGTGTCTGTTCTCAGTCTCTCGTCTCTTACAAATGTTCATAACAAAACCATATTGAATGAATAACATAAGAATAACAGGTGCACAAGATCTTACAGGCACACAGTCATTAATTACAGTGAAAATTGTTGTATTAGCTTGCTTTTCTGAATATAACATTCATAATAAAATAAAATAAATAGTAGTGTTGGGCAATGATTAAGCGTGATGATGAATTGTTGCCCGGCACTAAAAAAAAAAAAGAGTAACATTTTATTTTAATATATTTATTTAATAAAATAACTTTTGATGTAAATTCTAACTTTCATTCATGGAGATAACATGGACAATGTGACATGGTTTAGTGGTAGATTTCTGCCATAAAATAAAATAACATGTAATGTCGACTACAGCCACTAGATGACTGCAATAATCACTCAATGACTCATTTAGATTTGTGTTCAGACATTATTAAAACACCATTATTATAACAATAAAAAATTAATCTTTGTCAGTTAATTAATTCATTTATTTTTAAATTGTACTAAAGTACCATTTTTGCAATTATGTTACAGTAAAACTTGAGCGTGGTGTTGGTTATGTGTGTGTGTGTGTGTGTGTGTGTGTGTCTGTGTGTGTATGTGTGTGTGTGTGTGTGTGTGTGTGTGGTGTGGTGTGGTGTGGTGTGGTGTGTGTGTGTGTATTTGTCCTCTATTATGGATGTGTTATGGTGTCACTCCTAAATGTCTGTGTTCTCCATTGAAGCTGCTCCTCAGATCACCGGTGTTTTTGGGTGTTTTATAGTTTTGACACTTAATTTCTCTGTATTTGTTTTCTGCTTTGTGGTTAATTTGTGACTTTATTTGACAAATTTTGACAAATAGAACAGAGGGAAAAAAACAATGATCAATGGTCATTAATTACAGTGTAAAGTTCTGCAACAAACTACCATTTTAACCTACATTTTAAAATAAATGTATTAGTGTTTTAGCATCATGAGGAACTACACAGACAAATGATTCTGGTTGAAGGTGAATGACAGCAAAATATAGACATAAATCATCAGCAAAGAGACAAATGTGGGATCCTCATATGATCCATGTAGACAAATAAACTACTACAACACAATTCACATTTGTTTAATAAATCAAATATACTGCAGTACAGCACAGTACCTTGAGTGAGTCCAGCGTGGATGAAGGACATCAGCACTAAAAGCAGAAGAAACACATATGAAACATTTCCATTCATTCAACACAATGTAGATCACTGAAACATGTCTAGAGTTTGAACTGAAAGAGTTTTTCTGTGTTTCCATGAGAAGCGATTCTCTGAAGATTCTCATCATTGAACATCAGCAGAATGACGTCACAGGACTCATGAACCGATACGAGAGTCGATTCTCTGATGGATTCACTGCTGCTCAGAGAAGATTCACAACATACAACACATGACCAAACTCTCATCAACCAATGTGACGCCAGACAGTGAAGTTCTGTCTCTTTAAGTGTTTATGCTTGTTTTGAGTTTGAGTTTTCTTTAGTATTCTTTATAAATGAACAACTGAACAACTTCTTAAACTCAAACTGACACCTGAACCATTTTCAATCTGGTTTCTGACCTCATCACAGCACAGAGATAGAGCTCATGAAGATAATCAATGATATTCAATTAAATACTGAAAATATCAGTGCTGGTACACAATCTCAGTGCTGCGTTTGCAGAGCCGATCCTAGACTTCTGGGGGCCCTCAGCAAAACTTTGTTGGAGCCCCAAAATGCTAAACCCCTAAAACTATTCTTTCTGAGCAGTTTACTGTCAAAACAACATGAGTTAAAAAAATAAGTCAGTAATACAAAAAAGGAAGAAAATTAAAAACAATAGGGCAAATACAACAGAAAAAAAAAACAAAAATAAATAAACAATTTAGCCTACAATACTATGCAGAAATTGATTAAAGTAATCAAATGTATAAATAAGTCACTGCATAGACTTCACCATATAAATTAAGCATACATTAATTCATAAAGTTATGAACAATATTAAGTGAAGAGCAGTGATTAATTCTCTCCTTTTCTTTTGTTGTTTGATGAACAGATGATGAGAAACTGCAGCTCAGTGCTTTGAACTCATTGTTTAGTATCGAGGAAGAACGGTAGGAGACTGTATATGACCGTCACATTACATGATTTGACTGGTTTGGATGTTACGTAGAAAGGGCGACAGTGCATTAAAGGAACATTCATGTTTTCATAACCGCTGACCAAAATCAAAAACAAAACTGATATTAAATCATCTTTGAGAGGAAGGGGCCTCCTGGTGTTTTGGGGGTCCTATGCAACATGCGTACGTTGCGTATAGGATCGTCTCTGTGCGTCTGACACTGTCGATCATAATATACTTCTAGAGAGACTGGAAAACTGGGCAGGGTTTTCTGGGATGATCCTCAAATGGTTCAAGTCAGTAGAGAGAGGTTATTATGTGACTACATGAGAGGACTACAAGTCTAAGCATCAATGTATTGATGAAATTAACAGTTTCTTTAGTTAAACAAAGAGAAACCTGAAGTCATTGCATTTGGAAACAAAGATGAAGTTCTCAAGGTGAATGCATATCTTAACTCAAGCGGTCAAACAACAAGAAATCAAGTCAAGAATCTTGATGTGATTCTGGAGTCAGATCTTAGTTTCAGTCGTCATGTCAAAGCAAAAATTAAACCAGCATACTATCATCTCAAAAACTTTGCAAGAAATGTTTTGTTTCTAGTCAAGACTTAGAGAAACTCGTTCATGTCTTTATCAGCAGCAGGGTGGACTATTGTAATGAACTCCAGACCGGCCTTCCCAAGAAGACCATTAGACAGCTGCAGCTCATCCAGAACATCAGAAAATCTGAGCATATCACACCAGTCCTCAGGTCATTATGCTTTCAGTTACATTTAGGATTGATTTTAAAGTATTATTACTTGTTTATAAATCACTCAATGGCCGACGACCTCAATACATTGCAGATATGATCACTGAATATAAACCTAACTGACCACTCAGATCATTAGGATCAAGTCAGTAGAAATAGCAAGAGTTCACTTCAAACAAGGGGCGTCTGCTTTTATGCGGCCCGCAGCTGGAAGCAGCTTCTAGAAGAGATCAGATGTGCTAAAACAGTATCTGCATTTACATCCAGACTCAAAACTCATCTGTTCAGCTGTGCATTTACTGAATGAGCTCTGTGCTGCGTCCCAATGATTGCACTGTTACATGCATCCTTGTTTGTTTTTTATTCATTTTAAATTATTTTAAATCATTCTAAAATGCACATTCTTTGCTTTTATTTTTTTAACATTTTTTTTTTTTATGTAAAGCACTTTTACATAAGGCTACGAAATATACTATATAAATAAACTTTCCTTGCATTTATATATATATATATATATATATATATATATATATATATATATATATATATATATATAATACAAGCAAATATACAGTGGCATGCGAAAGTTTGGGAACCCCTTGCAGAAAATGTGAATAATTTTAACAAAATAAGAGAGATCCTAAAAAATGCATGTTATTTTTTATTTAGTACTGTCCTGAGTAAGATATTTTACATAAAATATTTACACTGATGCTCCAGAAGGAAACACGATGCATTAAGAGAC
The DNA here is from genome assembly GCA_023376895.1 of Aspiorhynchus laticeps. NCBI lineage: Eukaryota > Metazoa > Chordata > Actinopteri > Cypriniformes > Cyprinidae > Aspiorhynchus > Aspiorhynchus laticeps. Next base: position 7,203,130 of record CM041795.1, read on the forward strand.
GGGGGTGAAAACTTTTGAACAGGATGAAGATTTCCAACTTTTTTCTTTTGTTGAAATATATATATTTTTTCCATTTATTACTGCCCTTCGGAAGCGACAGAAGATACTTGCATGTTTCCCGGAAGACAAATTAAGTACAATTTACCTTGATCTTCAAATTCAAAAAGTTTTCACCCCCCGGCTCTTAATGCATCGTGTTTCCTTCTGGAGCATCAGTGAATGTTTGAACCTTTTTTAATAGTTGTGTTTGAGTCCATCAATTGTCCTCAGTGCGAAAAGATGGATCTCAAAATCATACAGTCACTGCTGGAAAGGGTTCAAATATGCAAAAATGCTGGAAAACTGCAGAATCTACAGAACGTGGAGGATTTGTCTGAAGAACAGCTCAGTTCAACTGTTCAGAACAAACAAGGGACTCATGAACAACCAACACAAAACAAAAGAACAGTCGTGGATCATCAGGTAACCTCACACAGTATTAAGAACCAAGGGTTCCCAAACTTTTGAAGGGGGTTATTTGAATAATTTCAGCTATTTTTTTTGTCTTTTGGACTATATGTAAACATATTTTATGTAAAATATCTTACTCAGGACAGTACTAAATAAAAAATAACATGCATTTTGTATGATCTCTCTTATTTTGTTAAAATTATTCACATTTTCACAGATTCTACAAGGGGTTCCCAAACTTTCGCATGCCACTGTAAATATTAATGTGATCATTGTTTCACACTACTGATGCTTCACTGGAACAAAAACTACAAACCACATCAGGTCACAGTGTTTGAGAAACACACCACCTCACTTCCTGTTTGAGACTGACATCATCAGCTTAAACCTCATGTTGTGTTCAGATCATTTTGTCCCGGAGATGATTTTATTTTTCCCACAAATGCAAGTTAATGTTCTCGCATTGAGCTAAAACTTACTGACATTGCTCACACGTCATAACTTCCCAACATTTTTGGGAAAATATTTGTACTTTTTGGGGGGATCCCCCCCCACCTTTTGACAATGTCTACAAAAAATAGTTTATAAATCTCTCTTTATGATATATTACCACCAAATACTGGATTCAGTCTATTTTTCATCTTGTCTTCTTTGAGACAGGCTTTGTATTTATTTTAATTTTAAAAACTGATTCATTGCATCATTGATCTGAGCCTAAAGCACACTAGTGTGATAAACAGTGCAAATTAGTTTCATAATGTTATTGAATATTGGCAAAATTATCCACAATTAACGTTTCTCTCAAAAACTGAGGTGCATAAGCTCAGATTAATGACTCATACGATAAAACATTTCCTTTTTTTTTTTTTTTTTTTCTTTCCCGGCCCGTCAGTAGCACAGATAACACATGACAGTACATATTCACAGCCTTTTTTTTTTTTTCTTTTTTTTTTATTAAATATATTTATTTACAATCAAACATTTCCAAAAACAAATACAAATTCTGTCCTAATTGAAAGAAAACAAGCTGACAAAAAGACTGAATCCAATATCTGGTGATAATAAAGCATAAGAGATTTAAAGAGAGATTTTTTGACCGGGAACACTAAAGGTGCTAATAGGCCAGTTTAGAGTTCACTTGCAGCTGCGCGCATAATGGTGTCAGAAAAACACTGGTAACAATTGGAGGAAAAGAGTTAAGAGAATAAGAGAAAATATATATATATTTTTGTGCCTTTGGATGTCAGAATCGGAATGCAAATCATTTTTATAGAATACTGTCATCAATGACGCCATTTGAAGCTAAACGCAGACGTTTAAACGGACAGACTATGGATAAAAACTGCTATGATTACTCTACTTTTAAAGCATAAAATTGACTGAAACAATAGGTCTACATAATATTCACATATGCAGTTCATAGGGGACGTATTGTATTAGTCCTACAGTTACAGCATGAAATACTATTTAAACCTATTACTATTAACATTATACATAACATTTATTTACTTTATATTACAATTCTGTCCTTTTTTTCTCTCAAATGCAAGTTTATATCTCCCCGTTTGGACTTTATAACTTGATTTAACTGAATAATAGTGAGTTTGTCAATTCTGAGGAAGAAAAGCCAGAAGTGTGGGATATAAACTCATGATTCTGAGCCGAGGGGAAAAGAGAATGACGAGCTGTTTTTCTTTATCAGAATTGTGAGATATAATCTAGGAATTGTGAGAATAAAGTCAGAATTTTGAAACATAAACTCAAATTTACTTTTTTTTTATTATTTTATTCCATGGCTTCCAGACAGCTTCTTGAAAACCAGAAAGTGACCCAGCGGTGAGTGACCTCAGTACATTTAGTGTTCACAATGTAAAGAACTTCATAGAATCACAAAAGGGCCCAAAGTGATGTGGTCTGAGTATGTATATTAAGTATTTTATGAAAGAATATGTTGTTTAAAATGAAGACTTTCTGATTGTTGAGCATTAGTGTAACATGCAGAGATGGGCACAAATACATCAAAATGTATTTAAAATAAAAATACAAAATACTGTGTGGAAAAAATGTATTTAAATACAAATACAGTATTTTGTATTTTGAAGATAAACAAAATACATTTGAAATTGGCCATCCAGTGAAGTAACACTATTAAGGCCTGTTTACACCGAGAACGATCCTTATAAAGATAACTATATTAGTGTATTCTAAGTATACAGTGCAGTTGTGTCATCTGTCACTTTAAATGCTCAAGCTCTTTAAAGCAGAAATGATTCTGATTGGCTGTCAATGTTTTTTATCATTCATAATGTGTTGTGCTGTTATGTTTATTGTGGTGTGCTATCTGGTATTCACTTAGATTTAGGATGTACTCACACTAGAGGATCTGATCCGTGCTTGACTGCGATTGACCCCCAAAGTCCAGTTCATTTCACAAGTGTGACTGCTCTGTGTCCAGTGCGGTTCATTTAACCATGCCCTGGCCCGCTTGAAGAGGTGGCTCAGGTACACATGTAGTGTGATCGCTAACCACGCGGAGCATGGAACACTTCATTTACTATTTTTGTATGCGCTATTGTTATCATTATGAAAATCTTTATTACTTGGATATCACACTTTTCAATTAATTTAATTTCGAGTACACAGATTTAAAATGGGTCTGGTCCTCATCTTATTGATGAACAGGTAACGTTATTGTAGTTTGTGAGTAAAGCTGCAAATTCCACCATTATCCTCAGCTGCCTCTGAGTCTGTAATAATCCTGATATCTGTCTGTTAGAGAAAGGACAATCACGCTTGGGCTTTAGTACAAGGCGATTGTGCCTAATTTGAGTATACACTTAGAACAATTTTTTTAAATTTATATATTTATTATTAGCATTATAGTTATATTTGTCTACACAAACACAGAAAGCTGCTTATTACTCATTTATCCATGTTTCTTTATCACTCTGACGTGTCAACAGCTCCTGCCCACTAAAAGCTCCACAGATATATTTGCATATCACGATGATATATAAATGATATAGAAAAGGTTTAATCGATTTACACTTTATATCATCTCCAACATATATAATGTCATATCGCCATAGCAAGCAGTAATGATTAAAGTTTAATGAACACATTTGACTAGTTAGTTGATAAAACCTAAAATCTGAAAAAAAAAAAACTAACAAGACTGACTAGTGCTAATGCTATGTTCCGCTTGCTAGTTTTTTTTTTTACCTGCTGAGACAGGTATGCTTTTTTCCCACAAAAGCAAGATCACCTTGTTTCAATGTTAAAGTCATACACAGAGTAGTGCAGTAACCATTTCAAGCATTTTGTATGTTTTTTATACACAGCAAAACAACATGTATTTGACTGAAAATCCAGAATCATCAACAAGATAACTGTAAAGATAGCACTGTGAATGATGATATAGTTGTCAACAAATGGGATACTACATTTTATTCAAAATTAAATATCTTAAATATCTACGATTTTGGCTTTAATAAGATTTTCCCAGGAAACCTGGTGTCCTACACGTTTCCTATTCTTTCCAACAGCAAAGCACTTGAATGAGACATGCTTGTAATCAGGACTTCTGAAATTTTGATAGCATACGAAGGCAGTATTATTCCTTATGTCCTTACAGTAATCCAGAAAATGTCATTACCCAATTCTAGATGGAGTACAGCTGCAGCTCACATGCATGAAAGTGTCATGTTTGAGGTCTGAACTAGTTGATACAGGACACCAGCAGTCTAATAAAGAGGTTGATGGGCAAAAGGTATTTTATGTATTTTGAAAATACAAAAATACTAAGATTAAATGTATTTAAATACAAAATACATTCGATTTTTTTCAAAGGTATTTAAATACAAAATAGTATTTTGTATTTCAAATACGTATTTTAAATACATGTATTTGAAATACTGCCCATCCCTGGTAATATGCTCATATGTTATTAATGTACTGAACTACAGCTGTGGTTTTTCTGTAAAGAACGTGAGAACTGACTTCACACATCCTCTAAAAATGACTCTGAGACAAACTGGTTAGAAATACATGAAGAAGTGTCTCAGAAAACAGAAGTTAGTTCTAAGAAAAGTTCGAGCATATTTTGTGTTTAATGCAATTAAATTAAGTCATTTTAAGTGTGATTTAAGCATCCACATGTTTGGGGGCTACTATGGACAATTAATTTTCAATATAAAGAGTTATTAGGAGCCTGACCGGTTTTACGTGCCCCAATCTAATCAGCATAATTGTACCATGCAGACACTTATAGAGTTAAAAAGAAATACCATAAGTAATTATGGTCATAAACACTTGCCACAACTTCAGAGACTGGAGCAGGGCCACCAAAAGATGATCGTCTCAGGTACTGCGCATGTTCAATTGGTCATTGGTAAAAGTGCATTAACTGCATTAAAATATTTTAATCATGTTATTTTTTCATAACTAATTAATTAATTTAACACGTTAAACCGACAGCCCAACTATTTACACAATTATTTAAACTATAAAACATTGTTATTTACAATCCACAGCATGGTGTTAAATCATATTTTTAGGGGGGACAACCCTCAGATGGGGGTCCATCAAAAGATGATCGTCTCAGGTACTGCGCATGTTCAACTATCAATCTGGAGAACAAGAACTGACAGAAGCCTCTCACTAGACACGATGCTTCACCAGTAGATACTATTATTGCTTGACTATTAAATATGAGAAAACAGAGACTCTTAAATGTGATATTAGACAGATGGATCTCTAAGAAGTGGAAGTAAATGAAAATGACATGCACATGTTGCTGTGAATTGTTTGCTTTTGTTGTAGTATTTTGAGGTTTATGACACTAAAGATGCAGAATAAGAATAACTATCTTCCCCGCTGGTTAAAACCATAGAGCAGAAACAGAGCAAACGTCAAACCACAACCATCAGCTCAACTCTTTTATTAGGTCTCTTTCTCACTGCAAGCAGCTTCTAAAGTTAGCAATGCACAAATAACAATGTGTCTTCAATGATGAGCTAAAGAAGCCGGTGCAACACGTGAAACTGTGAGGCGTATTCAGGGGCGTAAATTTGGTGGGTGTTAAGTATGTTAACAGTGGGACAACAAACAAAATTTCTCAAGAGCAATTTGTGAAGGGGCCGCGATAGCGCTCGTATCCATTGTAGACATTACTATCCATCAAGCTAATGTTATTATTGCTAACGTAGTGGACTCATTGAAAAATACACTTGCAGCATCTGTATTAAAGAGAAAATAATCACTTCATCCGATGTTTAAGTGAATAAAATAGACTTGACAGTCTTGGAGTTCCACAACTATTGACTTTGTTCTCTCTCACTGGACTTTTGGCTGTGAAAATACCCCCAAAAGATTATTTAATGCTATTTTTGTGTTAAATGAGAAAGTATTAAGCAGACATTACAAATAGTAGCTTTAGAAATAAATATTTTATTTGATTATTACACATAAACGTTTAGGCTACAACGGCCTAACATAAACTAGGGAACATAAAAGAAAAGAATTTGAGAAACATCCCAGTTTTTTCGTTCATGCAATGGAAGTCATTGGTAAAACAGCTTGTTACTATTGTTACCAACAGTCTTCAAAATACCTTCTTTTATGTTCCACAAAAGAAAGTAAGTCATTCAGGTTTGAGTAGCCTAAAAGATTACATAATTAGCCTAATATTGTTTGGGTGAAATAACCCCACTCACCAACACCCCCCCTCCCCTTTTTTTAATGAAATGATCCTCTAAATAAGAAACTAAATCTGTCATCAGGTGGCGGTAAATGTCTTCGATCAATTTGTTCAAATGGCTGATTCATTCAGGAACGAAGTAAACAGCTCTGTTTATGAATGGTTCTTTGAATCATTGGTTCACACGATTCGTTCAAAACGCAGATTCATTCAGAAACTAAACACGGAGATGTTCCTCGGAGATGCACAACAATTCTGCTGTGGCTTTATAGGTAATAGTTTTGTTAATAATAATAATAAACTTTATTTTATATAGCGCTTTTAAAAGTAGCATCCCAAAGCGCTTTACATACATATACAAATATGAAGTAAAAAGATACATACACAAGTACAGGCAGTAAAAACAATCAAACAATACAAAACCAATATAATAAAACACAAAGTAATTACATAATTGTTGGCAAAACTGAGCAAAAACAGACAATATTGTGTTTAAAATATCACAAAATATTAACTTCTTATTTACTGAACTGTTGTATAAAATCAAAATTTGCACTCGTGCTATTCGGGACAAACAGCACTCGTGTGATTGCTCTCGCTGCTTGTGTGATATTGCTTATCATGTGATATAAATATGTTACAAAAACTCATACAGGAGCATTTTTGCTCCAATATCTTGAATTTTAGGGCATAACTGCATTCATGGAGTTGTTGTCCTGCATCATATTTGTCAACAGTCAACTGTATGAATTGTAAGATGACGTACAGGTCTGGGGGCGGGGCCAGTGCATTAACTGCATTAAAATATTTTAATCATGTTATTTTTTCATAACTAATTAATTAATTTAACACGTTAAACCGAAAGCCCAACTATTTACACAATTATTTAAACTATAAAACATTGTTATTTACAATCCACAGCATGGTGTTAAATCATATTTTTAGGGGGGACAACCCTCAGATGGGGGTCCATCAAAAGATGATCGTCTCAGGTACTGCGCATGTTCAACTATCAATCTGGAGAACAAGAACTGACAGAAGCCTCTCACTAGACATGATGCTTCACCAGTAGATACTATTATTGCTTGACTATTAAATATGAGAAAACAGAGACTCTTAAATGTGATATTAGACAGATGGATCTCTAAGAAGTGGAAGCAAATGAAAATGACAGACACATGTTGCTGTGAATCTTTTGCTCTTCTGATAGTATTTTGACGTTTATGAAACTAAAAATAGTTAAAACTATTTTGGTTAAAACCATAGAGCAGAAAGAAGCAAATATTAAGAATACAAGCAAATATTAACTTTAATGTGATCGTTCACACTACTGATGCTTCACTGGAACAAAGCAAACTACAGACTACAAACCACATCAGGTCAAAGTGTTTGAGAAACACACCGCCTCACTTCCTGATGTTGCCATCTAATATAATTGTGACATATAGCCAAAGAAATTTGAACACTTAGGTGTTTTCACATAAAGTATATTTTAAATGAACCAAACCCAGTTCAGTTAAAGTGAACCAGAAAGAGAACCAGCAGCAAGTGACATCAATGCTTTTGCTGTTCACAATCAAACTAAAAAACACCTGAAATGTGGTCTGAGTAAGTTTTATTTGTAGGTCCTTTTAGCAGCTCTGAGATCATTTGAGGTGTTACTCAAATAAACTAGGTGTGAAAACAGCCTTAAACCATTAAACCAAGACAAAACAATTGGTAGAAATGTAGCACAAGCACTGTTTTCACTCAAAACATTTCACAAAATAAAGTTATGAAACAATAAATATGTTGTTCAAAATGAAGACCAAGATTGTCAAGCATTAGTGGAACATGTTCATATATTAATGTAATGTATTAACGCAAGCACCTGAAAGTAGTCCGCAGCTATATCATAGGCTACTGAGCTGGGGACTACTTTCAGGCGCTGTGTCATATCACTGCACCTGCTGCACTCATGGTACGGCAGCAAAGTTCCTTGATTATTACGCCGGAATGAGAGTATAGTTCCTAGACATATCAGCCTAGAAAATCGCAACTTTTCATTTTCCGTCAGTCTTAGTACACGATCGAAACTCTTTGGTCATTTTTGAGTGCGATGCTAATGGTCTAATCAGATTCAATGAACTATGCTAAGCTAAGCTAAAAGTGCTACCGCCAGACCCGGAGATCGGCTGAATGGATTCAAAAACGGTAAATCTCAACTTTTTAACTCTAGGGGACTTGGAAAATGAGCCTATTTCCAAAAAAAGTGGAGTGTTCTTTTAATTCTGAGAAAAGCATGAACATCTTTTTTTTATTTTTTTGTTTTGCAAATGTCACTTGTTTGATATATTGTGTTTGCTGCAATGAAATTCAGTCATTTTTAAGAGTGATTTTTGGACCACTAAATGGATAATTATTTTTTTAATAAGAGGGGCAGAAAGAATGAAAAGTGACAGATAAACTTCTCAAACTCTCTGAATCTCTGATGGAGAGACTATTTAAAGATACAGTACCATACAACACCAAACTCATATTAACACAAACACATCTGATTGAACTGAACTGCTGAAAATAAGAAGAGCATCACATCATAAACAGCAAAAGCACATGTCCACAGGGTCTCCATCTTTCACGTGCAGCACAGATAAATGCATGTTCTCTGAAACTCTGTATCTGATCCACACGTAACATATCATCACATTGAATCTGAACAATAAATAATATGATAAGCAGCAAGACTGTGGATTCTTAGACCCTCCTACACACAATCATTATTTTATCTTCAGTTGAATACGGGGTAACTTTTTATTTCGACTTTAGACATTCTGCTAACAGTAAGTAACTTTGCAACTACATGTCAACTAGCAGTCATTAGAGTATTAGTAGACTGTCTGCTTAATATCTATATATAGATATTAAGCAGACATTATAAGCAGACAAGCTCATATTCCCGTTATCTTAGTATAACACTTTATTTTGATGGGTCCACAACATACAACTTATTGACTATAAGAAACTTTGCAAGTATATTACAACTTATTCTTCTAACCCTAAACCTACCCTAACAGTCCACTCTGAGAGTTAGTAGACATGTAGTTGCAAATTAATGAGAAGTAGTTATTACGTATGTAGTTGACATGTAGTTACACAGTCACTGAGTTAGTAGAATGTCTAAAGTGGACTATCAAAATAAAGTGTAACCGAATACAGTTAATAACAGAAAAAAAAAAAACCTGAAGATAGTGTAGAATATAATGAAATACTCACAGAGTATGAGAGGCAGTGCACTGGACCCCATACTGACACATTAATAGACTGTTTTAACAGAGATGCGTGCGCTAAATCAAACACTTCCTGAGTTTCACACTTCAAGAAGAGATGAGGGAGGAGACTAAACTCTACACAGAAACACAAAATAGGAAGAAAAAGACATCCATTCTAAGATATTTAGCTGCTCTTTCAGTGCATGTAAGTTGTTGAAGCTGTTTTTCTGCTGAAAAGACTGTTTCACAGAGAATGTCTCCAGGTAATTGTTCTCACACTGCATTATTTTGTTGTTCACAGCCAGAGCCGCACACATTACAGACAGACCAGTGAATAAAGTCAAATCATGAGGTGAATAATGTAGACCTGTTCATGTAAGACCTGCTCTTATTTGAGTTATTCTCTCGTCAACAATTGCAGCGGCTCTGTTAATGACAACTAATCTGCTTTTACACAATGATTGAGATAATCAACAAGTAATCCAATGTATCTGTTATTAAATTCTGGCAATATCTGCATACCTTCTACCTTCTATATACCTTCTATTTGTAGTTTATTAAAACATGATTCCTGTAATACTGTCATGAAAGTATTATGGCATACATCACCATATTTCAAATATAAAGACTTTGCAGCAACAATAACCCAGAATCAAAACCCAGTCTAATTGTTGCCATGAAAACATATGAACAAAGTAAACAAAGAGATTAAGTTTAAAGGAGTGATTGATTGTGATTTCAGTTTTTTAACTTAAGTTAGTGTGTAATGTTGCTGGTAGGGACTACAACAAGCTTCTTCCTGGGTTGGTGACATCACAAACCCAGAAATTTACATAAACCCCTCCCCCGGGAACAAAGGGGGCGGGGCCATGTTGCTCTGCTTTAGAGAAGAGGAAGAGTTATTGTCATGCCGTCAAAACTAGGGGTGCACGAAAAAATCTATTCATATATGAATCGTGATTCTGCCTTCTAACGATTCTAATGGATTCACAAGTTTCAAAATCATTGTTCTAAAGCAGCGGTTATTAATCCTGTTCCTCGCATCCCCTGCTCTGCCTCTGCCTCTCTCTCTCTCTCTCTCTCTCTCTCTCTCAGAACACCAGCTCATCAGATCCATCAATGAACCGTGTGCCAGTCGGACACGCACACAGTTGCCAAGGTAACAAGCAATACTTGCTGGCAAACACTTTAGCAAATCAAATCAAATCACTTTTATTGTCACATCATCACAGCACATGTGCCTTGATGAGTGAAATTCTTGAGAGAGTGCTCCAGACAGTGCAGAAACAATTAAAATATAGACAGTACCATTACATACTTACAGACTTATACAGATGACAATGTGCAATATACACACACACATATACTCAGTACACACAGTGTACTGTTAGACATACTTACAGTTATCAATACACATTATACACCGTATGTATATATTCTACATTATGTGCACATATATACATACACAGTAATGTGCAACGGTGCAGTAGATTGTACATAAGCTGGATACGCAAATGTCATGTATGTGCATTGGATGGTATCCAGTAGTAGCAGATCAATTGTTGTATTAGTGCAGTGTGTGCGTGTAGTCCAGTTTGAATTGTGTTGGAGTTAAAGTGCAGTGCATGGCATATCGTAAAGTGGGAGTGTGCTGTAGGGTGTATTAGTTCTGACTGTTCATTAGCCTGATAGCCTGAGGGAAAAAGCTATCCCTCAGTCGGCTAGTGCGGGATCGGATGCTGCAGAGACGTCTTCCTAAGGGCAGCAGAGAGAACAGTCTGTGGGACGGGTGGCCAGAGTCATTGGTGATCCTGCGGGCTTTCCTTATACACCGCCTGGTGTAGATGTCCTGGAGGGAGGGAAGCTCACCTCCAACAATGTGGCGGGCAGTTCGCACAACCCTTTGCAGAGCTTCCGTATGAAACACGTTACAGAATCTGAGTACGCCTCTATGTCGTCATCAGACGCTGCCCGGAACATGTCCCAGTCCACGTGATCAAAACGCAGTATAGCGTCTGATTGGTCCGACCAGCATTGAATTGTCCTGAGGGCGGGTGCTTCTCGTTTCAGTTTCTGCCTATAAGCAGGCAGGAACAGAACGGAAGAATGATCTGATTTGCCGAAAGGTGGGCGGGGGAGCGATTTGTAGGCGTCCCGGAAAGGAGAGTAGCAGTGGTCCAGTACACAATCACCACGCGTGTTGATGGTGATGTGTTGAAAGTATTTTGGAGCTATTGTTCTGAAGTTGGCTTTGTTAAAGTCCCCCGTAACAATAAACGTTGCCTCTGGGTTTCCTGCTCGCTTATATTCCCGTACAGTTCCTTGAGTGCCTGGTCTGTGTTGGCTTGAGGGGGAGGGGGGACTGTTACAAATTAAACATTACTTCACAAAAATGCTACAACGCAATCATGTATTATGCTGTATTAAAGCTTTAATCAGGATAAAACCGTATATTAAAATCTAACATAAGCAGTAGCATTACAAATAACAGTGTATCTAAAAGTATGAGACAACAACAAACAAACAACCAAAAAAAACATACCAATCTGAAAAAAAACATACCTTTAAGAGCCGTGCTTGCACAGGTTCTGCACAATCCTCTTCACTAATATTATCTGGGTCACAATCAGGCTCAAAATGATAAGCAATATTGATTTACAATACAACCGGAGCACATGCCGCTGAGCTGAGGGGCGGGACGTTTCTGGACTGCACTAGAGCTGGTTTAGCGAATCACAACACACTGAGCCAGCTAACCAATCAGAGCCCATTGTGTATTTCTGAGGGAGGGGCTTCATAAAAACAGGAAATCATCAGAGTGTTCATAAGAGAAGGGACAGAGCTGTGTAGAATAAAGGTAAATTATGTGAGAACAAAAAATGAATAAATAAATAAAATAAAATAAAAAACAAATATATATATATATATATATATATATATATATATATATATATATATATATATATATATATATATATATATATATATATATATTTAACGAAGCATTAACACATGTTAGACTGCACCCCATAAACACAATCAAGCCTAAAAAAAAGTCAACCACCCCTTTAAGATATTTCACTTCACTTTTGGTATGGTCACACTATCAGAGACAAAATATAAACATCAACACATGTATAAAAGACTTAAAGTGAATATACGGTCACACACAAGTGACACATCAAGCCTATAAAATGATATTGATTCAGACTGGATGGAGTGAAGAGCCGCCACAACAATATTTGAACAGTTTTTTTGTTTGTTTTTTCCTTCTCTAAAAGGAGTAGTTACAAAACAGCAGTTAAGAGTCCAGGAGACTCTTGTGTATCTTCAGCAGGATTCTTTATTGAGAACATGCTGTTTGACGCTGCAGTCATTCAGTCTAATGCAGTGAAACACTGTAGTTTAACATCAATTTTGGAGAGCAGTTGTTACAGGTCAAGACAAAAGCGACTTTAAAGCATACAAATCAGCAATGGGACACTTGCCACAACTTGTCACAACTTCAAAGACTGGAGCAGGACCACCAAAAGCCATCACAGACAAAATATGATCGTCTCAGGTTTAACTATCAATATAGAGAACAAGAACTGGCAGAAAATCCCACTAGAAATTTTGCTTCACCAGCTGGTATTATTGCTGCTTTACTGTCAAATAAAATATAAGAAAACAGAGACAAATAAAAAAGGTGAAGTAAATGAAAATTGCATGCACACGTTGCTGGAATTGTTTGCTCTTGTGGTAGTATTTTGAGGTTTATGAAACTAAAGATGCAGAATAAGAATAGCTATCTTCCCCACTGGTTAAAACCATAGAGCAGAAACAGAGCAAACGTCAAACCACAACCATCAGCTCGACTCTTTTATTAGGTCTCTTTCTCACTGCAAGCAGCTTCTAAAGTTAGCAATGCACAAATAACAATGTGTCTTCAATGATGAGCTAAAGAAGCCGGTGCAACACGTGAAAATGTGAAGCGTATTCAGGGGCGTAAATTTGGGGGGACAATAAACATACAATTTCTCAAGAGCAATTTTTGAAGCCGCAACAGCGCTTGTGTCCGTTATAGACATTACTATCCGTCAAGCTAACGTTATTATTTTTTATTAATATTAATTAATCGGCACACCGATTAAAGATCAGGACAGCAGGGCCCTTCCTACTCAAGAAGAATGCTAGCGTCAGTGGGTTGAGTATTTCAAGGGCCTCCTAAACCCTATACTCGATCTGCCAGTAAACCTTGAAATGATCACAGCAGTGGAAACAAAAAATGTGATCCAGGCACTCAAGAATGGCAAGGCTGCAGGCCTGGACGAGATCCCGCCTGAACTACTTAAATCTGGTGACCAGTGCATTGTTGATGCCCTAACAGATTTGCTTAATGCTTGCTGGGCAACCTCAGCAGTCCCTGAGGAATGGAAACGAGGTATGATCATCACGCTTCCAAAAAATGCAATCTCTCCAAGTGTGATAACTGGTGGGGTATTACGCTTCTATTGGTACCTGGAAAGGTATTTTCTATTGTCCTTCTAAACCGCCTCCGACGAGCTGTCGATGCCTGCCTTAGAGATCAACAGGCGGACTTCCGAAGTGGCCGATCCTGCATTGAGCAGATTTTTGTTCTGCGACAAGTGATTGAACAATCGCTGGAATACCAACAACGGATCTCACTGAACTTTATCGACTTTGTAAAGGCCTTTGACTCAGTGCACCGAGAAACGCTATGGAAGATAGCCCGGGATTATGGAATTCCATCTCGATTTGTAGACATCTTTCGCAATCTTTACCAAGGCTCTTGATGCTGTGTATGGATGGAAGAAGGAATAACTGATTTCTTCACGATTGAAACTGGTGTACAACAAAGGTGTGTGCTTTCACTGATGTTATTCCTCCTTGTCATCGACTTTGTCGCCCGCCACTCCATCGACCAGCTGCACATCGGCATACCTTGGACAGTTGGTAGTCTTTTCCTTGCCGATGATATTGTCATTCTCGGCCTGACCCAAACTGCCCTATGAGACCTCACTATGGCCCTAGAAAATCAAGCGGCCAGCGCAGGACTCAGAATTAATGGACAGAAGACCAAAGTCGTTCGCATCGGCTATGTAAACTCGAGAGTACCTTTTATAATCGACGGAAAAAAAGTGGAGGAAGTTGCAAACTTCACTTATCTTGGCAGTGTCGTCTCCTCAAATGGGGATGCAGAACGAGATGTCTTCTCCTGCATCGGCAAAGCATCTGCTGTGTTCCAGCGACTCCGTCCAATCTGGAACTCGCCTTCCCTCTCTCTGCAGATTAAACTGTGACTTCTGGCTACGATCGTTGTACCGGCGGCGACCTACGCATGCGAGACCTGGAAGATGACTGAAACCATTGCTCGGAAGCTGGATGTTTTCCACCTTCGTTATTTGCGAAGCATCCTTAAGATCACTTACCGGGACCATATTACAAACATGGAAGTATACCGTCGCGCCTATACACAGCCCCTCTCTGTGACAGTCACTGAATGCCGTTTTCGTTTCGCCGGACACATCTTACGCCTTCCTGATCATCAGATACTCAAAATGGCAATATCCTGGCAGCCTGCACAAGGCAAACGAAAACAAGGACACCCGAAAATTACCTGGCGAATAACATTTATGGAAGACGCCGTTGGAGAATGCTTGTCACCCTATGCGCCGAACAGCGCCGGTGGAATTAAGGTTAATGTAAGGAATCACTTCATCCGATGTTTAGGTGAATAAAATAGCCTTGACAGTCTTGGAGTTCCACAACTATTGACTTTGTTCTCTCTCACTGGACTTGTGTGTGTGTGTGTGTGTGTGTGTGTGTGTGTGTGTGTGTGTGTGTGTGTGTAGAAAACTCTGCAGAGAGCAGGTCCTGGAGCTGTAGTATGCAGATGACTGTGCTTTTGTGGCCCATACTCCAGAGGATCTTCAAACTGTACTTGCTGTGGCGGTTAGGGCATACAGCAGGATGGGGCTGACTGTCAACACCACCAAGACAGAAGTGGTTTGCCAATGGAGTACCAATGTCCCACCCACACTACCTGCCTTCACTGTTGGGGATTGAACAGCTTTCAGTAGTGCCATCTTTTAAATATCTGGGGAGTATTCTTGCTGAGGACTGTGGCATCGACAACTAAGTTCAGAGCCGCATTAAACAGGCATCAGTTGCCTTTGGGAGACTTCGGCATAGAGTCTTTCACAACAAGAATCTTCATCCTTCCACAAAAGTTGCCGTATACCAAGCGGTCTGTGTCACCCTCCTTTATAGCTGTGAAGCTTGGGTAACCTACAGCCGTCACATCAGGTCCCTAGAGCGCTTCCATATAAGCTGCCTTCAGCGCATTCTGGGAGTTACCTGGTGGGATTGTGTGCCTCACACTGAAATACTTAAAAAGACCAACTGTAGAAGTATTGAAGCCATGATCACCCAGCGCCAGCTGCAGTGGTTGGGGCACGTGATAAGGATGCCCCCATGTCGACTGCCCCACAGAGTGCTCTACGGCCAGCTACATCATGGTAGACGTTCAGCGGGGGGGCCGAAGAAGCGATATAAGGATCAGATGAAGAACGCCTTGAAGAAGTGTAAGATCAGACCCGAGGATCTGGAGGAGGTTGCTGCTGATCGTACCATCTGGCAAAAGCTGTGTAGAGATGGGGTTCATACGCTCGAGATGGAGAGGACAACCATAAGACAGCAGAAGCGAGCCAGGAGAAATACAGCCATGGCTGCTACCACTGCTACTACTACTACCATTGCATACATATGCCCCACCTGCAATAGAGTTTGTGGGTCCAGGATAGGACTGTTTAGTCATCAAAGGTCTCACCGTTAAAGGCGTGGACATCATCATCGGATTTCGATGGACAACCAAGAAGAGTTTGTGTGTGTGTAGCTAATGTAAAAGAGGAAAGCATGTAAAAGAGGAAAGCACCACCGCCCACCACTTCTATAACAGCTGATTACTTTGCCACTTTTTTCACAGACAAAACTAGAACAATCAGTAACCAGTTCTCACCTCCACACACACACAGGACCTCCAACCAACCCATCTACTGCTCAAACTCCCATCTTCTCCTTCTGTCCCCACACTGAGGCGGAAGTATCCAAACTTCTCCTCTCCAGCCATCCTACAACATGTCCTCTTGACCCAATCCCCTCTCACCTTCTCCAAGCAATCTCTCACACACTCTTACTGGCACTCGCACACATTATCAACACATCTCTCCGCACTGGCATCTTCCCCACAGCGTTCAAGCAGGCCCGGGTAACCCCACTGCTCAAAAAGCCTACATTAAACACTTCTCTTTTAGAAAACTACAGACCTGTCTCTCTCCTTCCATTCATAGCGAAAACACTCGAACGAGTTGTCTTCAAACAGCTCTCAGTGTTTCTTTCACAGTACAACAAACTGGATGCTAAACAGTCAGGTTTCAGGAGTGCAGTCACTGAAGCCCTGCGAGTCGCAAAGGCTGATTCCAAATCATCAGTCCTCATTCTGCTGGATCTTTCTGCTGCTTTTGACACTGTCAATCATCAGATCCTCCTGTCCACCCTTCTTGTCGTCCCTGCCACTCCGACTCTACAGCATGACTTCTCGATTCAATTAGGCATATCAATAATTACCCCATCAACTTCGGTCAGAAATCTTGGTGTAATCTTTGATGACCAGCTGACCTTCAAAGAGCACATTGCATAGACTGCTCGATCTTGCAGGTTTGCGCTACACAACATCAGAAAAATCAGGCCCTTCCTGACAGAGCATGCTGCACAACTTCTTGTCCAGGCCCTTGTCGTTTCTAGGCTGGACTAGAGGTCTGCACGGGCTTTAAACTGAAGCCCGAACCGGGCCCGTACCCGAGATCATCTGACCCGACCCGACCCGACCCAAGCGGCACAGTTCAATTTAAAGCCCGAACCCGAAATCTTTTTTTTTTTTTTTCACAACGAATAGCGAATTTTTTTAAAAAAGAGAGAAAGATGCTGTATTTCACGACTGCATGCAATGATCAGTAAACAAATACATGTAAAGAAACAGATTCATCAAGGTTCTGCCAGTTCACAAGGCAAAAGAAAAAACACTTACCAGTTATGAAAGTTTATGAACATCAGGTGCAGCGGTTACATAAATTCTGCAGAGTTTTTTAATGGTTGTTGTAGGCTATATGACAAGATGATAATTCTTCCACCGTGTAAATTATGGTCATTTTCGTCAGTTAAGGCTCGTTAGCATTCGGCGTAACGTTACTTTAAATCAGACATGGAGATGTAGTGCGGTAAGATCGCATTTATTTGAACTAATTAATCATTTATTTGAATTAGCGAGAGAAAGAGAGAGAGAGAGAGAGAGGGATGAAAGTTTCATGTGTGAACCTGCGTCTGCGCGTCTCTCTCTACAAGCAATGATGCTTACTTCAAAAACTGTGATTTTACCCCCTCATTGCAGAGAAATATAATGTTGCGAGTCAGTAGGCGATCGAAGCTATTATACTAATAAAGGTGTCTGTGCTGTGTATTCGCTGCGCGATCTCTCTGATATCTGTGTGCAATAATTTGTGTTTGCGTCTATGAAAGCAGCGAAGCCTGCATATAGTTTTAGTTTAGCTACAAACCCGAGCCCGAAGCTATCCATTAAACATTAACCCGAACCCGACCCGAAACCCAAAAGTATCTCGGGACCCGTCGGGCTCGGGTCGGGTAGCAGACCTCTAGGCTGGACTACTGCAATGCTCTTCTGGCTGGTCTTCCATCAAACACAATCAAACCTCTACAAATGATTCAGAATGCAGCGGCACGACTGGTCTTCAACGAGCCCAAAAGAACCCATGTTACACCTCTCTTCATCTCATTGCACTGGCTATCAGTGGCAGCTCGCATCAAGTTCAAGACACTGATGCTTGCATACAGAACGACCACAGGCTCAGCACCCTCCTACTTCCACTCACTATTACGAATCTACATCCCCTCCAGAAGTCTGAGATCTGCTTGTGAGCGACGACTTGTGGTACCATCACAGAGAGGCTCAAAATCACTCTCCAGAACATTCTCATTCACCATTCCTGGATGGTGGAATAATCTTCCCACCCTTATCCGGAATGCTGGATCCCTGTCAATCTTCAAGCAACAACTGAAAACTCATCTCTTTCAGCACTACTTGACTTCATCCTAAACTTGTTCTTAAAAAAAAAAACTTTCCCTTTATCTTTCTCTCCTTCCCTTGCTAGCTTGTACTTATTTGAACAATGACTGAGACTTGGTGTTACGAGCACTTCCTCTGTCTGATTGCCTCTTCAAGATGAATCGCTTTATGTATTCCCCAATTGTAAGTCGCTTTGGATAAAAGCGTCTGCCAAATGACTAAATGTAAATGTAAATGTAAATGTAAGCAGGCATTTGGACCAAAGCACTGTGAGGTAAGGGAGGGGGACACTCAAAATGTTTCTAAACTTACAATGCATTTTTGCCCCGTTTGCATTTGTGTTGTTTTACTAGGCTACTTAGGGCTGTCAGTAGAATACATTTTTTTAAACTAATTAATTACAAGATGTGTCGATCAATTAATCTAATTAATCGCAAATTACATTTGGCTGTGATAATACCCCCAAAAGGTTATTTAATGCTATTTTTGTGTTAAATGAGAAAGTATTAAGCAGACATTACAGATAGTAGCCTTAGAAAGACATATTTTATTTGATTCAACATACAGTTCATTACACATAAATGTTTAGGCTACAATGGCCTAACATAAACCATGGAACACAAAAGAAAAGAATTTGAGAAACATCCCTTTTTTTTGTTCATTCATTCAATTGAAGTCATTGGTAAAACACATTTTATGTTCCACAAAAGAAAGTAAGTCGTTCAGGTTTGAGTAGCCTAAATTATGACATAATTAGCCTAATATTTTTTTTGGGTGAAATAACGCAACTAAACACCCCCAATGAGCCAAAGCTGTTAAAACCAAATCTGTGGTTGAAATTCCAACTGTCAAGATATTCAAATCTCAACAGACAAAATTAATGACTTTGGTCTGCTTTTATAAGCATCTATCTATCTATCTATCTATCTATCTATCTATCTATCTATCTATCTATCTATCTGTCTGTCTGTCCTTATGCCCATCCATCCATTTGTGAATCTGTCTTTCTGATATATCCTACTGTATGGCCTTTAAAGCCTTCCAACTTTAAATTTTACTTCAAACTGTAAACCTGAAAAATATATATTTTTTTAAATACAAAAAACAAAACAAAACAAAAAACACTTACATTATGGGTCTGTCGCTGCTTTGTGTAAGTACTCTAGCTGTTATAGTTTTTCTCAGTCGCTTTGGTGCATTTCTCAGATCAGAAATGAAATTCTCAAAACTACTTTTTCAACCTCCACATCATCTAGTCACTTGTCATAAAAGCAGTTTGTCATTCTTTTGTACAAATTGCGATTGGTTTGGTACATTCATGCAACTGATTATGTACATTTGTCTGCGGTTTCCTACATTTTCAGTTGCTAATATCATGTTGCTCAAAGTGTATTATATAATTTTCTGTGCTATGGTCTTTCCCCTCAAAACATCTAGTCATTCATTCATCATATAAGTCATTAGATGCAAAATGGTTGATCTAATTGTCATAAACTGTCAAACATATTTTCTACACATTTCTATTAGACTTTTTGTAAATTTGCCATGAATTGTGCAAGTGAATCTTGACTTTCACTAATTAGATCAATTATATACCAGTTATCTGAAATAGCTCAAAGGTGCATCTCATCAACCTACAAATGAAAAGCATATATAGACAGAGGACAACACGAGTAACAAATTCTGACGATGGATGAACCTCCAGAAAACGATCAGGGTCAACAGCCGAGACGAAGAAGAGGAGTAAGGATTCATGGTGGAAGGGTACACAGAGTTAGAGGAAGAAGAGGCCAAGAACAGAGGCGCATATCAGATGAAATAAGGGCCACTATTGTGGACCGTGTTGTCAATCATGGCCTTACAATGGCTGAAGGGTGCAGCTAAATATTGGGAGATCGACCATCTCCTCAATAATTCAAACATTTCGAAACAGTCTCTTTCAATCAATATCCCACAT
Source organism: Aspiorhynchus laticeps (assembly GCA_023376895.1). Classification (NCBI taxonomy): domain Eukaryota; kingdom Metazoa; phylum Chordata; class Actinopteri; order Cypriniformes; family Cyprinidae; genus Aspiorhynchus; species Aspiorhynchus laticeps. The sequence goes on from CM041795.1 coordinate 7,223,625, forward strand.
ACAGTAATGTGTAACTTTGTACTGTTGAAATGGATATGTCATACATAAGAAGAGCAGCCTTCCGCATTTCAGTAACTGTCATCCAAACTGTTACCATAGTTTACAGCATGTAACACTAACAGAGTGCACTGTTATATTGACATTTTACATTTACATTTAGCCATTTGGCAGACGCTTTTATCCAAAGCGACTTACAATTGGGGAATACATAAAGCGATTCATCTTGAAGAGGCAATCAGACAGAGGAAGTGCTCGTAACACCAAGTCTCAGTCATTGTTCAAATAAGTACAAGCTAGCAAGGGAAGGAGAGAAAGGTAAAGGGATATTTTTTTATTTTTTTTTAAGAACAAGTTTAGGATGAAGTCAAGTAGTGCCGAAAGAGATGAGTTTTCAGTTGTTGCTTGAAGATTGACAAGGATCCAGCATTCCGGATAGGGGTGGGAAGATTATTCCACCATCCAGGAATGGTGAATGAGAATGTTCTGGAGAGTGATTTTGAGATTTGGACAACATGACTAAGCATTTTGACTATCTTGTTTGTGAACACTGACACGAGGATTTTTCATTCTGATGGCATTGATATGTTCATTGAGATAAATACTTACTTTTGAGAGATGAACTAAAGATTTTGAGTAAGTTACAGGCTTTTGCAGGAAATCCATTGTGCGGTGCTGTTTGTACGAATTGTTTTCAGAAATGTACATACTTCTTTGCAAATATTAAGGATGATTTGAGAAATGCACCAAAGTGACTGAGAAAAACTGTAAATGTAATATAAGAATAATAATATAAGTGTTTCTTACTGTAATACTGTATGTTTGTCTGAACTGTACACAATATGAAAAGGAAAGCAGAGGAAGATAGGAAAATACATTCCTTTTTTACAAAGACTAGTAACAGCAAAACTGAACATGAAAATGAGGCAGGGTGAAATGAATGATGCAGAAAGGAAAGAAGCAGTGGAAATGTCTGCCTCTAAGAGAGACACGGAGGAAACAGAGGTACAGTCAGAGATGGAGCATGTGCCAATAGAGATGACTCGGATCAGACCAGAAGCAGAGATGAGCAAAAACACTCATGTAGTCAGTCATTGCCCACCAGGTTTGTCTATTTAGGTTACGCAAGTTGTGCCTGCAAACATAAAAAAAAAAAAATTCTAATAACCCTACTTGTATTATTAGCATCTAAATATACAAATGAATAGGATTTGTATTGAATTATATTGTTGTTTTATAGACATTTCTAAGTCCAGATGTGAAGCTCCAGTACAGCCACAATTGAAGGCATTTCCAAGGACTCTTCAGGGAGACAGAAGAAGTAGTTTTAAAAGTGAATGGTACACAAGTCATCCCTGCTTAGAATACTCCATAAGCGCAGACTCAGCCTTCAGTTATGCTTGTAGACATTAGCCTCCCCAGCCACACAGAATCAAGCTTCACTTCAAGCTTAGGATTTAAAAACTGGAAAAAGGCAACATTCAAAGATGGAGGATTCACTGCACACAGTAAAACTGAGCATCACAAGGATGCAATGATGGCATGGAAAGAATTTGAGACGTCTGAAAAAAAAAGCAGGAATCTCCAATTGGAAATCTAAACAAAGAGTACAATAAAATGGTTAAAGAGAACCGGAATTATATTAAAACATTAACTGAGGTCTTGCTTTACACTGCAACACAAAACACTGGCCAAAGTGGGCACAATGAAACAATGGAATCAGACAGGAAAGGGAACTTTTTAGGTATATTGGAGCTGATTGTGCTGATATCCAGAATGAGATCCTGTCTTGCTTAACAGAGATGGTGCGCACCTCAATAATAAAAGAAAAAAAATAAGTTTTCAGCATATAGCAGATAAAACTAAAGACCTTAGCAAAAAAGAGCAGATTTAATTTGTAGTAAGGTACTACTACAATGGTGCAATGAATGAAAGTTTTTTACAGTTCGAACATGCTGAACGCTTAGATGCTGAAGCACTGACACAAAAGATTATTGATACTCTGGAAAGATATGGTCTGGAATACAAGAGTAATCTTGTAGGTCAGTCTTATGATGGGGCTGCAGTCATGAGTGGCAAGCATCGTGGTGTACAGACACATATAAAGCAATTGGCAAAGCAAGCCTTTTATGTGCACTGTAATGCTCACTGCCTCAACCTTGTGCTGGCTGACACAGTAAAAGCCATCCCAGAAGCTAACTGCTTCTTTTCCTTGTTACAAAAACTGTGTATTCATGTCTGGATCAGTGGTGCACCAAAAGTAGCTGCAAGTTCAAGGTGAAATGTATCCAGGTGCTCCCAGAGAACTTCTACGGTTGAGTGACACACGGTGGTCATGCAGGTATTGGCCTGCCGCAGTTTAATGGACAGGTTGCCAGCAGTGGTACGAGTCCTAGAAGAAATAACAAACTGGGGAACGGTCAGTAGATGCCCAAGGCCTTCTGTTCCAAATTGACCTGGAGTTTATTGCATTTCTAGCAACATTTACAAAACTTCTTGGAGATGTAAAATTCCTTTCTGACATGCTCCAGTCTTCATGTCTTGATTTAGCAAAAGCATAGACCTAGTGGAGGCACTCATTTGCACATTTGAAAATTATAGAAATGAGAAGGTATTTGATGATGTCTGGACAACCGTTTTGAGTATTGCTGAGCAGTGTAATATCTGTACAGAAAACATTCCCAAACGAAAGATGAAGCTAAGCTCTAAGCTAGAAGCAACCTGTGTCATGTCAACAGAAGGAAGTCAAGCAGCTCTGAACAGCAAAGAGTTTTTCAGAGCAGGGATATTTTACCAGGTTTTGGACATGATGCCAAGTGAGCTGAGGACTAGATTTTCAGAACAAAATTGTGACATAACGAAGGGTATCCAAGCTCTGAATCCTTCTGGTGAAACATTCTGTGAAAAGGATGTTCTGTTTCCATTTGCTATGGGTTTGATCTTGAAGACCTTGTACATGAGCTAGCCTATACCAAGTAAAGATAATTTTGGATTGAAAGTTAAAACAGGGGATACAGAAACCATCAGTATATTAGACCTTGCTGTTTTTGTTGAGCATTTTAAGGATGTTTTCCAGGAATTCTTTAGGCTGTGTAAAATTGCAGTTATAATTCCAGTCAGTGCTGCATGTGAGCGCAGCTTCTCCTGCCTAAAGCTTACTAAAACTCATCTCAGATGTAGCATGACAGAAGACAGGTTGAGTGATCTGGGGATGCTTAGCATAGAATGTAGAAGAGCAAAATCACTAAATCTTAATGAGTTTGTGCATTTCTTTGCCAGAAATCACAAGAACCGTAGGATTCAGCTACTACTCCAATTTAGAGACAAGTAAAATGTTCTGTCCCTTGTTTAGAAATGCAATGGGTTTGCAATTTGTCTGTAAAGTAATGCAAAGACTCAAGGCACTTGCTTTTTCTTGGTAAATAAAGTGCATTTTCACCTGTCAGAGTTCAGATATTTAGTACTAACATTTAGATTTTTCTTAAGACATGGGATAGTAAGAATTCATGAACAATTATTAATTTAGCATTTGGACACAGAAAATGGTTATAGTTTCTTATTTTACATGCTTCATGTAGTTTGAGATATCTTTCCTAATGTTTCTATAATTTTCCAACATTTTTCTTTTTTTGTAATGTTACTTGACTAATTAGAGTCAATAAGATTTTTGTTTACTGATTTTAAGCTTTTTGTCATTTTATTCTGGAAATTATTAGCATATATATTGCTTTCTCTGTATGCTTTGGAAATAAATTGCTAACTTTAAATTCACTGTGTACATTTGTAATCTATAAATTCTGTAGAATTTCTGTCTGTAAAAATTATTTATTTATTTTTATTTTTTATTTGTGTGGCCACCCCAATAAAATCACTGGGTCTTACCTGGCCACCCCTGAAAAAAAGTTCTGGCTACGCCCCTGCACCGGAGGTAAAGCCCCGAGAAAGAAATTGAAGCAGCTGGCTACAAAAGCCACTCGTAAGAGCGCACACGCCACCGGTGGCGTTAAGAAGCCCCATCGTTACAGGCCCGGTACCGTGGCTTTGAGAGAGATTCACCGTTATCAGAAGTCCACTGACCTGCTGATTCCCAAACTGCCCTTCCAGCATCTGGTGAGAGAAATCACTCAAGACTTCAAGACGGATCTGCGTTTCCAGAGCTCTGCTGTCATGGCCCTGCAGGAGGCTGGCGACACTTATTTGGTCGGTCTGTTTGAGGACACCAACTTGTGCGCCATCCATACAAACCCCAAAGGCTCTTTTAAGAGCCACCTCAATATTTCTATGAAAGATGATTTCCTTTAATCAATTGCTATGAACATGGAAGCGACCGTAACATGTCTGAACTGTAGTTTATTACCAGAATATCTTATCAAAATGGCAGCATTACTAAAGCATTTTTAAATACATAAGTAGACGGTGTTCTAGGTTGTTTTACATCTTTAAGTTGGTGTGTTAACAGAATTAATAACCGTTTATGTGGTCAGAAATACTTTAATTGTTATGCTATTAAACATTTAATCAAAAAAGTAGTTATTTAAACACCGTTTATTTCTACAATGAGCATTGCAAGACAGAACTGGACTCAGATTAGATTTAATGAGTGACGTTCAGTAGAACCGCCCATAATCATGGTTTCACCTAGGTCCTTTAGCGAAGTATAACCTGCCCTCCTTCTATATTTACTCAGATTATCTTCACTGGTGTGAGTGATATAGCAAGTGATGGGAATAACGGCGTTATAAATAAACGGCGTTATTGTTTTCAGTAACGAGTAATCAAACTAATTACTGTTTCCCCCGTTACAACGCTGTTACCGTTACTGACAATAAAATGCGGCGTTACTATAATTTATTATAATATTATTATCATTTTATTTTTCATTTCATCTGAATGGATACACAGTGTAGCTGTATTTGACGAACCGTAAACTCTAGTGTGAAGCGCACGGCTCGCCGCCCACGTAGGAGGGGACGTTCTCGCAACCTTGCGCAACGTTCTCTAAAAGTTCTCTAAAGGTGACGAAAGTCCCGAACCTCTACAGAACATTAGGGACGTTCCTAAAACGTCCTCTTTTGGTTATGAAAGTGCTGGTGCTGAATGTTCCTTAGGTGACTTTAGGGGGACGTTCTATTTTGGTTATTTTTTGGTCACATGAGAACGTTACAAAGAGGACATTTGGGACGTCAACAGAACGTTCTCATATGGTCCTCTATTAGCCATATAATAACGTTCCAGATATGACTTTAGGAGGACGTTCCATTTTGGTTATTTTTTGGTCACAAGAGAACGTTACAAAGAGGACATTTGGGACTTTAACAGAACGTTCTCACATGGTCCTCTTTTAGTCATATAATAACGTTCCCAATATGACTTTAGGAGGACGTTCTATATTGGTTATTATTTGGTCACATGAAAACGTTACAAAGATGACATTTGGGACTTTAACAGTACGTTCTCACATGGTCCTCTATTAGTTATATAATAACGTTCCCAATATGACTTTAGGAGGACGTTCTATAATGGTTATTCATTGGTCACATAACAATGTTACAAAGAGGACATTTGGGACGTTAACAGAACGTTCCCATATGGTCCTATATTAGTCATATAATAACGTTCCAGATATGACATTAGGAGGACGTTCTATATTGGTTTATCTGTGGTCACATAGCAACGTTACAGAGGACGTTTGGGACGTTAACAGAACGTTCCCACATGGTCCTCTATTAGTCATATAATAACGTTCCATATATGACTTTAGGAGGACGTTCTATATTGGTTAATCTGTGGTCACATAGCAATGTTACAGAGGACGTTTGGGACGTTAACAGAACGTTCCCATATGGTCCTCTATTAGTCATATAATAACGTTCCAGATATGACTTTCGGAGGATTTTCTGTATTATTCTATGGTCACATAACAATGTTACAAAGAAAAAGAAGCAAAGTACAATTACTACTTATCTGAACTAAGCTTGTGAACATACCTTGCTAAGTGAGTATTAAAGTTTAGCAACATAAGCTCATGGGAATTCGTATCTATGGGGTTCTACAATTAAACGTACAGTACATGTTTGCATAGACACTGAAATAGCTTATTGACAACATAAATCCTTATAAATATTGCAATCGCGGCATTAATATTTTTATTAGATTTGTTGTCAGACCAAGGCAATATGTTTTCAAGTGCATTTATTAAATTAAGTTTATTCATTTATTTAATATGAAATAATAACATTTCAGTCTGTTCTGTGTGATTTCTGCTGTCAACTCATTTCGAACAATAAAATGTTCAACAAGACTACAAACCCTTAAAATGAATAATATTTCTGTAATTATTTAACCATTTTTATGAAATATTTATTTTGTTTGCCATGGGACATAAAATCCATTTTCTCCAACATGCTGTGACTGACGATAGAACTATAAAACACACCAAAAACGCAACATAATTACAAAAGGATTCCATTTTATTTGTGCGCTGTAATCCAAGTCTTCTGAATTCATAGGACTGGGAAGACCAGACCCAAATTCAACCGTTTATTCAGCGATCTTCATCCATCCTCAGCGACCTTATAAACATCAAAGCCTGTGCTGACGCGCTCGCTCCAAATTCAAAATGTGCCGCTTCAACTGACTACAGCAATAAAATCGAACGCTCATTGGTCCTCGCCTGCTTCGTCACCGATTGCGTCATGCCGTGCTTCTGGTGAGGTACATTTGAATGATGCACGAGACGAGAGAGGATCGGGATGGTAATCTGAATAATATTTTCAGCAATTAACAATTTAAATTCTGCTCTGTATCTCACACAAAACTATTGTATTTCACCTGCGGCTGCAACGCATCATCATTTGGACTACTTTTGGTAATGTTTTTGACATTTTTGCAGTAAATTATTGGAATTGCACTTGTCTGTCCGTCATGCTGTTATTTATAGCATTAACGTTACGTTACTGTAAGAAATGGCTGTGGTTAGGTTTAAAGGTAGGAGTGGGATTAGCGACCCAAAATATATTTTTTGTAATGCTATGTTGTTACAAAAATGGTCATTTCCTTGCATATTTCTGTCTATTACGTTTCATATGTTTTATATTCGTTATTATATGCGTTTGTTTGGGTTTGGGGGTAGGTTAGGTCTAAAAGTGAAAATTGCTTATCGATAAAATTATTTAAAAAATAATTTATAGTATATCGTAATGATATAAAAGATTTGTACATATTTTACGTTTTTAACTGACCAGGCTCAGATTAAACAAGACGTTTGTGGATCAGATTGTTTTGTTTCTTTTCGGTTGTTTATCTAAGTTATTAACTAATTAATTAACTTTTTACAGTAGTCTTTTCTTTTTGCACCCATTTTGGTATTTTCATACAACTCCCCTCTTCAATGTTGAGGCTGGAGTTTCACATGATTCACAGCCACAGTTGCCAACTCTCGCGAGACAAATAAGCAACCGCAGCTCCAAAAACAAGCCCAATATTTTTTTGATGATTTATTATCATCAATATTATTTATTATAAATTATTTATTACCAATAAATGAGCCTGCAACATATTACACTGAAACCATGTTTTATCTGAAAAGCAAAAACAGAAGCTATTTTACAAAAATTAGCAAACTGCAACAAAAGTGGGAACAAAACTCGTCTCCAATCAGCTGTGAGCAGAATAGGATTGGAGAGATGGAAAAGGAGAAAAACACAAGAGCTTCAAAGGGGAGCTGTAACATAGCCACATATTTATAGCCTAAAATATATAGGGGCCATTCTATGGAAATGTCCATTTTTCTGTCCCTAGCCTTTACAGAAATATTACACTTGAAAAACACTTGGTTACAATTTTATATACAGTATATATATTTTTTTTAAAATGAAACAATGTGCTATTTGAACAATTACACCTTCTTGAGCCATCAATGTGGCAATATTGGTTTTTAATTAATTATAAAGAATTCCAAGCTCCACAAAACTGCTCGTTACAGCCGTGTACAGAGGGAACGTGCTTTATTTTGAGGTCAAAAACAGGTTTTTCTACCATTTAAAATAAAATAATGTATACATAACTATCAAATAAATTACATAAAAAAAAACAAAATGCGTTAAACTAAGCACTTTTCTCAGTTTGCTCTTCCTATAACCACTCCTACTTAGCTAGACGAGGACATACAAACAAGCAGAACCAACATTAACAGTGAATACAGTGATGGAAGAAAATTTGCAATCTCTCCATCACATGCAGTGAATGCAATGTTTTCATACTGTGCCCTTTTCTGTGCTTTCCAGACCCTGCCATGTACCCTGCCCTCTTCATACAGGCTGTCATGATGTCATCTCAGAAGGTAGGCTCATCTTGCAAAAAGGGTTATCAAATTTGCAGCAGCATATTGCTGACAGGCCAGAAAAAAAGTATCAATGTCATGTTATAATTCTATACATTACCAGTTAAAAGTGTTTGAACAGTAAGATTTTTAAAGTTTCTTAAAGAAGTCTCTTCTGCTCACCAAGCCTGCATTTATTTGATCCAAAGTACAGCAAAAACAGTAACATTTTGAAATACGTTTACTATTTAGAATAACTGTTTTCTATTTGAATATATTTTAAAATGTAATGTATTCCTGTGATTTCAAAGCTGAATTTTTAGCATCATTACTCGTCACATGATCCTTCAGAAATCATTCTAATATTCTTATTTGCTGCTCAAAACACATTTATTATTATTATGATGAAAACATCTGAGTATAATTTTTTTCAGGTTTCTTTGATGAATAGAAAGTTTAGAAGAACAGCATTTATCTAAAACATATATTTTGTAACATTATAAATGTATTTATCATCACTTTTGATCAATTTGAAGCATCTTCTATATTTCTATAATCACCCCCCCCCCCCCCCCCCCCAAAAAAAAAAAAAAAAATTATACTGACTCCAAGCTTTTGAATGGTATAGTGATAAATGCTGATCTTTGGATCTTTCTATTCATCAAAGGATCCTGAAAAATCTACTAAATACTCAACTGTTTTAAATATAGATAATAATAATAATACATGTTTCTTGAACAGCAAATCAGCATATTAGAATGATTTCTGAAGGATCATGTGACACTGAAGACTGGAGTAATGATGCTGAAAATGTAGCTTTGATCACAGGAATAGATAAAATTTTAAAATATATTCAAATAAAAAGCAGTTATTTTAAACAGTAAAAATATTTCACAATATTACTGCTTTTGCTGTACTTTGGATCAAATAAATGCAGGCTCGGTGAGAAGAGACTTAAGAAAAAAACATTGATAATCTTACTGTTAAAAAACTTTTGACTGGTTGTGTAAGTTTATAGTTTTAACAAGATTTCACCTTATAAAAATATTTTTGTTATTAGGATATACAAAAATATTTTATAGCAGGAAACTTTTCTATACAATTGTGTTAAACCGAAGCATGAAATATTGAAATAATCAAATTGTGTATATTGTGTATTAAAAAATAATGTGTATTAAGAAATGTCAATGTTGCATATGGAAAAGTAAAAATAAATAAATCTTGAGATAAATACATGTGGTAATGAAAAAATATATATATAAAATAAATGAATGCATACATAAATAAATAAACTTAAAAATAAATAAATTAATTAAATATAAAAAAGATGAAAGAATAAATAAGTTAAAATAAAAATAAATATAAATACAGAAAATAATCAATAAATAAAAAAGGTAATAAAATTAATTCAGGATAAAATTTTATTACAAGTGAATTATATTTATTTCATCCAATCATTTATTCCTTTATTTATTTTTTATTTATCTATCTATATACGGTACTATGCAAAAGTCGTAGGCCAGTAGTATTTTCACCAACAAAAAAAACAGTTTTAAGTTTGTTATTTCTATCTTTTGCTGTAGTTTGTCAGTGGAAATATCAGTTTACATTTCCAAACATTTATTTTGCCATTAAATTGTAATAATGCAGTGATATTTTTGTTTGCACAAGGAGCCTGACAACAGCCAGTGCTCCACACAGAGATCTGATCTGATCATCATCAGTCTGTCTGGAATCACATGAAGAAACAGAACAAACTGAGACCGACTCAATCCAGAAGAACTGTCTCTCCAAGACGCTTCAAGAAAGCTACCTGCAAAGCTACCCGAATAACTATGCGCAAGTGCACCGAGGGCAAAAGCTGCTTTAAACACAAAGGATGGTCACAACAAATGTTGATTTAATTTAATTAATAGAACTTAATTGATAAATTACATCTATTTATGAGATTATTGTTGACAGCATCCTCAACAGAATTTTCACACAAGTGCCTAGAACTTTTAACAGTACTGTAGCTTTGTAGATAGGTCTTTTGAAGCATCTTGGAGACGTTGCCACAGTTCTTCTGGATTTAGTCTGTCTCAGTTTGTTCTGTTTCTTCATTTCATTCCAGACAGCCTGGATGATGTGATTTTATATATATACCTGTATATACACACACAGCTGTGCTCATAAGTTTACATACTACAAATGAATTTATAAAAACTACCCTGTTCAAACGTTTACATACCCTTGAATCTTAATACTGTGTGTTGTTTCCTGAGTGATCCAGGATTGTTTTTGTTTTGTGATAGTTGTTCATGAGTCCATTGTTTGTCTTGAGCAGTTCAACTGCCTGCTGTTCTTCAGAAAAATCCTCCTGCTCCTGCACATTCTTTGTTTTCCAGCATCTTCTGCATATGTGAACTCTTTCCAACAGTGACTGTATGATTTTGAGATCCATCTTTTCCATCGGAGGACAACTGAAGGAATGATACACAACTATTACATAAGGTGAAAATATTTACTCATGCTCGAGAAGGCCACACAATGCATTAAGAGCCAGAGGGTGTACACATTTGAACTGGATGATGATGTGTAACTTTTGTTTAAATATCCTTTTTTTTCTTTTTTCATTTAGTACTGCTCTTCAGCAACTACATAAATAATTACATGTTTCCCAAAAGACAAAATAAGTACAATTTATCCTAATCATCCATTTAAAAAAGTTTCCACCCCCTGGCTCTTAATGCTTTGTGTTTCCTTCTTAAGCATCAGAAAATGTTTTCATCTTTTTGTAATAGTTGTGTCTGAGTCCCTCAGTTGTCCTCAGTGTGACAAGATGGATCTCAAAATCATACAGTCATTGTTGGAAAGAGTTCACATATGCAGAAGATGCTGGAAAACAAAGAATGTGCGGGAGCTGAAGGATTTTTCTGAAGAACAGCAGGCAGTTGAACTAACAAGGGGCTCATGAACAACTATCACAAAACATCGTGGATCACCCAGGAAACAACACAGTATTAAGATTCAAGGGTATGTAAACTTTCGAATGGGGTCATTTTTATAAATTCAGTTATTATTTTGTCTTGTGGAGTATAAACTTCTGTTATGTGAAATAGCTTATTCAGGACAGTACTACATACAAAATAACATGCAATTTTCATGATCCCTGGTATTTTGTTAAAATTCTGAACATTTTGCATATTCTGCAAGTGGTATGGAAACTTATGAGCACAACTGTATATGTGTATACACACACACACACACACATAAATATATATATATAATTTATGTTTTTGTTTTGTTTTGTTTTTGCAGGTTTGGTCCTCTATACTTATACACCTAAGTGTAATTAAAAGCAATTAATTGAAGTGATTGCTAAATATTGTTATTTGCTTTTTTTCAGGCAGCGGAAGAACAACTTGGGACACCTCCTGAAGATGGAGACAGTAACTGACACACGCACACACACACTGAATATATAATTAATATAAATTGTTATTTTCTTGTTACTGTTTCCATTATTTGGACAAATTTTGGTGCTTTACTGTGGAAATTGTCATGGCAATAAAGCCAATTTGAACTTTATTTTGTATGTAGTACTGTCCTGAATTTAATTCTACAGCATACTGTCATGCACATTCTTTTATACCTTATATTTTGTTATTTATATCTTATTTTTTATTCATTTTATTTTATGTATACTTCCCTTGTGTTGTATTCTACAATATTTGCACTGTCCATGGAGTGGACCTGACTCACATTTCACTGCTGGTTATACAATCTCTGTATAGTCGTGTATGTGACAAATAAAACTTGAACTGAATTGACTGAGTTCCCCCCTCTCTATCTCCCCCACCCTTCCTATGCATGACCATATTTAATATTCGTTTATAATCTGTTTTTGTTCACAAAATAAATGAATGATGTTTTCCTGCTTTGTATTTTATGTTTGAATGTGTTAAGCGTGAACACATTGCCTGATTAAGGTTCTGCAGACCAAGAACCAGTTTGAAAGAAGTGCTGCAGTAACATGCTAGTTTGATCCCCTATAGTTTCCTGTAATGTGTTACTAAAGGTTCTGAAAACATTCAGTAAATGTGATGGAAGTACCTAAATAGGACAATTTTTTTTTTTTTTAAACATTCTAGGTTGGTCCTGCAAACGTTATGGCAATGTAGTGTAGAGACCAATTGGGAACTTCCTATAGTAATGGTTCCCAAAACGTCCTGAATGTTCTGTTAAGGTCCTCCAAATAACGTCCCCCATCCCTTTAAAGAACTCTACATCATGACCGTCTCGGAACGTTCTGGGGACGTTACTAGGCAACGTCCTAGACACCAGCAGGGACGTTCTGAGGACGTTTTGGGAACGTCAATTTTCACATAAAATATGGTCCCCTAAACGTCCGGAGAACGTCCTGAATGTTCTGGGAAGGTCCTCCAAATAACGTCCCCCAACCCTTTAAAGAACTCGACATCGTGACCGTCTCAGAACGTTCTGGGGACGTTACTAGGCAACGTCCTAGACACCAGCAGGGACGTTCTGAGGACGTTCTGGGAACGTCAAATTTTCAAATAAAACATGGTCCCCTAAACGTCCCGAGAACGTCCTGAATGTTCTGGGAAGGTCCTCCAAATAACGTCCCCCAACCCTTTAAAGAACTCGACATCGTGACCGTCTCAGAACGTTCTGGGGACGTTACTAGGCAACGTCCTTGACACCAGCAGGGACGTTCTGGGAACGTCAAATTTTCAAATAAAACATGGTCCCCTAAACGTCCCGAGAACGTCCTGAATGTTCTGGGAAGGTCCTCCAAATAACGTCCCCCAACCCTTTAAAGAACTCGACATCGTGACCGTCTCAGAACGTTCTGGGGACGTTACTAGGCAACGTCCTTGACACCAGCAGGGACGTTCTGAGGACGTTCTGGGAACGTAAAATTTCTAGCGGGGCGTCGCTTTGTCTCTCTCTCTCTCACACACACACACACACACACTCGCACGCGCGCAAAGAAAGATACAGAGCGAGAGAGTCTTTCATAACATGCAGATTTGACGCGCTACATGTAAACGATATTCTTTGTTGTGTTTTCCTGTCAAAATAACGGAGTTCCTTTGGAATTCTTCAGGTTTTAAGAACTCCGCTAGTGGGCGGAGCTACTGCGCAAATGATAATCTCATTGGCCGGCGCTCACCTATTATCATCCCTGTTTTGATTTCAGCAAATCATTTCGAGCGAACCCATTCAACCTGATTAATATTCATGAACCTAGCAGCTCCTTTATCCTTAGTGCATTTTATATTGTTATTAGTGGTATAATTCATAGTAGTTTTGTTATCTTATCAATTTTTTCCCCCTTTTTTTATAGAAACACTAAATGACAAACAATATCTTAAGCACCAGTCCAGGTTCAGTCAACATGACAAATATGAATTCATACTTGGTTATTCTAATTACTAAAGATCTATCATCATATAATGCTAAATTATCATAATATCATATTATAATGCTTGACTGACTGATGGTAAGTGTCAGTAGATAAATCGTGTCGATTAATGTACAATGTTTTATAATAATAATGTATTCTATTTAGTGTCCATTTCATTCATTTAACATATTTAATATTGGGGCATCCAAGTTATTTGACATTTGAATTTTTTTTTTAAAAAGTAACGCAATAGTTACTTTCCCTGGTAATTAGTTACTTTTATAATGATGTAACTTAGTTACTAACTCGGTTACTATTTGTAAGAAGTAACTAGTAACTATAACTAATTACTTTTTTAAAGTAACTTGCCCAACACTGGATATAACAAGTGTCGATATGTCTGGAAGAGGCAAAGGCGGTAAAGGACTCGGTAAAGGAGGCGCTAAGCGTCACCGAAAGGTTCTTCGGGATAATATTCAGGGAATCACTAAACCTGCTATTCGTCGTCTTGCCCGCCGCGGCGGCGTCAAGCGTATTTCTGGGCTGATCTATGAGGAGACGCGCGGTGTGTTGAAGGTGTTTCTGGAGAACGTTATTCGTGATGCTGTGACCTACACGGAGCACGCTAAAAGAAAGACCGTTACCGCCAGGGGCGCAACTGCACATTTGCCTAGGGGTCAGCGCCCCCCTGTATTCTAGTAGCCCAGTGATCCTCAAATCTGGCTCGCAATATCCACTTTCCTGCAGAGTTTAGCTCCAACCCTGATCAAATTTGAGTTTTTGAGTATCCCTTTAGTAGCTTCTAACACCAACTCGCGTAGAAAACTTTCTGCATGACAATGACCAAAGCCCATTTCTAGTGCATGGAAGGATACAAACTCATAAGGAGTGTAAAAAGTGACAAAGGTTTGAACCCCCCCCCCCCCCCCCCTTTTTTTAGTACCATAGGGAAACAAGTGAAAAGTTAAAACAAGGAAAAAAAAGAAAGAAAAGTTTCACATGTAACACGTAATATTGCTCACTTTTTAGTTAGGTAATTTGAATATATAATAAAGAACATCTGCATTTTTTTTTTTACTTAAAATATAAGTAATAGATAATTCATGGAAAAAGTGGAAGATTTCTGCCAAGATTTCACCTGGTAGAAAAACAAATACTATTAAAATGAATGTCATGATTCCCACTATGGCCACTAAATGGCAGCTGAGGATCATTTATTGTCTCCTTTACCATTTCCACTCTGTAATATAGTTATTTTCACATGTTTTGCTAATGGATTTATATTTAGACATTATAAAATCACTACTATAACATTTAAAAATCTTTTTTTTGTCAAAGTTCAGCATTGTTTTGTATTGAAGTATGAAGTAGCAAGAGTTTTCAACACATCGAATATACTTGAATTACACAGATGGCCTATTTTGAATTTACAACGGCAATTTTCAGTGAAAAGTGGCTAGTTTGTATCCTTGTTTACAATCTTCTCAGTTTCTCTCAAATGTAAATCAAATGGACATTCACAAACATGTTTTTTTTATTAATCACTTTTCCCTCTTAGGCAGTGGCGGAGCCAGGATGTTTTCATAGGGGTAGCCAGGAAGGGGGCAGCAACCATTCTGGGGTGGCACAGAAATCTTCATTATTTCAATATTGAAATGGATTTGACTATAAAGTACTGGACTGTTTTAGTGCCTAAAACACAACTGAATACCATTAATTTGTCCTTAATTGTAATTGAGGTAGTTGCGAATTACATCAAGTAATACCGAGTGAATGACAATTTTTGTTTTATTTTTGTATTAGCTAGGCTTTTAATAAAAAGGCTCACTATAGCTTTATTGCTCAGGAAGCTTGGTTCTGGGTCTTAACACCCCCAAAATCTTGTTCTCCAGAGTCCATCATTGCATAGTCCCACTCATGGATGAGACATGCAGATAACTATAGTCAACTTTCACTGAATTTTATATAAATCACTGAACTCTGAAAAAGTTTTCAGTCAATGTTTAACATTCTATTAGTTGTCAAAATTAATTCATTGCAGCACTTTTGTCATACCAAATCGAGCTCTGTACAAAGGAAAATAATGTATGAATGTAAAATGAGTTATTTCATGCATTTAAATATGGATTCATTTTCTTTTCATTTTCATACTTTACAAATTAACGAAAAATGAGCACATATTTTCTAGCTTATTTGGTCTACTTGTGCATTAAATTATAAATAAAAATGTACATACCCATATCATCTTGCGTCCTATTGTGATCTCGAATTGCAGAATATTTCAGTAGGCTGCAAGCATTTAAATCTAATGCACATACATGCATGCACAGTTTTGCAGTTGTAATTGCCATTTTGGTAATTTTGTGACTAAACTGACGATGTATGCTCAGTTTCTAGTGCGGTTTATTTATGAAGTGAGCATGCGCCTCATATTCGCGTACAGTTGAAGAGCGCGCCGTGAGTACAGTAAAACGGCTGACAGAATAGGAAAGTTGGTTTAATGACATATAACAATATCTCATCAGACCGCAGTTCCCTGTTTTTCTACTGAAGCTCATTTGGCACCTGTAGCCTACCTTTCCGCGCTTGTTTGACTCGTGCCTGATGCTGAGGGAAAGCTGAAGTGCACGTCTGAAAAGTCTCCCGTTTGATGTGGTCGCAAAGAGATACGGCCGTTCCGCGTCTTAATAAGTTTTTAATAAATAAATTTTTGAACTCATTAAAATGCTAAAAACCATTGAATACAAATGTTGCATTGATTATTTTTAATAACTAAGCTTTGATTATTTATAACGCTTTATTAAAGAAGATTTTCACAGAATGATTTAGGCAAAATGGTGCCCCCCTATGTGTGGCGCCCCTATGCACTGCATACTCTGCATACCCCGTTGTTGCGCCACTGGTTACCGCCATGGATATTGTGTATGCTCTGAAACGACAGGGACGCACTCTGTACGGATTCGGAGGTTAAGAGATTCCTGAACAAAACTAAACCCCAACAGCTCTTTTAAGAGCCACCCACCTTTTCACTCAAAGAACAAGTTTCCAAACGATTCGTATTATTATTATACAGTGATGGCGTTTATTAAATCTCGTTCACAATATTTCACTCATTACGTCGTTCCGAAAAATGCAGGAAAATCAAACAAAGAAACGGAAAGGAATGGGGGGATTGTCGATGTCAAGCCTGAGGCGATGGGAGGGATTTACATTTTAAAGCCTCTGATTGGCTTTAATGTGGCCAATGAAAATCATTCTGTGGATTGGTCCATGGAGATACCCAATCACAGATCGCCGTTTTCCTTTTTGAAATTAGCATAGGACAGTGTATAAAAGCTCATGTGGTTTCACGAAATTTCATTCGAACATAGTTCAGTTTGCCGAGGGTGTGAGGAATTCCCTAATATTTTAAAGAAAAATAAGATGTCAGAAAATCCTTTAGACTTACCTTTAAACATGTTTGAGTTGAGAAGAGCAATCATTAGTGCTCGACAGACTACTCCGGGGAAAGATGGAGTATGTAATAAAATGTTGGCACACATGACAGGTAAAACACTGGAAACAGTGTTAAAACTGTTTAACCAAATTTGGGATACTGGACAACTCCCTTTGATATGGAAACAAGCAATAATAGTTCCAGTTCTTAAACCAGGGAAAGACCCATCAGATCCTTCTAGTTACAGACCCATTGCCTTGACCTCCCATTTATGTAAAATCATGGAGCGAATGATCACAGAGAGAATAACGTATTTCCTAGAAAGTAAAGCTCTTTTATCTCCATACCAGAGTGGGTTTCGTAAGGGTCGTAACACAATGGACTCTGTATTATGTCTAGAGTCAGACATCAGAAAAGCACAGACCAATAAAGAAGTAGTTATAGCTGTCTTCTTTGATGTGGAAAAGGCATATGATATGCTCTGGAAAGAAGGATTATTGATAAAGCTAAAATCATTAGGAATTGACGGTAGAACATATAATTGGATTCAGGACTTTTTATTTGACAGGAAATACAAGTAAGGGTACGTAAAGAATATTCCAAAGTATATTCAGCAGAGAATGGAACTCCACAAAGTAGTGTGTGTAGTCCGCTATTATTCAACATTATGATTAATGACATTTTCACTCAGGTTGAACAAAATGTAGGGAAATCTTTGTATGCCGATGACGGGGCTTTGTGGATTAGAGGCCGCAATATATCATATGTGAATAAAAAAATACAAGCTGCAATATTAGAGGTGGAAAAATGGACAAATAAATGGGGATTTAAATACTCTGTAACAAAAACACAGGTCATTTGCTTCTCAAGGCGGCATAAAATCATACCCCTCTCTTTAAAACTTTATGCAACCTCTGGAGCAGGTAAAAGCTGTTAGGTTTCTTGGGGTTTGGTTTGATGGAAAACTGACATGGAAAGTTAATCTGGATAAAATTAACAACAAAAGTAAAAAGGTCATCAACATACTTCGTTGTTTATCAGGACGGGAATGGGGAACAAGTAGATCATCTCTGCAAAATATATACTGGGCACTCATGAGATCTGTTTTTGATTATGGAAGTATAGCTTACATGTCAGCAGCAGAATCAAACCTCAAGAGATTAGATGTTTTGCAAGCTCATGCTCTGTGAATCTGCAGTGGATCATTTAAATCATCTCCGGTATCATCGATGCAGGTGGAAATGGGAGAAATGCCTTTAAGAATCAGAAGAGTGAAATTAATGATGGCATATACTGGGTTAATCTCCAGAGAAAAAATGAGTTACGTCCTGTCAAACGTGTATTAACAGAATGTTGGGAACATAATGAAACAAATTATACTAGTTTTGGATAGATAGGTAATGCCAAGGCAAGAAATATAGGATTGCACCAATTACAGTACAGTAATACAGTTTCAATTTGTTGTTCCTGGGTTATTCCCTTTGGTTATTCCCTTTGCCAACTGTTGACCTCAATACACAGCAGGAATTGAAAGATAATTCGGTACAACTTCCAACATGGTTTATAGTCCAGAATTATTTCAAGAAACATTATCCAGAATCAGTGTTTTTATTTACAGATGGATCCAAATATCCTGAAACAGGATTTGCAGGTGCAGCAGTATATATTCCAATGAGTGATTGTTGTATTAAGAAAAGAGTTACCAATCATTTGTCAGTGTATGCAACAGAACTATTGGCAATATTACTGGCCCTGCAGTGGATAGAGGAGAAGAAAATAAAAAACACCGTCATTGCATCAGATAGCTACTCATCACTTGAAAGTATAAGATCTGGCAGGTCATTAGTTAGGATGGATATTGTCAATGAGATATTCCGTAAGATGTATATAAATACAATAGTTATGGGTAGCCTATTTCTACACGTTTCAATTGGGTTCCTGCTCATGTTGGTGTGGAAGGAAATGAGAAGGTGGATATTCTGGTTCAACATACTCTAAGAATAAAGCAAGTAGATTTTCAGGTCACATTAAATAAAGCAGAAGCTAAAGTACTCATAAGAACATATGCACAATCAGTATGGCAGGCATATTGGGATGATAATGAAACGGATAGACATTTATACAATATACAAAAACAAGTTGGTGCTGGGAGGAGGGAGAGCAGGAATCGAAGAGAAGGAAGTATCCTAACTCAGATGAGAATAGATCATACTGGACTTAACAGTACACTATATAAAATTGGGAAACACCCAACTGGGGAATGAATACACTGTAGCCAACAAGATACAGTTGAACATGTACTACTCCATTGTAGGAAATATAACAATGAGAGACGTCACCTTATTCAATCATTGAAGTAAGTAAAACATCATGACTTTACTTTATCAGGTCTATTAGGGAAAACAGCTAGTAAGTTGTATGATGATATTATTAAATTTGTGAAAGTAAATTATCTAAAAGAATATAGCATTTTTTTTTTTTGTTTATTTATTTTGGTATATTTTCCAGTTTGTTTATTTGTTTTGCTTGGTTTTTATGTTTATTTCTATTCTGTATACAAATATCCTGATCCATACTCCATTCCAGTTGGTGGCGGTAATGCAACTATAAGTTAGGTTGCCAACCGCCAATAAACACCAAAGAAGAAGAAATTTCATTCGACTTTTTAATTATTCTAAAGTGAATATCATGCCGACGCCCCCTCACTCAAGATGAGTGTGAAAATAGATTTTATTTATGAAATATAATGGTTTATTTAAAAAACACAGTTGCCAAATGAATAGGCTTTCTAGCATTAATATGATGCTACTATAGAAAAAAATTAGGACAGTCTGTTTCACAAAGTCGCATTTTAATTGTTACATCCGACACACAAACTTCCCGCGCAAGCGGTTCAACTAAATGCAGGCATTATGCAGCACTACTGACTAAGCTAAAGGTATGATGAAATATTTTTTTAATGTTTAATACAGGGCTAGATTATCGTAGTTAGTTGATTGTTTTGCTGTATTGTTTGATGCGGTTCAATTTGTTAAACTTAAAATGATGCATCTGTTAAATGGGCCGCAATGAATGTGTTATGTCAGGGAATCGGTCGCAATAAGCTTGTTTCATTTTAAATAGACACAATTGAGTATTTCTGGTGGTTGTGGTGATATTTGACTGTATTTGTGGTAAAACTGCTGCCCTAAGATTTCCTGGATGTCAGATTTTCGAATTTGATGCGATTTTGTTTTATTATACTCTGCTATCTGTATTTGCCAAGTAAGCTACCTTTTAGTAGTGTCATTCACTCAGAACGCAGTTTTCATTCCACTGCGGTATTTTCCATTGTATTTCAATGCAATAGTACAATTTCCATTTAAATGCACTACGCATGTCTTTTAATTTGACTGCTGTGCTCTCGTCTTTTATAGCAGCTTCTCCACGCATAATACATCATTCTAAAACATGGCACTGAAAAAAAAAAAAAAAAAACCCTTCCACTGACCTGTCTCGGACCAAAACACTATCTGTGTGTGAACCAGTCTATGGTGTGAACCCAGTATTCTAATAGTTAGTAGCGCGGGCAGGTTTGTTTACGGTACGACAAATACGTGAATGGGCCACATATGTTTTATATTTATTTATTTATTTTTACTTTGCGCTACGTCATCGCCCCCTTTTGTTATGTAGCGGCCCGCTCCCTTAATTTAAACGGAAAGGGCCCTGGCTTTGTTTGTTGTTAGATCTCTCTAAATATTCTCTGAATATTATTAGCTTTGTTTCAACAACCCTTAATGTTAATATTGGTGGACCTATTAATAAAATAACCACACAGACCGTTAAGGAAAATAGAACTGAGATTAATTTACTTAAATGAAATAGAATAAAACAATAAATATAGCAAACCCAGCAACAAATGAGAAGTTGGATAGCAAATGTCAAAAATGTCTCAAATATCACCAAATGGATGAAGGTGAATGATACTCAAGTCCAACAATTAACACAAATTAGTTCACTCAAATGTCCTCAACAGTAATCAAACCACTAATTTTCAATGTTCAAAATGGCCATCAATAAAATAAATACCCTGTTGCAGGCCTGATACGATGCTGGGGTTCGTTGAGGCACAAAACAATTTGCCGCTTCGCTCAATGAGCAAACAAAATAAACAGCTGTGTTACCGCCGCTAGTCTGACTGTGCGTTCACACCGCAGGCGGCGAGAGCATCAAAATTCACTCTGGCCGCTCTGCCAACGACGCTGTAGAAAGATTCATTGACGCTCTGACGATCGCAGGCTTGGTCTTGTATTTAAAGGAGCCGAAAAGGAAACAAGCATGTTGATCTTGTGCAGACTGATCACAAGTAGGGTATGTTAACCTCATTAAATATTTTAATTGGGAAAGTAAGAAATTGATCAATGGAAAGAACTTTATAGTTACAACAATTATAGATACATGTTTGCTAACGAAATAAACCAATAAATGTTTTATTTAAGTGCTAGTCTAATTTCAACATGCAGTTTATAGGAGACGTATACTAGCCTAGGTCTTTAATTAACATTAACGTTAATTTGAGCGCAGCCTACATTCCAAACTGTCCTGGTTGAAGTGTCTTAATGTAATTGGTCAACTATGTTGTTTTGAGGAAATTAATAGCGTTCCCGCTGAAAAAAACAAAGCGTTCTAGCGCTAAAATGCTTGGGAACTAATGTGGTCGGAACCAAAGTTTACAGGACCGCGTTCTCTGGACTCCTCTCAAGCGGAGGACTTCTACATTCCGATTGGTTGCCGCCGAACTGCGTCATAGCTCATTACCATGAAGTTGACTTGATTTCAACTCTCCTCGACGCTCTCACCGTCCAAAACGCGCCGCGCCGCTCTCGCCGGAGCTCGCCGCCGGCTCACATTGAAAATGAATGACTTCCGGCCACTTTGACGCTCTCGCCGCCTGCGGTGTGAACGCACAGTGAGTCGGTGTCTCTGTGACGCACTTTCAAACACGAGGGGAATACAGGCCTGGAAGAAGGGAATGCAGGACGGAGAGCATGTCCAGCGCTGCCAGAGGAACCACTGAGAATCCCTGTATCTCAGGCCGCTATCTGGGATGTCTCCGGTAGCTCAGGTTGGTAAGAGATGCGATCGACGGTAGTTTTCCACAACCGCGAACTCGCTCGTCTCTCACGTGTAAGTTTAGCGCTGATTCGTGAGAATCGTGCAGTTCGGTTATCCGATGATCCGAGGGAAGCTTTCTATCCCCTCATGCTCAAATAACTGTATACCAGCTCTAAATCAGTTCTCTGTTTGACAACCGTCATAGGATGGTATCTTTACGCTCCAGATAACTCGGACATGTTTCCCCTTACCAGCATCACCTCTTCCTTCTCATCCCCTTTTTTTCCCGCCCCCTGCAGCGTTACACCAATCCCATCCCATAACAACCGGTAAGTACTTTTAACTTAAATTCACACACATTATTTCCCTTTTTCAATCAAAATGAAACATATATATTTAGGAAAAACAATACACATAAATGTAAATATTAACAAATCAATTAAATTAAACTTCAACTGGGCTTCAGTAACCTCAGCCGCCCCCTCATCAGTGCGGCGCCGGTGTAACAGTCGATTATGTTCCCCTCGGAATGTCTGTTCCCCTTTACGCAATCATACTACATGTCTTGCGTAGTTGCCTAGTTACCATACGTACTATCAGAACGAACGTACTCATGAAGCACAACTGGATGTACGGGAAGCAAAGTAGTTCTAAAAGTATCGTGTTTTCTCCGAAACTTGGAAATGGATTTAAGAAGCAAGGTTTTTCCCCAACTTACAACCGATTTAAGCGTAATCTTTGAGGCTTTGGTTATTATGCAGAAGTGTCTAGCACAAGCCTATTTGAAACACAATGTCTGTCTGTTTTTAAATGTCACTTAATTTTGAGTGAAATAAACAAAGAGACAAATTTTGCAGAAGGTGTAACAATTTACAAAAGAAAAAGACTACAAAAACAATGGCTTTAAAATTCAGTTTGATTTATTGCAAGAAAAGCATTTGTATTCTTTTTCTGTGGATGGATTATTAACACAACCCATATGGAACCATCGCCCACAGTCATCACAGGAAATCTGTAAAAATAATAATAAAAAAAATGTTAGCAACATTGTCAGCAATTGTGCTAGTTTATTCATTAATATTCCACACCAATTTAATAAATAAGTAAATAAAAATAAAAGGTTACCCAGAGATCATCTGCATCCGAATCATCAAATGTTTCTGCTTCCCCACAAAAGTGACACAGGTCACTTAGGTCATCTAGGAGGTACAGTACAATGGAGAGGGTATGATTTTTTTAGGTCAAATTTTCAAAACACTAATGAAAGTGATGCACATCAAAAGGCATGTCAATAACATTAATGGTTAAAAAAAAAAAATACCAGATTGGTCAAGCAGTGTTGATGCAATCTCCAGTCTGAGTTGTGCTATGTCTTGTGGTGCATTGGAGAAGTCAGTGTTGGTATTTTGCAGAATATGTTCTGCAAACTGAAAAAAAGTTTAAAGAAAAAAAAATTATTAAAAACATCCTCCTATTTCAATGAACATTTCATATGTGCCATGTCACACACCTTCAAAGCAAACACACCACATGACGTAGCATCCATCTGACGTGGATGAGACGGACTTTCACACACCCAGTGTGAAACTGGAATTCCCTTTATTCTCATCATTGCTCTACAAACAGATTTTTCCCTTCTTTCAATCATACACAACTTCCCAAAAACACTACATCGGATTGGCGAATTAAATACCTTGTTGTTTCCAAACACCTTTTCTTCTTGATGTCAGACTCTCCAAGTGGGTCAAGCAGAATGGTTTTTTTTTTGGATGGGTATAAAGCCTAGGTAACATGCAAAATTCCCAGACATCACAATAAGGGAATATTAGTGCAAAAATAAACATTTTAAGGGGATAAGGGACAGCTCAAAAGAAACTGTTCTCCACCACAAACACTTACAACTAAAAACCAATGGTGACACTCATTTACAATGCCCACTATGACCTCATAGTTTGCTGGATCCACCTGAAAATAAAAAGAAATCAAATGTATTATCTACACATTGCTAAACAAATCATCCAAGGCCTTTTATAATTTTTTTACACATGGCCAGAAAAAAAATGAATATAAACATTAATAAATAAAAGCATTAATACAACAGACCTTGAGTCCCCGATATTTTCCATTCCACATGGCTGTCATAGCAAATGTGTCCATATGGAATGCTTTCTCTGGTGAAGTCAAGTTGTGCTGCTTCACTTTCAGTCTCAGATATGCATTTATTACCTTGGCAAACATTGGAAAATGAAACCTTAATTCAAATTATTAATACATTACATGAAAGCCTTATCTGACACACCAAAAAAAAAAAAAAATACACATCAATAAAACATATACCTCACTCTCCAACTCCTTCCCAGGGCCGATCTGTAAAATATCTTGGTAAAATAACTTATAGGGTCCCACTTTGGACAGCAGTACATGACTGTCATTTCCAGCCCAGGCACTTTTGATACCTACAGAAAAACAAAGCACACACCACCTGATATATTATAATTCAGACAAACATTGATCGATTACAACATGTGATTTTTCATCAGCACTTACAGCTATGTACTGCATCCTTGGTGTCAGCTTGTATAACTGTTGCCACTGTAGTAGTGTGGGACACAGGAGAGGAAAGTGGCATTGATAAATCCAGTGGAGACAGGGAAGAGGATGATTTGGGGGAGACATGGGGAGGAAGCTTTGGTGCCGTTGGTGAGGATGGAGGTGATGGTGGGGGCTGCTTTTCTTTAGTGATGGTGAGGTCTACAGGTGTAGGTGAAGGGTGTTGTCCAGTTTCTTGATGTGGTCTTTTAAGTTGGGGTTCATGTAGAATAAGTCTGTGGGGTAACCGGGGTGTGTTTTCTTTAAAGGATTTAAGGTGGTCTGTACTGATTTTGGGGTATATGAAACCCTTCTCATCCCTCAGATCTGCGCTCTTGTCTTTTAGATGTATAATTTCATATGGTCCCAACCAGCTGCGCTCAAGCTTGCCCCCCTTCCTCTGCTGGGTCCTTATGTTTTTCCGTAGGACCTTTTGGCCTACAGAGAACGGTGCCTGATTTGCCACCCTCTGTCTCCGCTCCTGTTTTTTTTTTCATGTTCTCTTTTACTATGTGGTCCATTTTCTCCTTGAGAGAAATGGCCCCTGACACAGTGTCCTCTGCTATCACAGATTCCACTGTGCTGTTGACCTTTTGGGAAATATAGAACATTGAAATTATGTAATCAATTTGTAATTGAAACATTCATTTTTATTGAAGAATGTACATTATTTCATACCTCAAACGTCTCAGGCACCTCACAAGGATATCGTGCCTCCATGCCAAACATTAAGAAAAATGGGGAGAACCTAGTTGTCAGCTGAGTCTTGGTTCTTAGACCAAACATTACTGCATCTAGGTACTCATCCCATTTTTCAGGTCGTGCATCCACGAGTTTACACAAGGCTCTAGAGTCAGAACCAAGAGGAGTGGAAAGTTATCAGTATAACCAATTGGAAAGCCAAGCAATATTACCTTGAATATAGTATTCCCACAAAGCCACCTGTTAATAAAGGTTCACCTCTGAATGGTTCCATTTAGTTTTTCCACGAGCCCGTTAGTTTGTGGATGATATGGGGCACAGAGGCTTCTTTCCACACTGAGGAAGGCACAGAGTTCTCTATTGATCTGTTTGAAAAACATGCATAAGGTTTGTAGGATTCTGATTTGCACAAAACATTTAAGGTTCAATGCATATTTTATGTACACAATTTTACCATGCATACAAAATTTGGTTCATTCAGCAAGCTACAAACCTGGTTCACAAACTCAGTGCCTTGGTCAGTGAGTATCCTCTTTGGTGCTCCAAACCTGTAAAAGAAATTGATGATGCAGCGAGAGACAACTGCAGCAGATTTATTGGGAATCGCATAGGCCTCTGTCCATTTTGTGTAATAGTCAACCAGGACACAAATGTACTCGTTGCCTTTGTTGGTCCTGGTGACTTTACCCACTAGGTCCATACCTAGCAGTTCCAGTGGCTTGTCCACCTTAAAGTTAAAAGAGCACAACAAATACATTTAAATTCTGTGACCATATTCTGTGACACATTCTCTTTGAATGCCTGTGAACAAGCTTACATACACATATTGGGATGTACTTGGGCTCCTGTTTGATGGACGGCCTACTAAACTGGCACTGGGCACACTGCAAAACCTGATATTCAGAAAGAAGCACATGAGAAATGCAATTCGAAAACATAATCCATTTGTATCCCATGGAAAAGTTGAAAGGAATAATTTTATATTTACCCATTTATCAATGTCCACCCCCATTCCAGGCCAGTAAAATCGGGCTGAAATGGCAAGCTTTGTCCTTTCTGTTCCACAGTGTGCTCCATAGGGGCTGGCATGTAATTCTAAAAAGATTTGGTTGGCCTCTTTTTGCCCAACAACCACTTTTCTTCTCAACTCCACATTGTTTTTTAAGGAAATGTGGTAAAGTTTGCCATCTATTAAAACAGCATTATTGTTAGCAACATCTATAATAATAATTAAACTACTATTAAAGATGTTCTGAAGGCCCAATGCAAGAAATAGGCCCATTTAAAATTATATTAAAGAACAGGTAATTTTTAACATTGTAATTGTTGTAAAGTCAATTTAGTATAGTTTATTGACAAGTATTAATTTTGTATCAAGTCTTGGTATAGATCTATATCTCACTGTCAGTATATGGATATCACTTAGAGTAGTTTGCTTACCATCAACTTGGAAGTTGTTAGAACGTCTGCGAATGACATATTTTTGCTCTTTTTTAATGTCAAATGGGTAAATTCCTTGAGTTTTATAATTGAAAATTTCCTCATACATTTTTGGATCCATTGTTTGGATTGTAAGAAAATGCCAGCAAGAATAGAAATTCAAGTGACAGTGTGGCATGGTCATATCCCCAATTTATAGCTCTTGATTAACTTCTTTAATTGATTTCATTAGTGTCCTATTAAATTAGGCTATGTGTCTAGTTACTATAATAGCTGTGTAGCCTATTTACCCTTGCATCTTGTATTGAGACCTTCTTGTGACAATTTTGTTAAGTGTTCAAATTCAAAATATGCCATTAAATTATCATTTAGAGGACTGATAGATTAAATATTATAATGTATTATATATAGATATGAGGCATCAAGTTTAGATGTTTGCACCGACAGTTTAGGCTAAATTGTATATGCAAAATTCAACTGCATAAACTCAGACATTAGACAAAAACAAAGGAACAATTGCAAGAATAATAAAAACCACAGAACATTAACGGGATCGTGAGAATAATTTTATTATGCTGCATTGTAGCAAGACATTTGAAAGTTGCGCCAACATTTTGTCCCCTTTCGCTTTCCGTACATCCAGTTGTGTTTTGGTGTATTTTCATGCTGCAGTGTTGCCAAATCCACAGTCTATTTTCCGCGGAATTGGGCTACTTTGGGCCAATGTTTGATGAACAATTTGTTCGGGTTTATTAAGCAGACCTGGCAACCCGCTAAGCAGACACGCTTCGTCAAGGGGGAACAGGAATTCCAGAGGGGAACGGAATCGACTGCTACACCGTTCCCTTAATTTAAACGGAAAGGGCCCTGGCTTCGTTTGTTGTTAGATCTCTCTAAATATTCTCTGAATGTTATTAGCTTTGTTTCAACAACCCTTAATGTTAATATTGGTGGACCTATTAATAAAATAACCACACAGACCGTTAAGGAAAATAGAACTGAGATTAATTTACTTAAATGAAATAGAATAAAACAATAAATATAGCAAACCCAGCAACAAATGAGAAGTTGGATAGCAAATGTCTCAAATATCACCAAATGGAATATGAAGGTGAATGATACTCAAGTCCAACAATTAACACAAATTAGTTCACTCAAATGTCCCCAACAGTAATCAAACCACTAATTTTCAATGTTCAAAATGGCCATCAATAAAATAAATACCCTGTTGCAGGCCTGATACGTTGCTGGGGTTCGTTGAGGCACAAAACAATTTGCCGCTTCGCTCAATGAGCAAACAAAATAAACCGCTGTGTTACCGCCGCTAGTCTGAGTCGGTGTCTCTGTGACACACTTTCAAACACAAGGGGAGTACAGGCCTGGAAGAAGGGAATGCAGGACGGAGAGCATGTCCAGCGCTGCCAGAGGAACCACTGAGAATCCCTGTATCTCGGGCCGCTATCTGGGATGTCTCCGGTAGCTCAGGTTGGTAAGAGACGCGATCGACGGTAGTTTTCCACAACCGCGAACTCGCTCGTCTCTCACGTGTAAGTTTAGCGCTGATTCGTGAGAATCGTGCAGTTCGGTTATCCGATGATCCGAGGGAAACTTTCTATCCCCTCATGCTCAAATAACTGTATACCAACTCTAAATCAGTTCTCTGTTTGACAACCGTCATAGGATGGTATCTTTACGTTCCCAGATAACTCGGACATGTTTCCCCTTACCACCATCACCTCTTCCTTCTCGTCCCCTTTTCTTTTTCCAGGCCCCTGCAGCGTTACACCAATCCCATCCAACAACCGGTAAGTACTTTTAACTTAAATTCACACACATTATTTCCATTTTTCAATCAAAATGAAACATAGATATATTTAGGAAAAACAATACAAATAAACATAAATGTAAATATTAAAAAAAAATAACAATAAAGAAATATTAACAAATCAATTAAATTAAACTTCAACTGGGCTTCAGTAACCTCAGCCGCCCCTCATCAGTGCGGCGCCGGCTCTGCGTCAACGACCTCTTCGAGCGCATCTCCGGTGAATCGTCTCGTCTCGCTCACTACAACAAGCGCTCCAGCATCACATCGAGAGAGATCCAGACCGCCGTGCGTCTGCTGCTGCCCGGGGAACTGACCAAACACGCCGTGTCTGAGGCACCAAGGCTGTGACCAAATACACCAGCTCAACGTAAAGCTCATCTGATCTGATCAGAGACCCAAAGACTCTTTTAAGAGCCACCCATACTGTCTTTAAAAGAGCTTGTTACTGTATCTTTTCCCTTTTCCTAAATGTGAGGAATTATCATTAACAGTTACTTAGTATTGATTACTTCTAAATAGTACCCCCTCCCCTCTCTGTTCAATATATTTTGTGCAAACCATCTGAAAATTGTGAAATTATACTTAGATTTTTTTTTTCATTTGATTAGGACACTTTATTGACACACATTTTGACAATATAAAACCAAATTTTATATATATATATATATATATATATATATATATATATATATAGGCTATAGAGAGAGAGAGAGAGAGAGAGAAAAAGTTTATTTGCAAAAACCGATAACTCTGCTTTTGTAAATATTCAAAAATCATGTTTTTTTATTATATAATGTTTTTATTGTGTTAGTTAGCTGTATTTTTTTTTAACCTAATCAAAATAACCCAACTGTAGTTTGATAGAGATTAATTGGAATGCACAATGAAACAACTTTATTTAATACAATTAAAACATGATATAATAAAAAAAAGGAGTTATCTGTTTTTGCAAATTAACTCTTCATATATTCTTTTTTTTTAATACATCAGGCTTTATGGTTCATGTAATGTGATATGAGGATTTGAAGCTTAAATACAGGCTTTGGAGCAGATGCTGAGGTTTCTACAATTCTGAGATATGAATATAAGTTGTCACTCAGTTGTGTCTCCAAAACTCTTAGTAATATGATGCAATGCAACAGTGACTGAGAAATGAACCAATAAACAAAATTATGTTCAGATAATCAGAAAAACATAAGTTGCTTCAGTCTGGCAAATGTTTGACTTGAAATATTACTAACAACATAAAACATATTTTAAAATCAGTGAAGATTTCACAATGAAATATCACTCAGATAAAAGAAGTCTAAGCAAAATTGTTTAACATAAAAAGAGCATCATGAACAAAATACATGTTGTTGAGATGTAATTTGACATTATTAGTATAATTGTTGTTTGTTGTTTGTTGTAAACTTAGAAGTTTATCATTCTTGTTGATAGAGATCTGTTTATTAAAGTGTCATAATGAACCTGTTCCTGACATTCAATACAATTTTAATATATCCGATATTAGTGATGTCTCTGTCTAGCTTTTAATGACAATGAGGTTAAAACTGTAAAAACATCTCTGTCCTGATATTTCATTTGTTTGAACATTTCTCATCTCATTCATGGACCTGTATAAGTAGTTGTAAACTGCTGTAAAATGTTTTTTTTTTTATTTAACAGTTTAGTTTGTTCCCTGAGTGTCTTTAAAGGGCATCTTTCATTATCTTACAGTGAATTTGACACACATTAATAAACTGGTTTTGGAGTAGATGATGAGTCCGGAGGTCTTTCTGTGTGGAGTTTGCTGTTCTTCATGTGTTGGTTTGGTTTCTTCCACAGTCTCATATACAGCACAGGTGAATTAGAGACACTAAATCATCCGTATGTGTGAGAGTGTGTCTGTTCCCGTGTTTGGAGAATAGATGAAATATCAGGTTGAAGTTCCTTCCTCTGTTACGGCGTACTGGCTGTGGTCTTCAGTAGATGTAACTGTGAAACACACACACACACACACACACTTATTTTAAGTCAACACTTTCTGTTTAGTTTCCACTGCAGTTGTTGCTTATGAACAACCACCATCTTTTATCAACAGATAAAAAGACAGAGAGTAAAGGTCTGTCTGTCAGTGAATGTGAATGGTTTGAGAAAAGACACTCAGAGGAGAGAGACACGGATCAGACAGATGTTGTACCTCTCTCTCTGTAGCATTTACACAGCAGCACGACTGTCGACAGCAGATACGGACAAGCTGCCAGAAGAAAACTGAGGATGTTGAAGACAGAAATCTGATCTGAACGTGACACAGAAAAACAGAGAAACAAGCACATTACTGAGAAACATACGGAGAAACAAAAAGGCTTTCAAAAAGTTTCTTGGGGAACCAAAATGTGTGTGAGTAAACACAAAAGCACTGAAATATCTCATCTGATGTCCTCTTAGCTCTGTAATAAGGGAATAGTTTACCCCACATAAAATAAAATAAAATACAGGATTGGTATAACATGAGAGTGAGTAAATTGTATTCTAATCCTGTAGTTAATACACTCTTCATTAGGATGAGTAAGAAACAATAAGAGACACATGCATGTGAGAAGATGGTGATGCAGAATGTACTTAACCAGAAACAAACATGTAAAAATATATTTGTATATTATAATTCATTGTATACCTTGATAATTAGTATACAGAATACGTGAAAATACCCTTCCAGAATAACAAGACAAGCCACAACTCTTCAGAATTACAGCAGCTCATGTTTTTCTATGATACTTAAACACATAACTGAATTCTTAATATAGGCTTACTGTCACATTATATTTAGCAAAAAACAGATTATTTATGGTGCTTTTGAGAGGCACTATATAACAAACATTATTGTTAAAACATTAATAATAATGTTTTATTTATATAGCGCATTTCCAGAGCTCAAGGAGACTTTACAATTAAACCATTATTATTGTGGCTGTCAAATGTGGCTTTTCTGAGCTCAACGGCTCTGGTCCAAACTGTGATATAACTGTGTGGCTATTTAAATAAGGGGGCGGAGCTGCTTGATATGTCCCGCCCTGTCTTCCTGTTTCAGGTGAAATGATGTCAACACAATAAGCTGTGTTTCGAAGCACTTCAGAGTTAAGCCTGGAATACACTACAAGATGTTTGCTCTGATTTACAGTCTGGATAAGTCGACGCTAGTTTGCTGAAAGTCAGATCCAGTCTGCAGCTTTGAGTTGACAGATTCCACAGAAAATCTCGTAGTGTATGATGATCACAGACTCAGGTTTTTTAGCTTCAGACTCTGATTGCACACAGTCGGAGGATATCAAACATGTTTGATATTTTCAGCAGATTTAGCAAACACATGTTATTTTTATTTGTGAAGTGTCTCCTGGCAACAAGGCGCATGTTTCTGTGTGAGTCGTGTACACTCAGTCCTTTAGTGTATGATGGCCAGTTTTCCTCTGTCACTATTTACAAAGTCGGTAAGTGTATGATGCCTAGTGTTTTAAAGATCTGTTCAGATTGAGGTGTTTGGTTCAGCACAGCACACAACTGTACGACCCTCACTGTGTCTGTAGTTTATAGTGTAAACTGAGTACAGAATCTCAGGCTACGACCAGTGCTAGACTTTTGGGCCGGTACAATTTTTTTTTTCCCACCAAGGACCGGCCCATCATGCAGGGACAGCGGCCCATCACAAAGCATATAGACAGAGTGATAAGGGATCTTGCTCTGCCTATGTAAAAATTGCTTCACCTCTCTTCCACCTTCCTCTCAGTCTTTCAAAATGGACAGACCAAAGTGAAACGGTGGTGCTGAAAAGCTCAGGGAAAAGTAGCTAAAAAATTTAGAGGCGGATGCCGCAAAATGTGCCTCGTCAGCGGCAATTCTGAAATGTATACAGCAGCATTATCAAGAACAGGCTTGCTCTGCTGTGAGTGATGCGGGTCAAAGGGACAGGCAGGAGGGGGAGAGGAGAGGAGTTTAATCAGTAAGGAGCTTGATAACAGGGGCTCGCATGAAGGGGAAACGGAGGAATCTAACCTGTCCTAATATGTGTAGAATACCAAAACACGTTTTTATTAAAACGAAAATTCGTCCCTTGTGCTTTTTTGGCCAAGTCAAGTGTGTTCACAGAGGTTCCCATGGGCCAATGCGAATAAATCTAGATTTAAATATGACCTGACGTTTTGTCCTATCCAAAACAACGAGATGGGATAGGCTATTCACACACCATTTTTTATTTTGTGAGTTTGCAATATATTCAAATACTTAACTATCAATATAAAAATATACCACTACTGTAATCACTGTGTTTAAAAAAATCATAATTTATTAACTTGTTCTCCACCTTCCTCTCTTACTCTTATAAAAGGTTGCATTCTGTAGGATATCAGAGACTGAATCAGACAAATTTAAGATTCGATCAGAACATCGAAACATGAGGAGCCTCAGACTGAAATTCCTTAAGAGACCTTTTAACCTCTCTCTGGTCTTCACAGAACATGTCTTTTGTTCTCCATAGAACTACACAGAGACTTTCTTTTCCATATGCACCAAAAATCATCTTAAAAGGACTTATGAGCAACTAATGATTTCTATTCGTAACTCCATATTGTGTATGTAACCAACACATTAGACTATCATGTTTTAATCACATATTATGTATGTCTTTTTAATAACTATTGAACGACTTTAAGGATTTATATTTGTGTTTGGTATGTATGAGTTTGAAAAATCATGCTTGAAACGTTTCTTTCAATTAATTCTTTGTCAAATGTATCATATTCTGGTTATAGTAATCACATCCAAAAGTATACTTTGCAAGAGTGTGTAAAGTTCGGACATGTGACTGACCAGATAACATGCTGATTTTATGGATGGGGAGGAGAAATGATAAGATAATTTCTAATTGGTCAAGACACCCGTTGGGACGTGTCAAAAAGCCGAGTTTAAAAACTCAGGACACCATCTCTTCTACTCTCTTCTGCTTCTAGCTCTTTTGCCACCGCATTTTGACGCTGTTTTTAGCACTCTTTGAGCGCTCTCTGGCCTACATGCCAGCTGCTACCACGATGAGAAGAAAAAACACCTAGTCTCGTTACATCAGTTTATTATTTTACTTTAGTTTATTTTCTTCCCATTGAGTCTCGTGTTCAAAAGTTAAGTTTGCCGGCGGCAAAATTGCCGCAAAATTCTTAAATTGTCGCGAAGGCCAGCTCTGACTGCACCTGCTTCAAACTTCAACTAGCAATGGACTCTGAGACCATTCGTCAGCCAACGCCCAAGACTTCACTAGAAAGACCACTGAACTGTCAGCCAATCAGCAACCTCGGGAAACCCTCTTTCTGCAAAGAGGAGGACAAAAGGGAATCCCTTAACAATGAGCTGGTGCATTTAATATAAATTTTAGCCTCATTGAGAAACGCAATGCGAGGGTTAAATAAGTGATTGATGGTTGTTCAGGTCTATGCAATAGCACATATTGCTGTAAACTTGGGATTTCACATTTTCATTCTCTTAAACTCATCCTTTCCTCACTTTCTCTCTTTCTGCAACGTGTGAATGCGTGTGTTCACGTGTTAGATTAGTTTGTCTTAGGTTTATATAAATAAAGTCTTATTTATATTGAAAAGAGAAGTATCTTGTGTTTTGTGCTTACAAGTTAATGTCTTAAACTGCCGATCTTGTTACTGTGCTATTTAATAGTGTTTTCACTATATTTTGGATTTTAATATCCAGTGCAGAGTTGATGTTATACGGCTCGTTCACTGAATCGCTGCCGACTCAGTGATCAGCCGTGAAACAGTGAGTCTGTTCAAATTCCCTAGAAAATCGTAAATGATTCCCTTTGAGCTAAACTGACCTGTTTCCCTTACATTACATATTACCTTACAATTCTTTGAGGAGGTCTTTGCTGTCCCTTAGTGTGAAGATTACTGGCAACATTTTAAATTATAGTAGCCTATATGTTGAACACAGTTGCATATTTATTTTTATTAATTGGAAATTATACTTTGACCTTTTAGCTTCTTTTCTTTTGGGAATATATACTGTGCACTTATATATACACTGCACTGTACACTTTCTGCTTTTTTCATCACTACACAAAAACTAGATGCTGAAATTAAGTGATTTTTCAAATGATATTTATTTTGCTTGAGTACTAAAATATCATAAATTGATAACAGCCATAAGTAGTTATTATTTTCAACAATTAGCTCATAAACATGAGGTGCATTTTTGTCTCAACTGTACCCATATGGTGTAGAGTTGAAACAGTAGCATGGTACAGTTGAGACACCCATTCTTAATGCTCTAAAGCTGGATAACCATTTATTGCAAATGTAATAAATTACAAAATTACAGTTTTAAATAATTACAGTTTAAAAATAAATGTATTTGCTTTATTTAATTCAGATTCAGTTAAACAAAATGGGAACAAATATTTAACACTAGAAAATATATGGCAAACAGTAGAAATGTAAACATAGTAAAAATAACAATATACATATAGCTGTATATTCTATAACCCTACCCCTAAACCTACGCATCACTCGACACTTTCTGAATTTTTACATTTTCAATCATTCTGTATGATTTATAAGCTTGTTTCATCATGGGGACCTAAAAAAATATCCCCATAAGGTTAGAATTTACTGGTATTACTACTTGTGGGGACATTTGGTCCTCATAATGTAGGTAATAGCAGTACACAAACACACAGCCTCTGTATGCATTTTATTTTCTATGATTGAACTGTTACTGAATACAGTACATAGCAACCTAAAGGGTGTCTCAACTTTACCCACTTTACCACCTTGTATATTTCTTAAAATGCTATGTAATCCTTTTAACATTCATGTTAGAAAATATGTCCATGATTAATAGACAGTTGAAATATCACAAATATCACTTTTTAACAGAATTTGTGTAGCATATGTGTAAATGTGATTTTTATCCTATTATCATAACACTGTACAACTAAACAGCATGTGAAGCAATAGGACACCAATCCGGGGACAGTTGATACACTGTCTCAACGCACATTTCTCTAGATTATGAAAAGACCTTGCATGGCACAATGTCATAAAAATATGTCTATTTTTAGAGCACAGAATAACGTTTGCAATGATATATGTTAAGTTTAAAATATCACCTTGGAAAAAAAAACTTTTGCCGATATCTTCGGAGTGGAAAGACTCACATATTTCAAATTCCCCACGATCAAAGAGAACACTAATACACGTGTGGAGCAAAAATCACGGCTCAGATTTTGGTCAAATGATGAGGCAGAAATATGTTGTTAGTAACATTCTAGAATAATTTGATGGAAGATACACAGTTACAAATTCTGTGGGGTGTGAAGAAAAAGTAATGTAACTAGTAGTGTAACTAATTACTGATGCCAGAAAGTAATAAGTAAAGTAACAATACTACTGTTGAAAGGAGTAACTAGTAATATATTACATTCTTTGAGTAACTAGCCCAACACTGGGTGTGAGCATGTAGGAAATACTGCTGCTGCACATATAACATATACGAATAACCCCCCACAAAGCAGGAGACACAGAACACAATACAATACAAGCCAATATATGCATGCCGCTGAATAGAAGGATAAACTGCATCAGTGGACATGCATGTATCCACAAACATAAAGATGAACAGACAAGGAAAGACGAGACACCCCCCCCCCACAAAGCAGATCTATCGCCAAGACATGTACTGCTGCTGCTCCGACGACCCATGTGAACCGCATGTAATACTATTTATGTGTGCCTGGGCTACTACGCCGACTGGCTAAACAATAGTGGCCTACGACTGTGTGTGCCTGGGCTACCACGCCGACCGGCTTAACAATAGTGGCCTACGACTGTGTGTGCCTGGGCTACCACGCCGACCGGCTTAACAATAGTGGCCTACGACTGTGTGTGCCTGGGCTACCACGCCGACCGGCTTAACAATAGTGGCCTACGACTGTGTGTGCCTGGGCTACCACGCCGACCGGCTTAACAATAGTGGCCTACGACTGTGTGCCTGGGCTACCACGCCGACCGGCTTAACAATAGTGGCCTACGACTGTGTGAGCCTGGGCTACCACGCCGACTGGCTTAACACTATTGGCCTACGGCTATGTGAGCCTGGGCTACCACGCCGACCGGCTTAACAATAGTGGCCTACGACTGTGTGTGCCTGGGCTACCACGCCGACTGGCTTAACACTATTGGCCTACGGCTCTGTGTGCCCGGGCTACCACGCCGACCGGCTTAACAATAGTGGCCTACGTCTGTGTGTGCCTGGGCTACCACGCCGACCGGCTTAACAATAGTGGCCTACGGCTATGTGAGCCTGGGCTACCACGCCGACTGGCTTAACACTATTGGCCTACGGCTATGTGAGCCTGGGCTACCACTCTGACCGGCTTAACAATAGTGGCCTACGACTGTATGTGCCTGGGCTACCACGCCGACCGGCTTAACAATAGTGGCCTACGACTGTATGTGCCTGGGCTACCACGCCGACCGGCTTAACAATAGTGGCCTACGACTGTGTGAGCCTGGGCTACCACGCACACTATGTGTAATGTTAATTAACAAAATTTATATATGTTGCTATCCGATAGATAATACCGCAGCATCCACCTGAGCAAATATCATAATTTAGTCATTTGATATCTGCTGTTACTTTCTACACTTCATCAGTCCCAGCGGCAGCATAACAGATTGTTAATTCATGTTCTTGCAATGAAGATGGACAAAGTTAGCCAATGCATGCCATTAACTCTCTTATGTAGATAAAAGTTATCAGGGTTACAGTGCACAAAACTCCTGGGTGGACTGACGTGAATGAACTGAAATAAAGCAGAATATAAATGTTCTCTCTCCGTTTCCTGAACTACACAGCACAGCTAGAGCACACGTCACACGAGCACATTTCTCTGAACTACATTACCCATAATGCATTTCATTCAGGACTATATCAACCATAGATAGTGATTTTAAGTGATAACTCTTAATTCCCTACTTTCTGCAACACTGTGATTGATATGACTGCGATAAGCGCGTGCTTCTGACGCTGCGTGGAGCTGAAATCAACCACTCACTCATCACGATGAAAACATTGACCTTAGAAATAACGAACGTGAACATTAAGATTGTGCCGATGTATATGGTGAACCCCAGTTGAAATGCATACACAAGAATGCTTATTTCGTTTAACCTGTTTCATGTCCGTTACTATCGGCGTGTCCTCAGAGCGATTACATGCTCTAAACTGCCCTTGCTCCAGCTGTATAAACACAGATGATAATGCTGCTGCTAATATGCTTAATATTTTGCTGATGCATACAATGCAAACTGCTAACATGACACATAGTTTAAACTTGTTTATGGTTGCTCATTTTTGTATTCAATTATCAGCGGGGAACCGTCAGGGCCCTCTAGGCCCTCAGAGAGGGCCTATCTGTTGAAAAAACAATATTTATAATTTTTATATAATATAAAATTATAATTTTTATAATTTTTAAATAAATTCTTTAAAATGATAAACTTTTAAATATTATTTTAATAAAAAGTCATAATTTCTCATTTTATTTCATCAATTCATATTTTGACAATCATCATCTAAATAAAATAAATACGATTTCTGTGGAAATAAACTCTTCAAATCTGCCTATTCAGTGAACGGTCTAATGAACGCCGGCCACTTTCTCCATATTTGAATGTTTCCGCCTAGCGTTTGCAGCTCTGTGATTGGTGGTCCCGCTATGAAATTACAGAGGGACACAGTTCGTCATGTGACACAGCAACCACAGCCACAACAGCACTTATGTTTTATTTATTTTTTCATTTTTATTCGAAACATTCCCAAACGCATTAACTATATCATGAAATATCTCAATTCTCACCTTTATAGATTATGTTAGATGATCTGGTCCCACTTTATATTAGGTGGTCTTAGTACAATGTACTTATTGTGTTCATACTGTATTGCAAAACACTATTGCTGCTATTGAGGTGGGATACGGGTAGGTTAGGGACAGGTTTGGTGGTGTGGGTAGGTTTAAGGAATGGGTCAACAGTGTAATTATAAATGTAATTACAGAAATTAATTACAGATGTAATTACATATAGGTATTTTTAAAAATATAAGTACAATAAAAAACATGTACACAATAAGTGCATTGTACCAAATTATTAATTTAAATGTAAGTACGTTGTAGTTAAGGCAACCTAATATAAAGTGGGACCTTCGATCTAGTGGGCGATGGTCAAAGTAACCTAATAATGTAATCTATTAAATAGGCTATGTCATGCCATAATATATTTTAATACGACTGACTTTATATTTAATGTGAATTTAACATTGAAAGTTAATGTGAATAACATTTACATTATCAAAGAACATTTTTACTGACAGTCTAGAGTTCAAGCACTCTCAAAAACACCCATTAAAATCACTCAAGCTGTTAACACTGTGAAATTAATATCTTACATATTCATATACACACATTTGCACTTAGTTGTTTCTAACTAAAGAATTCACCAGAAAGATGTATTCAGTCAGCCAGCGTGAAGAAAACACCGTGATTTTAACAATGACTCATCAGAACACCTCTGATTGGTCATTACATTCATAAGCTCAACAGAATCGTGTGTGATTGGTTATAATGTGCAGTGCTGTAAAAACGCGTCTGTCTCTGGCTCAGCAAACCAGAATTGAATTTAGCAGCTGATGATAGGACGCACTGAGCGATCTAATCACGCCGATGTGATTGTATTAAATATAGAAAATATTACTCGGCTATTTTTTGTCTTTTGGAAGCTGCATTCAAAATCCACTTGGCTCAAAAATCACTTTGAATAGTCATGACGCCTCTGGCACACATTTTATGTTGAGTTTTCTGTCAACGTGACAGGACTGACCGAAAACATGGGGACAGTTAAATAGTAATTATTTATAGAATTTATGTTTAATTTAATGTTTTTAATCAATTGATGTGAATGATAACAACTTAAACTTGTTATTGATGGAGTTTTTTTTCTAAATAACAGTTTTTAGCATAACAAAACTATGAAAGCTGTAGGTCTAATTTGGCTGAGGACAAGGGCAAGGACAGGATTTGTAATTTTAAAAAGTGTTTTTAATAAAGAAAAAATATCTGAGAACCAGAAATAAACCATCAGTCAGTTTTAGAATTGTTTTGGATGAAATACTTTTTATTCACTGTAAGAAGTCAAGGACAGATAATGTATGTTTCTGGTAGAATGTCCCTGCTACTGGATATTATTATGTGTGTCTCGTGTCTATAAGAGCAAAACAAATCTGATTGGCTAGTAATGTTAGTTTGGTTGAGAGTGAAAGCTGTGCTCCTCTCATACCATTGGTACGCAAACTCATGGACTCGAAAGTGATAAACACGTTTTTTTTTTTAAATGCAAAATATATATATATATATATTTTTTAAATTCGCAGCCAAAAGCTGCACGACGGAGATCCGGCACGGTTCCGGAGAACTTTAAGCCCTGCTAGTATTTACTCTGAACAATACCTGAAACATTGTATTGCAAGCACTTCCTGTGTCTCTTTGCCTCTTTATAATGACTCGCTTATTGTATTCCTCAGTTGTAAGTTGCTTTGGATAAAAGTGTCTGCTCAATGAATAATGTATGATAAAATTACAAAGGCACATAAAATCACTCATTATTTCAAGACCTCTGACTTTACACCCACCATGGTTTATAACATTAATTTCATCAGAAAGATAGCATTTATGTAATGCATCCAGCACATTCTATAATAAACCTTGTTTTCATAAAAGCACGTGTGTTTAAACCCCCCAAAACTGATAATTACTTAATTTTTAGTGCATCAATGCATTGAAGGAGTGGATTGCAGATCTACAATGGCCCTCAAAATAATGTTAATTATAATATTTCTTGAATAATTATTTATCAAAGTTACATTTATGCATGTTAGAAAATAAGTTGAATATGGCTTTAGTCTGCCTTTTTACTCTCTAAGACGCTGATCTCATTGTGTGTGTGTAGTTAACCATATTTGATAAGATTCAGGGCAGAGCCCGGCAACCTTGAAGTACAGAGAAGTGTTCTCTGTGTATGTGTGTGAATGTCTATCTTTACAGCTAGATGCAGAGAGAGAGCTCGAGGAGGAAATCATCATTTGTCGTCACCCTGATGTCCAGGGTAACAGATATACGTCTCTGGAGAGACCTATTGCGTCTGACCTCTGATCAGTTGTCACCAAAATAATCACTAGAAGATATGCTTCGAGTTTTACGTCCATGTGTGGAGATTTTCTAAGTTTATCTACCAACCAGAATCTTGCTTAGTTACCTATGTATTGATGTAATTAGTGACCTCTGTTAGAGTATAACTATTGGTGTCTAGAACATGTACACAGAGCGGCCTACGAACTCCATCGCGAGTGTTGAAGCTGACTTCTGCTGATGAAACTGCAAACTATATTCTTCAGTAAATATTTATTTAATTAATCGCATCTCTGACTCCTGGTCTTTGTTCATCATACCTGGTCCGTGGGTTTTAACTGTTATTCCCCAACAGCATCATATTGTAGTGCCTGGTAATTAGTGTTTATCACAGTATTTACTCACCCTTAACAGACAGATTTACTCGGTTACTGTCCTGTGATGATGATGGTCTTCCATCTCTCTGTCCTCTACACCAGTACTGACCCTGATCAGACTCAGTAGCTCCTCTGATAGTGAGAGTGTCTCTGTTTACAGTGTAACGATCAGACGACTGTAACATTACACTGTTGTGTGTGTCTTTATACCACTCATATCTCCAGTCACTGTGATCAGACTCTATCACACAGGTCAGATTGACTGTCTCTCCAGTGAATACAGGACGGTCTGGTGTCACAGTCGGTGTAGATCTGGGTAAATCTGATCAAGATAAAAGCACACAAATAACCAATTGTGAGACTTACATTGAATTGTTATATCCTTATGATCTTTAGATATAATCTCAATCTTTACATTTGGGAGCTTGTAGATTCAGTGTTAACTGAATACAGTAACTGTCTATATACATCTTATGTGTTCTCAGAAAAATACCTATTTTCATGCTGTTATAAAGAAATAAATGTGTTAAACTACTTTGTGTGTAACAGACATCAACAATTTACTGGTGATCTTTGTCATTTTTAAGAGCCAAAATTATGAATTTTTGGGCAAAATATTACTCTAATTATTGAGAAATGGTTTAAGATTTTTTTTAGAAAGTAATCTGTATCCTTATGAAGTTGCATTTTTCAGTCACAGATAAAACAAAATAAGTGCCATCATCAGAGAGACATTCATTGTTGAGATGAAGATTTTAAACAGTTTACACAACCATCACTATACTGTACTTCTATCAATCTAATTCAGTGCTGAACACTGTTTTTACACAAAGTTTGGTTATTTACAAAACTGACCACTGCATTCTGAACTGAATTTAGCTACAGTTTGTACTTGATCTTTGTGTTTATCATCTTAAAGTCCCCATGAAATCAAAATTGGAGTTTTTTGGGATTTTAGTATGAATATATCAGCCTTAACGTTATCTATAAGCTAGTGTGCTCCAAAACAAAGACAAAATTCACATTTACGGGATATAAGCATTCAAAACTTAAAGTCTCTCACTTCCGTCAATATGGATCAGTGATTTTAATGACATCACCCTGCACTTCAGCTTCTCATCAAACTTTCTGTCCAATCAAATGCTCTCTAGAATCTGAAGCGTCCCGCCCCCTGCACTATAAACAGATGCTAGAGCTTAAGATCTGGAACAAACTTCCTCAAAACCTTCTTGCTGTCTCTTCACTCCAGACCTTTAAAACTGATCTCAAAACTCACTTATTTACAACATGCTTTGTTAATTGATTTTCTGCCTCATTTTTCAGCTCCATGCTTGCTTTCATTACTCATCTGGTACAGATGATCTCTGTCTGCTTTATTTGTTTGATCATGTGACTGTATATTTGTATTTGTGTTCATGTTATCTTAACGTTATATAAAGTGTCCTTGGGCTTTTGAAAGGCGCTACATAAATAAAACATTATTATTATGGCTGTCTTACAGATTTCATTCATAACACAGGAAGCATTACATAAACTATGAACTTTTATCTTTGAAGTTTGAATGATTTGTCACATAAGTGTTTCATTATTGGATAAAAATAACATCTTTTCATTTTACTAACTGTATTACAGCACAAAGAATGAACGAGAAAAGCAGCATTTACACCCTATATCTTTACATACCAAAAAACAAAAACCATCAACATTTACAAAAATGTACTTGTGTTAAATTTATATTTATCAATTTCATAATAAATATTCGGTAACACTTTAGAATAGGGAACACTTATTCACTATCAACTATGACTTTTCCCTTAATAAATTCCTAATTTGCGGCTTATTAATAGTCAGTAAGGTAGTTGTTATGTTTAGGTATTGGGCAGGAACATGAATATATAACATGATTAAGAATTTAAATATCTAAAAAACTTTGAGAGTAACAGCCATAATGATTAATAATCACTAAGAAACATTGCACTTTTTTTACAGCTTTATTTTTCTCTGTATAATACTCACTAAAGATGATTCTGCACGTCTGCTGCGCATCTGAACTTTCTGTGACTGAGTGTTATATCTCTGTCTTGTGTTCTCCTGTTTTGTGTTTATTCTTGTTTTGAAGTATATTTTGTTCCTTGTCTCTCTTCACTTCCTGTGTCTAGTTCATGTTTGATATGTGTCTTGTTTGTTACCACAGTTACTCTTGTATTTTCTCTCCATAGTGATTAATCAGCCTCTTGTTACGCAGTGTATTTTAACTAGTGATGGGAGAAACGAAGCTTTTCAAAGCTTCGAATCAATTGAACCGATGCTTCGCAAAATGATTCACTGATTCGAAGCGCTCGAAACACCACGCGCTGGTGACGCCTGCTGCTCAAAAGTGTGTAAATGCAACAAAAACTCTAAAACATGCATAAAAACAGATTTTAAAGCCCATTGCAAATGTTTTATTGAAAGTATACTACGTTAAATGCAATACAAATAATAAAATACCATTAAATATGAAGTGTCTGTATGATATGTGGTTTATAAAATATTTTATATTAATTTGCTGGCTTGCTTTGTTTGTTTTATGGACAGCTTCTAAATAGAGGCCAGTAAGAGACTATTACCTGCTTCTCATTCTTTTATTTACACAAATATCTTATTAAAATTGTCTACAAAT
This sequence comes from Aspiorhynchus laticeps, assembly GCA_023376895.1. Taxonomy (NCBI): domain Eukaryota; kingdom Metazoa; phylum Chordata; class Actinopteri; order Cypriniformes; family Cyprinidae; genus Aspiorhynchus; species Aspiorhynchus laticeps. The sequence goes on from CM041795.1 coordinate 7,267,706, forward strand.
TGATGAAACTGATCTGAGATCAGGTAAAAGACGCTGGTTCAGTGGTTCACCGCTGGGGGCGATCTTAATGAACTATGATTCACAGAGATCACCCCCATCGCTCTCGCGGTACTCTGATGTCATACACTGATCATTCTGTGCAGCGCCACTTGAAGTCGAACGCGCCTATTGACATTTAGACACGAGCTGTGTCCGAAATCACTCACTCGTTCACTAATCCCTATCTAGTGTATAGTCGAGTGGACTATATCAGAAGGAGTGAACGAAGTGAAGTGAACGGATTCGGACGGTGACGTGTACACTGCGCGTGAGACTGTTGCAAAAAAATCTTCGTCACATATTTACTTTTATATTTTAGAAAATCATATTAATAGCAATAACACTTAAAATGACTTTATATTGTAATCAGCTTGGTTTCATTGATGGTATATTAATTTGTCTTGTAATGCTTGTATGTTAATCATTAAATACTATTAAAATACTGTCAACAAAAATAAACTCACATTAACACGTTCATAATTTTATGTATTTATTGTTTGTAGTATCTTGAAACTCTCCCGAGCAGCGTTTTTGCTCACAGATAAGATGACAAGAGCGTCAACAGGCGACTGTTAATTTGAGATCAGAATATGCCACCAACGAACATTTTTAAATATCCACCAAATTATCATAATTTATGTAAATTAAACGGCATCTCTCATTCAAACTCGCTCGCTCCTGCTCTCTCTTCCAGCTCGTCGGTTCTCCGCATTGGATTGTGGGAAATAGTGCTTCAGCGAGTGTGCATCGGTTGTACACTCGAAATCAGAATGCATTGTGGGTAAACGAATGTAGGGAATGAAGTCGTTCACTCAGAATTCGGACAGCACTACAAAATGTCTGACACCCGATATAGTGCACTATGTAGTGGATAGGGAGCGGTTTCGGACACAGCTACGATTTAAAACAGTTATGATGTAATGAAGCCTCGTTTACTGAAATCACGTGACTTTGGCAGTTTGATGCGTGCTCAGAAGCTCTGATTCAAAACAAAAGATTCGTATAAGTTTTGAAGCTTCATGAAGCAGTGTTTCAAAATCACTCATTTTAACCTCAGTCTTTTCTCTTGTTCTTTGTCTGGTGTTGTCCTTTATGAATGTTTTGTTTGTGTTGAGTTCAGTGCAGTCTTGTCTTCTTTACCCTTTGTCTGGTTTTATTCTGTTTTTGTCTTTGTTATCTTGATTTACTTTTGATTATGTGTTATTAATAAATGATCCTACTCTCCCTCTTCTCTGAAACACTGCATCTTACACTGAGTGATAACGTCTTTTTCTGGTCGTGTATAATGTTCTGAATCATATTTTACTGCAGCAGTGCTTCTCTGAGAGTCGTTCTGTGTACAGACTAAAGTTTGTGATGTGTGACAGTGAAAAACCAGAAACATTGTCATATCTAGCATCCATACCCAGCTATTTTTAACAGTAGCTCTTATGGTTTGTTTCTGCATTTTAGCATTTGTCTCTGTGTCATGAGATTTAGGTTACTACAAGTTAAAGTGAGATTAAATGCTCAAAAGAAAGTGTGGCATTCATATTGATCATACATGTAGTAGAGTGAGTTTATGAGGACTTTATGTTGCTGCTACAGAAGAGTACATGGAAAGTCACCTTCACTACAGGCTTTGGTCTCGCTGTATTAATACACACATGAGTAAATATAGATAAAACCAGCATCAGTGTTATGATCACTAGTTATGAACATATGTGAAAAATACAGCATTGATATCCAGACTTCATTTGTTCTTTTGTATTCACATATCACACTTATGGATTGCACAATATTTACATAATTTAAGAGTGTAAAAACAGTGCTGAACGTGACGTGATCATGAGGCAGATTGAATTGTTTGTTGTTGCATAAAGTGGTTTGTTTTACATATTATAAAGCAGCAGGCAGAATACAGCTCTCCAAAAATGGTAAAAATAAGGCACAATGTATTGTATTAATTTGAAGGAATTTCCTGTATTTGTTTTTGTACTTTGTATTTTACACTGTATTGTGTTGTGTTCTAGGGTTAACAGAAATGCTGTACAATTACTGGATAATGTCCTGTCAGAAAATTACCAGTATATTTCTCTCTGTCTTTTTAATGATGTTAAAGATAAATATTGACAGCCAATCAAAACTACTTATGAGAAAAAATACTGAATTCAATAAAAGATCTGGTTTATTTGTAAGTTTGTGTTGATTACATAAAAAAGCTTCCAATTATTGGTAAAAACTACATAAAACAGCAATTTATACTTAGTCTACATGTTTTATTTACAATGTTCACATACTTTAAGAGTGTCATAAACTTTCAGTATGATTAGTCAAATAATCTTATTTAAGAGGACAATGATATTCAACTCACCGATCACTGAGAGAGAAACAGAGCTTGTGTGTGATGAGACTGATCTTCTGTCTATGTGTCCTTTACACGTGTACTGACCCGCATCAGATGTTGTAGATCCTTCAATAGTGAGAGTGTTTTCTTTTACTGTGTAACGCTTAGACACTTCACTGCTGCCTTTATACCACTCATATCTCCAGTTATTATGATCAGATATAATCACACACTTCAGATTGACTGTCTCTCCAGTGAATACAGGACTGTCTGGTGTCACAGTCAGTGTAGGTGTAGGTAAAGCTGTGAAGAAAGAAAGAAAAATAATACATTAATAAAATAAATTGATTTTCAGGGAAAATAATTGTAAATATTTTACAAAACTATAGTTTATAGATTATTTTAACCCATCTTTCATAACGTGTTGTGTTTTGTTTTAGTCGTGTGATTATTCTTCTGATCTGAGTGTTTATCGGAGGCTCTGTCTCCGTCTCGTCCTCAGACAAACACCTCTGACTCGTCATAGAAAGCTGAGAGCTGAAGACCTCCAACTACAACCTCATATGAGGAGCAACTGAACCTCAATCAACTTCAGCAGATATCTGAAGACTTCATCAACTCATTTAACATCATTATCTGTAAGTCACTTCATTCTCTCTGATTTCAGGACAAAACTCATCTGCACTTTAAAAAAATCAATAGCTGAGAAAACTTAAAAGTTTAAGGCAAACAGCTTCAGGGGATTTTTTAGTTTTCTCACCTTTTTGTTGTATAAACTGAAAACAACAATTTGAGAAAACTCAAAAATCCCCTGAAGCTGTTTGCCTTAAACTTTAAAATGTTCTCAACTTTTGATTTTTTACAGTGTATTGAACTCTATTGCTCAAGTCTTTTCTTATTCTCATTATAGTGGATATCACCTGTAAACACAGTGACAGTGGCTAAAGTAAATATCAAAGATGTCGATGCCCATAACAATAGAAAGCCTTGTCACAATTTACATGACATTATAATAAACTAGAACCTCCACAAAAACACACAAGATCTGTAGGACTGCATCTAAACAGAATAATGACAGAATAATGATATATGAATTGTTTCAGTGCTCGTATAAGAACAGATGTTGCTGCTACAGAAGAGTACATGGAAAGTGTTGAGTCACAAATATTGATGTTAAATGAGTATTAAACAGATGTGAATATGATCAGTCACCTGATACAGTCAGTGTAACAGCAGCACTGATGTGTGATCTCTGTGAGTCTGATCTCTCTCCTCTACAGCTGTATTCAGCTCTATCAGACACAGATGTGATGCTGTAGACTCTCTCAGTGACGTCTCTGATGACTGAACCATCTTTAAACCAGCTGTATCTCCACTGAATGTGTCCTGCTCGCTGTATGTCACATGTGAGAGTGACTGTCTCTCCTCTGAACACACGCTGATCTGGAGTCACCTTCACTACAGGTTTTGGTCTCGCTGTATTAATACACATACGAGTAAATATAGATAAAAACAGCATCAGTGTTATGATCACTAGTTATGAACGTGAAAAATACAGCATTGATATCCAGACTTCATTTATGTTCTTTTGTATTCACATATCACACTTATGGATTGCACAATATTTACATAATTTAAGAGTGTAAAAACAGTGCTGAACGTGACGTGATCATGAGGCAGATTGAATTGTTTGTTGTTGCATAAAGTGGTTTGTTTTACATATTATAAAGCAGCAGGCAGAATACAGCTCTCCAAAAATGGTAAAAATAAGGCACAATGTATTGTATTAATTTGAATGAATTTCCTGTATTTGTTTTTGTACTTTGTATTTTACACTGTATTGTGTTGTGTTCTAGGGTTAACAGAAATGCAGAAAATTACCAGTATCTCTCTCTCTCTCTTTTTAATGATTTTAAACATAAATATTGACAGCCAATCAAAAGTACTTATGAGAAATAAATACTGCATTCAATTAAAGATCTGGTTTGTTTGTAAGTTTGTTGATTATATTAAAAAAAGCTTCCAATTATTGGTACAAACTACATAAAACAGCAATTTATACTTAGTCTACATGTTTTATTTACAATGTTCACATACTTTAAGAGTGTCATAAACTTTCAGTATGATTAGTCAAATAAGTTTATGTAAGAGGGCAATGATATTCAACTCACCGATCACTGAGAGAGAAACAGAGCTTGTGTGTGATGAGACTGATCTTCTGTCTATGTGTCCTCTACACGTGTACTGACCCGCATCAGATGTTGTAGATCCTTCAATAGTGAGAGTGTTTTCTTTTACTGTGTAACGCTTAGACAATTCACTGCTGCCTTTATACCACTCATATCTCCAGTTATTATGATCAGAGTTTATCACACACTTCAGATTGACTGTCTCTCCAGTGAATACAGGACTGTCTGGTGTCACAGTCAGTGTAGATCTGGGTAAAGCTGTGAAGAAAGAAAGAAAAATAATACATTAATAAAATAAATTGATTTTCAGGGAAAATAATTGTAAATATTTTACAAAACTATAGTTTATAGATTATTTTAACCCATCTTTCATAACATGTTGTGTTTTGTTTTAGTCGTGTGATTATTCTTCTGATCTGAGTGTTTATCGGAGGCTCTGTCTCCGTCTCGTCCTCAGACAAACACCTCTGACTCGTCATAGAAAGCTGAGAGCTGAAGACCTCCAACTACAACCTCATATGAGGAGCAACTGAACCTCAATCAACTTCAGCAGATATCTGAAGACTTCATCAACTCATTTAACATCATTATCTGTAAGTCACTTCATTCTCTCTGATTTCAGGACAAAACTCATCTGCACTTTAAAAAAATCAATAGCTGAGAAAACTTAAAAGTTTAAGGCAAACAGCTTCAGGGGATTTTTTAGTTTTCTCACCTTTTTGATGTATAAACTGAATACAACAATTTGAGAAAACTCAAAAATCCCCTGACGCTGGTTGCCTTAAACTTTAAAATGTTCTCAACTTTTGATTTTTTACAGTGTATTGAACTCTATTGCTCAAGTCTTTTCTTATTCTCATTATAGTGGATATCACCTGTAAACACAGTGACAGTGGCTAAAGTAAATATCAAAGATGTCGATGCCCATAACAATAGAAAGCCTTGTCACAATTTACATGACATTATAATAAACTAGAACCTCCACAAAAACACACAAGATCTGTAGGACTGCATCTAAACAGAATAATGACAGAATAATGATATATGAATTGCTTCAGTCCTCGTATAAGAACAGATGTTGCTGCTACAGAAGAGTACATGGAAAGTGTTGAGTCACAAATATTGATGTTAAATGAGTATTAAACAGATGTGAATATGATCAGTCACCTGATACAGTCAGTGTAACAGCAGCACTGATGTGTGATCTCTGTGAGTCTGATCTCTCTCCTCTACAGCTGTATTCAGCTCTATCAGACACAGATGTGATGCTGTAGACTCTCTCAGTGACGTCTCTGATGACTGAACCATCTTTAAACCAGCTGTATCTCCACTGAATGTGTCCTGCTCCCTGTATGTCACATGTGAGAGTGACTGTCTCTCCTCTGAACACACGCTGATCTGGAGTCACCTTCACTACAGGCTTTGGTCTCGCTGTATTAATACACATACAAGTAAATATAGATAAAAACAGCATCAGTGTTATGATCACTAGTTATGAACATGTGAAAAATACAGCATTGATATCCAGACTTCATTTATGTTCTTTTGTATTCACATATCACACTTATGGATTGTACAATATTTACATAATTTAAGAGTGTAAAAACAGTGCTGAACGTGACGTGATCATGAGGCAGATTGAATTGTTTGTTGTTGCATAAAGTGGTTTGTTTTACATATTATAAAGCAGCAGGCAGAATACAGCTCTCCAAAAATGGTAAAAATAAGGCACAATGTATTGTATTAATTTGAATGAATTTCCTGTATTTGTTTCTGTACTTTGTATTTTACACTGTATTGTGTTGTGTTCTAGGGTTAACAGAAATGCAGAAAATTACCAGTATCTCTCTCTCTCTCTTTTTAATGATTTTAAACATAAATATTGACAGCCAATCAAAAGTACTTATGAGAAATAAATACTGCATTCAATTAAAGATCTGGTTTGTTTGTAAGTTTGTTGATTATATTAAAAAAAGCTTCCAATTATTGGTACAAACTACATAAAACAGCAATTTATACTTAGTCTACATGTTTTATTTACAATGTTCACATACTTTAAGAGTGTCATAAACTTTCAGTATGATTAGTCAAATAAGTTTATGTAAGAGGACAATGATATTCAACTCACCGATCACTGAGAGAGAAACAGAGCTTGTGTGTGATGAGACTGATCTTCTGTCTATGTGTCCTTTACACGTGTACTGACCCGCATCAGATGTTGTAGATCCTTCAATAGTGAGAGAGTTTTCTTTTACTGTGTAACGCTTAGACACTTCACTGCTGCCTTTATACCACTCATATCTCCAGTTATTATGATCAGATATAATCACACACTTCAGATTGACTGTCTCTCCAGTGAATACAGGACTGTCTGGTGTCACAGTCAGTGTAGGTCTGGGTAAAGCTGTGAAGAAAGAAAGAAAAAGAATACATTAATAAAATAAATTAATATTAAAATAAATACATTTTCAGGGAAAATAATTATGTAGATATTTTACAAAACTATAGTTATTATGAGCAACCTCATATGAGGTTGTTCTTTGCTCTCTTTCTGTACAAAGAAAGTGTTATGAAAAGTAGCCTAACTTACAATGTTTTAAATATTCATATTAAATATAAAGTCAGTCGTATTAAAAATAGGCCTATGTTATGGCATGACACCCATATCTGTTACTTAAGTAAACGGACAAGTTTTTATGCATAGACAATCGAGATTTTCATGATATAGTTAATGCGTTTGGGAATGTTTTGAATGACAACCCCCCAAAAATGTATATATTTATATCATTTCATATAGTAAATCATTATCACACGAAGAGTGCCATTTTTTCCTCCAAAAATCAGCATGATTACATATAGATTTTTTTACAACAGTTCAATAAACAAGAAGTTAATTAAGAGACTTGGGTTTTAGACACCATATTCCCTTTTAAAAAAGAGTTTTTGCTCTATTTCGACAAAAATAATTCCAAACACAGCCACCACAGCACAGTTTTACGTCTCTGAGCAATGATGGTGTTTCGTTCCTGAATGAATCAACCGTTCAAATGATTCGGTTCAATCACAATGACTCAATTATTAACAGTGACTTGCTGACACCTACTGCCAGTTTTAATTTCACATTTAAATATCTTTTTATTTTATTATTGTATGTATTATTTCTGTAACTGCAGGTTAAAAACAACTAGTTTGAGATTTATAGGCCTATCCCAGGGGTGTCAAACTCAGTTCCTGGAGGGCCGCAGCCCTGCAGAGTTTAGTTCCAACCCTGCTCCAACACACAAACCATGTAGTTTTCAAATAAGCCTAAATGATTAGATTAGCTGGATCAGATGTGTTTAATTAGGGTTATATCTGAACTGTGCAGGGCTGTGGTCCTCCAGGAACTGAGTTTAACACCTTGGTCTATCCCAGTTTTGCCTCTCTCCCACTGTTAAAATGTAACTAAGTAATTTTTACTCTGAGTAAATCTTAAACAAGCTACTTTTTACTTTTACTTGAGTAGATTTTTAGACTGGCACTTTTACTTGTACTTAAGTAAAATTTCAGTAATGTAATGGTACTTTTACTTGAGTAGAATATTTTCGTACTCTTTCCACCTCTGTTTGTTTCAGTTCCTGCATTTGGTTTGTCTTGTTCATTGCTGGATTTATTTCTGTTGTCTTGTTTAAATAAGCTATAAACTGCACTTGGTTTTACTGAAAACAGCAGGTGACAGAACAACATACACTCATGAATCCTGTAGTCACATTAATTCATCTTCACCAAGAATCTCACTCCCTCGAGTACGGTGACGCATTGCTGCCACACACATAGCCTATTCTTTTTTACACTCAATTTTATGTTGTTTTAATTACATATTTTCTTGTTAAAATGAAATCTTTTGTCATAATAACGAGCTGTTATGTCATAAAAACAATATGTTTTTCCCGTTATATAAGATATATGGTTACATACATTATGTGAGCGAGCAAAGCGATTGTCCGCGCTGCTGTCGACACAGTCCTGAGATAAACGAGGATCTGCGTGCTGCTAAAGTGCTGCAGGAGGGATAATAGAAATACTCTGTTTTATATGTATTTTAATGTTATTGTTTTTATTGTAGTGGCTTGTTTATTAGGATTAATGCTATCCAATAACTGCATTCAGACCCAGAGAATATGACTCATTTAAGATGATCAGATCAAACCAGTTATTTTTGAATAATAGACTTTGAGCTTGGAATATTTATTTAAATAAAGAACATCTGACTCAACATTAAATCATCTAAAGCAATCATGAGACGTACAGTGAATGTTTTTTGTTGTTGTTTGTTGATTTTCTTAAACGTAATGTTTTATGTTCTGCTGAGGAATTTCAGGAGCTTATAGATTCAGTGTCACATCTGAATCTCATTTTCATGCAGTAGATAGAGTTTATGAGGACAATGATATTCAACTCACCCGTCACAGAGAGATAAACAGCAGAACTAAACTGTGATGATTTTGGTCTTTCATGTCTCTGTCCTCTACACCAGTACTGACCCTGATCAGATGCAACAGCTTTTACAATACTGAGAGTGTTTTCATTTACAGTGTAATGATCAGGCATCTGTGACATTGGACTTTCTATGTTGCCTTTAAACCACTCATATCTCCAGTTACTGTACGTCTCAATCTCACACTTCAGAGTGACTGTCTCTCCAGTGAATACAGGACTGTCTGGTGTCACAGTCAGTGTAGATCTGGGTGAATCTGTGAACAGAAGAAAACAGACTCTTGAAAACTGAATATCTCACTTAATATAGTTGATAGTGATACAGTTATGAGAAAAAATTGATACACTATGATGAAAGTTGTGATATATATATATATATATATATTGAATTTTAATGAGTGAAATATGTATGTGATCCCCTATCAATGAGCAAGATTTCTGTCTCCCAGGTGTCTTTTATACAGGTAAGGAGCTGAGATTAGGAGCACTCTCTTAAAGGGAGTCTCAGCTTGTTACCTGTATAAAAGACAACTGTCCACAGAAGCAATCAATCAATCAGATTCCAAACTCCCCACCATGGCCAAGACCAAAGAGCTGTCCAAGGATGTCAGGGAGTATATAGTCTAATATTTTGCATAATGCTCTTCTCTAGACTTCATTTCTCTGGTGAACTGATGAGCTGTGAACTGAACTGCATGACCCGTACCGACGATTTTCAATATGAATACGTGTACGTTACACCCCTAATGCTGATCTTGAACTGGGTCACTGAGTGTCTCTGAAGCCATCTGGTGGGGAAAAATTACATAAAATTGCATTTTATTGTTAGAGCCACTAGAGGGCCGATAGGATCCTATGGAGAATCCTAACTGAGCAAAACAAGTTAAACATTTAAAATTACATACATATTTATGTGGCTATAAAAAGCTTTTTTGTTCATTCAGAAATATATATAAACATTAAAAAATCAATTAAATTAAATTAAATTAATTTAAATTAAATTAAATTAAATTAATTAAACTGAATTTTAGTCCACACGTGCATCCATCCAATTTCATAAATATGTAATAATAAATATAACATTTATATTTAAAAATATAAATGTGATATCAACTCATTGATCTCCACCACATAACTCAAATTTATCTGTTAAGTCAAAAAAAAAAGCCAAAATGATAGTCATTTCCCAGCAGAAACATCATTAATGTTATAATGTGTTTCTATGGGAGTGTGTGTACCATGTGTGTGTTTGTTTGTGTACCATGTGTGTGTGTGTGTGGGTATGTTAGTTTTTTCTGCATCGGGGACATTCTGCAGTATCAGCCCTTCATTTAGGTATTCAGTTAGTCCAGACTCCAGAATGCAGAAGTTCGGCTTCTAAAGCCTCGTTCAGACTGTCAGCCCAGATTTTGTGCATATCCAGATGGAATCTGATTTGAATAACTGACTGTCCACACAGCGTATCGCAACTGTTCATATCCGATTTGTGTGTCCATAGCACTCTTTCGTTTTTACGGAATGTGCATTGGTTTCTATGGTACTGCCGTTGCGTTGTTATGCCTATGCTAAAAACAACAGTAACAGCAATACAGTTTGCAATACACGTTGTCTTATGACATGACAACATGTTGCCGTCCCACTGGATTATTATTATGAATTTTGTTTTATGAGGCAGCGGCAGAAACGCAGGAAGCTGGCATGTGCTGCTTTATTCTGTGCTGCCGTCTCCGCTGGTTTCAAAACTCAAAGAGGTGCGTATACTAGCAGTATGTTGTCTTTTCCCGCTTGACTTGCAGTTCGCAACAACACAAGCTTAATTCTGCAAAGACTTTCATTATGTTTTCTACAAAAACATCTGGCATTTTTACGTGGCTTGAAAATGTTAAAAAGCTTGGCTAAATCCAATCTGACCAGTCAGACTGAAACGGATTTCCAGAAATGCAATTTGAATAGGATTCCAAACCACATACGAATGTAGCTCGAAACGGATTTGCCCAAATCGGATTTCATGTAGTTTGTTGCTGTTCAGACTATCTAAATATGATTGTAGGACTGAAAGTATGAGAACATTATGTTCTCATGTTCTCAACATTATGTCCTGACCTACATTTCACTAATGATTATACCCTGTATGATTCTGTATGTGACAAATAAACAAATAAACAAGAACCTTGAACATTACCACATAACTGGTGGTGATGAAAGCAGACTGCAGGGTCGGCTCATGTCGGCAGCATCTGGGTCCAAAGTTGCCCTGACACACCAAGCCGACGCTCAACACTCGACGGCCAAGTAGCACATCCGATCTGCACTCTTCTCGTGCACTGGTTCGCCAGCTGAACAGCCAATCAGAATGATCAGACTGACCGAAGAGCTCCGATGCCGATTCAACATGTCGAATCGGTCGAAAAAAAAAGCAGATGAGGATCGACTTCAGCCAACGGCGCGGAACACACTGAGAAAACTTATTCGGCCAACCATCGGCTTGGTGTGTTCCTTCCCTTAGCTTCACTACACTGGCTTCCTGTCTGTTCCACGATTGATTTCAAGATTTTATTGACCTGCTTATTTATCAGAGCTTTTACATGTCCACACTCCTGTTAAAGCACTGAGGTCGTCCAGTCAGGTGCTCCTCGATGTTACCAGAGCCAGGTTAAAAAATAAAGACGACCGAGTTTTTTCATTGGTGGCACATCATTTGTGGAATAGTTTACCTGTACACATAAGAACTGCTCAGACTGCTGGAACTTTCAAGTCGTTGCTTAAAGGCTAGTTCACACTACAGGATTGTAAGCCCGATTTGCAAGTTAACGAGCTTGCCGACAGGTCGGGCTGTAATCGGGGGAAAATCAGCGGGTCTTTATGTGTGAACTACACAACAATGCATCAAAGAGGCTCGCTGACACCAAACAAATATCTAGCATGCCAAATATCTGGACCGGTCAGCCGACTCGACATCACGTGGTGTCAGGTGTCGTGACGAGCTACAGCCAATGAAAGAGCAAGGCATGGGTTGAGGTCACTGGAAGAAAAACAACAGCAGTAACTTGGCTTAAAGAAAAGTAAGGCTTTTATTTTTGCACATAAAACTTGCATCGATCTATAGGATGTGTGGTAGATGCTTCGTCCTACAGAGCATCTTTCACAGGCTTTTGGCTGCTATATTTTTTAATAACCACCAGATGGTGCTGTTTGCGACACACACGAAGCTTTGAATCTTTTCCCGAAACAGTCAGAGGAAAGCCTCACGAGGCTTCATTTGCCCATCACTACCGTTCCAATTCTCGCGTGTGTTTTCATGACAAAACTGGTTTAGGGACCGCATACAGTCGTTGCCAACTTAGCAATTTTGTTGCTAAATTTAGCAACTTTTCAGACTACCCTAGCAACTTTTTCTTCCAAAAGCACCTAGGAACAAATTTAGCAATTTTGAAAATTTATTTGGCAACTTTTGTTTAAGTGACTCTGACAATAAAAAGGCACACATTTTCCATCCAAATTATACAACAAGAGGAAACCAAAGATGCCTAGCAGTACACACATAGTGTTAGCTGTTATTTGCAGTTGTTCAGTTTAATAATAATAGTAATTCAGTAATTGTTCATTTATGATACAGCTTGTTAGTAGCTTGCACCTGTGATTGTTGATCAGTTAGTACACTGTAAGAAAAATGGAAAAGATACTAGTAATTTTCCAGGACATTATCCATCACCCTGTAACCTGAAGACACTATGCGTAATTTTAAAATGCAGGTAAAAAAACAAAAAAATCTTTCATATTAACATAGTAGATTGTGCCCTAATTTTACAGACTTTTCTTAGAGTGTAGCATACTAATTAACTACTAATACACTGCTTAAAGCATAATTGTTGAGAATGTGTTGTATTACTAGTTTACTAGCTATTCAAAAACTTAAATTGTAATTATTCAAAAATGTGTTAGTGTTCAATAATTCAATGAATTTAAAAAATACAGTTATTTATATTTTAATATTATATTATGCATATAATTTTACAAACAAATCCAAATTAACATAATACACTAGAAAAAAAATATTTTCTTAGTATTTTTGTCTCGTTTTCTAGTATAAATATCTAAAAAAATCTTGAATCAGGATGCATTTACTTGACAAGTAAAATGACAAGATATTTATTATTTTTTTCTGAAAATATTATCCCAATTTTGTTTGTTTTTGCTTAAAACAAGCTAAATATCTGCCAATGGTGTAAGAAAAATAATCTTGTTTAGCCTTTGAATTAAGATTATTTTTCTTACCCCTTTGGGAGATATTTAGCTTGTTTTAAGCAAAAACAAACAAAATTGGGATAATATTTTCAGAAAACATTTAAGTAATTTTACTTGTCATGTAAACGCATCTTAATTCCAGAATTTGTAGATATTTATAATAAAAAACAAGACATAAATACTAAGGAACAAAATCATTTTTTGCAGTGTAAAATATAGTTTTTTGCTGAGATTTGATGTTGTGACACAATTTTGCGTCGTGATTATGCAATGACGTCATCACGCAATGACATCACAACGTCATTTAGCAACTTTTAGCAACAAATCGGCCTTCCTTTAGCAACTTCTAGCAACTGAAAATTAGTTGGCAACACTGCCGCATACAGTCGTTGGGTGACAGAGATGTTGTCAGATCGTTTAGTGTGTAACCCCTGGTTGCGGATCATTTACATAGAGTCACGTAGTGTGAACACCACAACAACTTAAAGACAGACAATCAAGTCATGTAGTCTGAACAGCACAGCGATCTGCCGACGTGTAAAGTCCTGTAGTGTGAACTTGGCTTTAGACACACCCAGGGGCGGACTGGCCATCGGGAGAACCGGGACAATTCCCGGTGGCCTGGCAGCCAATTTGGCCCGCTACCCTACTTTTTATATTTTTTGTTGTTGTTTTTGCCTGCCGAATGTATACTAAAGTGATTATTTCCAAATTCGCCATTCAATAATAAAACTCCAATAAATCTTGAATCGGCTAGTCTTCTTGGCTGGCAACGCAATTCGCCTCGCGCACGCTCCACGCATCCGTGCATCCGCCAAAAGGACGCGAGACTCGAGAATGGAGTAGAAGCGCCCAGATGGAGCAGAGAGGCGAAACTGTCCTGTTTATGACTTCAAGTGCAGGTCAGTTACATCTGTGAATAGACAGACTATTGTAGTTTTGTCTTAGTTTACTTAATTAAACTGCTAGCAAATGTTAGCAGTAGCAGTCAATTGCTGCAAAATTACCAAAATGACAATTACTATTGTAAAGAGTAGGACTTTAGCAGATAAATATTCACATGGTTTTATAACAGGTTTAGAGGGAGCTAAGGCAGACAACAACACAACCCTTACGAAAATTAACGTGGTTTCACTAAAAATAAAAGCAAAAACCATGGTTACTATAGTTAAACCATGGTAACCACAAATGAACAATGGTTTTGCTACACTATATAGCTTCACCATGGTATTTGGAGTAAAACTCTGGTTACAAATGGTAATCAATCCGCCAAAAAAACATGTTACTATTCTTTTACCATAGGCCTAATAAAACCATGGTTAATTTTCCTTAGGACAAAACTCGTGATAATACAAAAACAAACAAGTATTAAGATTTTTCTATAAAGGTATACTCAAGATGTAGCTATTATTGTACTAATTTTGAAATTTAGGAAAGATAAAACAATAACACATAGTCCTAATGTAATATTTTTTTCTCAAATAAATGTATACTATGTGCAAACAAATTACAATGAGGTGGTTGTTTTGCAACAAGGTGGAGATGTGTTGATGAAAAAGTGACAGGTACAAGAAAAAAACACACATGAGAGACAGAGAGATGTCAGAGAAAATGAAGAGACTAAAAATAAAAATGGAAGTTCAAGAGATAACCTTTAATTATTTTACACGGCTCTAGCCTAGGGATTTAAACTTTTATGTGATGATGATGATGGCCATACAAAAAATATTATTGTCCGTGGTTTCAAAATGTGTTGTGGGTGTATGTGATGGCCTGGATGCGTGTGGGATTTCCCAGCCTGAAATGTTGCCCCAGTCCGCCCCTGGACACACCTGTATTCCTTGGCTTTTATTTCGAGTTGAGCTGAGACATTGTGACGTTTTTACTGTATTTGTCTTGTCTGTGTGGGAGGTTTTTTTTCAGATATTAAAACCCTTTAACTGCCTGCTCGACCAAATGTTTGAGCACATTTTGAGTCACTATATCTTATTGAGAGGAGTACCTAACTTAACTCAAGCTGATTGAGCCATCTCTACCATCTGGTTGAGGTATGTTATGTCAAAAAAATCCAGTAGATGTCACAAAGTCAATCAACAGCACTTGTCACAACACTTCCTCTAACATGGATGTCAGAAACAAAGAAATCACTCCTGTCATGTGAACTGTTCTTGGTGAAATTTTGCAAGGTAAGCATATATGTTTTGATTTATTACACTGTAAGAGCCATAACTTTACAAAATGATGTTACTTGGTGCCATGAAAAAAACTTTAGTATTGTAACGTCTGAAGAATGACAGACAAAAGCTCCAGGTATGCTCGTTTTAATTAGAACACAGAACAACTGCTTACAGACTAACTTGCTGGTCTCTCTCTGCCGGGTCCTGAACTCCCTGCATTAACACTATCATTGCCGGTGCAAAACAAATAACAGCAGTTTCCCCATGATTATAAAGTCTGTGCGCTACAGTATGTTTTTAATAATTTTTCAAAAACGTGCTCAACCAAATGGTTGATTTGTCACTTTATGGTAAAAGTAGAAAAGCTAAGCTAATGTTTTCAGATCATCCATTTCTGCAGTCAGAATGGACTATTTGCTGAGAAATATAAACTTCTGATCATTCATAGCTATGAATATGACACAGCTATTGTTATTTCTTCATGAATATACTGAGATCATTTCTTAAGTATGTATTTTTTTTGCCACTTTTGGATATTTTTTGAAGTAAATATAATGAATTCATAGAATTAATGTTTGGAAATCATAATTTTTAGAGGCAATTACTTCTTAAATGACAAATGCTGGTGTACTAACATTACTAAAATTGTAAGAGATTGTTATTTATTTGTTTGTTGTTGTTCTTTTACAATTACTAGATGGATGTCAACAGTTTCTATGGTACAAGAACTATGGTTCAGGCCCTTGTACCAGAAAACCCCCGACTCTGATGCTGATCTCAGTGATGTTGATGACCCAATAGAGGATCCTGATTATCACCCCGTCCCAGAAGAGGTAGCTGGTGACAGTTCTTCTGAGTCTCTGGATGAAGATGATGCTCCCTCAACAAGCACATCCTCTACAAAGTCAAGTCAAGTCAAGTCAAGTCACCTTTATTTATATAGTGCTTTTAACAATACAGATTGTGTCAAAGCAACTTCACAATATCAAAATGACAAGATTAAACACTCAATTTTCAGTTAAAGGCATTTCATTGTTGAATTCAGTGATGGCATCGTTCAGTTCTAAAAGTTTCTGTTCAATCAAGTCGACGATATTGCTGGAAATGAAGTGTCCCCAACTAAACAAGCCAGAGGCGACAGCGGCAAGGAACCAAAACTCCATCGGTGACAGAACGGAGAAAAAACCTTGGGAGAAACCAGGCTCAGTCGGGGGGCCAGTTCTCCTCTGGCCAGAAGAAAAGCTTCCATGTAAAAGAAGAAAAGGAAAACGCACTCTAAAAACAGTTTCCTTGAAGGAGCCAGAGGATACCCCTGGCTCAAGTTCCCCCTCAGGCCCACACAATGACACAAGAAGAATCTGGAAGCATGAAGACATTGAGGAATTCCAGGTCACAGAATCAAGATTTGAACAAGATTTTGTGGATGAGGTCATGATAAGATATAAAGGCACAAGAGCTGGCATCCTCCGCCAATATATTGGCAATAAACCAGATAAGTGGGGCTTTAAAGTCTTCTGCAGAGCCAGTTCATCTGGCATCATCCATGATTTGCTGCTGTATCAAGGGGCATCCACATTCTTCAGTGTCACCTTCAGTGAGGAGGAGCAGATGCTACCTTTAGGAGACAAAGTTTTCTTGAAACATAAAAGCCTAAAATGCCATTATATTACTATATATTGCTATTTTTTTTTTTTTTGAATGCAGAAAGAATGTAATGTCTTTGGTTTTGTTACTTTTAGTTATTTATGTGTTATTTATTTTTGTTTATTGTTAAAAAACAAGAAAACATCTAATTTCCTGTGTTAAAATGAAAACCTGAAATATTTTATGGCATACTTCAATAAATAAAAAAAGATTCAATATACAAAAATATTTTTTTAAATAAATTAGTATTATAGTTCATATTTTCTGATTTCCATAGTATGTGTATGAATTCCGGTGCTTTTACCATTAAGTGACATATCAACCATTTGGTAGAGGCCAATATTTAAAAAAATATGGGATGTGTTGAAAAAAAAATACTGTGTGGTAACTAGTGACATAAGGATATAAGAAATGCAAACAAAAAATAATTTCAATTGCCTTTTTCTTGGTGGGGCAGTTAAAGGGTTAAGCACTGTGGTCATAAAATGTCTAATTGTGTTATACATTATATATATATTTTTTTGTAAATGCCATTCTTTTCTAGTGCCGCGAGGGACACTTTTGTTACTTCTTTAATTACACCCACATAAATCCACACAAAAAGTTTTCAAGTGTGACAAAAGTCAAAAAGTCTTGTACATAACGATCAACACACGATTTTTAAAAAATCTTTAAAAATGAGTTTCGGGCCAAAATAACCTCAGAGACAGATGAGGGTTAAACACACGGTGTTACAAAAGACAGAGAAAACTAACACTAAGTTAAAGGCCAAGAGCCCAACTAAATCAGACACTATCTATTACGGTGACTATAAAACTGTTAATACTCAATAAGAACGTCTGTATACGTATGGGAGGGGGGGGGGGGGGGGGTAAAAAGAAAACTGGTTAGTAAGTGAAGCTGCTGTTGCTGTATGTGGAGTTGTTTAATCATCCTCTGATCAGATCTTGAGAGATTTAAAACTTTGTGGGAAAGTCGTGGCCTAATGGTTAGAGAGTTGGACTCGTAATTCAAAGGTTGTGAGTTCGAGTCTCAGGTCCGGCAGGAATTGTAGGTGGGGGGAGCACTTTTTGTGTCCAGCGCTCTCTCCACCTTCAATACCACGACTGAGGTGCCCTTGAGCAAGGCACTGAACACTTAACATCCACCCAGGCGCTGCAGCATTGGCTGCCCACTGCTCCTGCTGTGTGTGTGTGTGTGTGTGTGTGTGTGTGTGTGTGTGTGTGTGTGTGTGTGTGTTCACTGCTGTGTGTGTGTGTTCACTGCTGTGTGTGTGCACTTTGTATGGGTTAAATGCAGAGCACGAATTCCGAGTATGGGTTACCGTACTTGGCCACATGCAGTTATTGTTTTCAGTAACGAGTAATTAAACTAATTACTGTTTCCCCTTTACAACGCCATTACCGTTACTGACAATAAAATGTGGCGTTATTATAATTTATTATAATATTATTATCATTTTATTTTTCAGTTCATCTGAATGGATGCGCAGTGTATTTGACGTACCGTAAACTCTAGTGTGAAGCGCACGGCTCGCCGTAGCTTTGTCTCACACACAGACACAGACACAGACACAGACACAGACACACAGACACACAGACACACACACACACACACCCTCGCGCGCGCAAAGAAAGATACAGAGCGAGAGAGTCTTTCATAACATGCAGAATTGACGCGCTACATGTAAACGATATTCTTTGTTGTATTTTAATGTCAAAATAACGGAGTTCCTTTGGAATTCTTCAGCTTTTAAGAACTGCCGGGTTCTCCGCTAGTGGGTGGAGCTACTGCGCAAACGGCAATCTCATTGGCCTGCGCTCACCTATTATCATCCCTGTTTTGATTTCAGCGAATCAATTCGAGCGAACCCATACAACGTGATTAATATTCATGAACCCAGCAGCTCCTTTATGATTAGTGCGTTTTATATTGTTATTAGTGGTATAATTCATAGTAGTTTTGTTATCTTATCAATTTTCCCCACTTTTTTTATAGAAACACTAAATGACAAACAATATCTTAAGCACCAGTCCTAAGTTCAGTCAACATGACAAATATGAATTCATACTTGGTTATTCTAATTACTAAAGATCTATCATCATATAATGCTAAATTATCATAATATCATATTATAATGTTTGACTAACTGATGCTAAGTGTCAGTAGATAAATAGTGTCGATTAATGTACAATGTTTTATAATAATAATTTATTCTATTTAGTGTCCATTTCATTAATTTAACATATTTAATAATGGGGCATCCAAGTTATTTGCCTATTTTTTTATTTTTTTTTATTTTTTTTTTAAAGTAACGCAATAATTACTTTCCCTGGTAATTAGTTACTTTTATAATGATGTAACTCAGTTACTAACTCAGTTACTATTTGTGAGAAGTAACTAGTAACTATAACTAATTACTTTTTTAAAGTAACGTGCCCAACACTGGCCACATGTCACTTCACTTTCACTTTAATATCATCTTCATCTCAGACTGCCACTTTCTGATATTTATTGGTGTGGACTAAGCCCGTTTAGGGAAGAGTGAATGGTGGGTTTAACAGTATTTTTTATTTTTTTAATGGTTATTAACATTTACAAGTTTTTAATGTGATTTTAGACTGGACATTTAAATTCAAAGTCTATTTGTGTAGTTTTATTAATATTTTCTGTATTTCAAAAATAAAATAAAATAAGTACTGTAACATTATTATTATTATTATTATTATTATTATTATTATTATTATTATTATTATTATTTTAAAGGTGCAGGTCTAAGGCTTTGGTTCTCTTGTTTTTGTCATTGATGGCTAAAGATCATTAATTATCTGTGAAAAGGACAAACCAATCACAACTCAGTATGTAGATAAATGCCAGAAATTAACATTTTAGAAGCAAGTAACTATTTTAAGTGCTTGAAGTTAATGTGAGATTTTGAGACTTGAACTTTGTTTATTCTTAAAATACTTCTAAAATATATTGCACACAGAAGGCTGAAATTATCAGAGTAAACGATTGCTGGAGCTTCAATGTGCACATTAATGCAGGCAAAACATATATTTTCTATGTAATGCATCTCATTTATGAATGAATATAAAATCTAGGTCACATTTTTTTTCTGTCTCTAAACAGAAACACCATTGTAACTGAAGCTAAAGGCTGCAGACAACACTGTTAAGAAAAAAGAAGGATTCTGTGTGAAGAACACATGAGCTCTCACCTGATACTGTCAGTGTAACTCCATCACTGTGCTGTGAGTGACCTGTACTGTGAGATCCTATACAGCTGTACACACCACCATGAGACCGATCCACAGATGGGATTATATAGTTCTGGTTGTGTCCTGTGCTGTAAACTTGTCCGCTGGGTTCATTCCAGCTGTACCTCCAGTCTCCTGTCTGCTGTATGTCACATGTGAGAGTGACCGTCTCTCCTCTGAACACACGTCTATCAGGATTAACATGAACTACAGGTTTGGGTCTCGCTGTGAAATGAACAAAAACACACTTAGTGTAATTCAAAATGAGTTTTTCACTTTCAGTCAGCAGTACAGTATCTGTTGGAACTATTTTCAGTCGGCACGTTTCAACAAACTATTAATTATTTAAATAGTTGATGAGGCAATAATGGGCTACAACACAATACAATTGAGAACTTATGTCTGTGTCTGTTCTCAGTCTCTCGTCTCTTACAAATGTTCATAACAAAACCATATTGAATGAATAACATAAGAATAATAGGTGCACAAGATCTTACAGGCACACAGTCATTAATTACAGTGAAAATTGTTGCATTAGCTTGCTTTTCTGAATATAACATTCATAATAAAATAAAATAAAACTAAAATTTAATTAAATAAAAAAAATAGTAGTGCTGTGCAATGATTAATCGTGACGATAAATTGTTGCCCTGCACTAAAAAATAGTAGAAGTTAATTTAAATATATTTATTTAATAAAATAACTTTTGATGTAAATTCTATCTTTCATTCATGGAGATAACATGGACAATGTGACATGTTTAGTGGTAGATTACTGCCATAAAATAAAATAACATGTAATGTCGACTACAGCCACTAGATGACTGCAATAATCACTCAATGACTCATTTAGATTTGTGTTGAGGCATTATTAAAACACCATTATTATAACAATAAAAAAAAAAAAATCTTTGTCAGTTAATTAATTAATTTATTTTTAAATTGTACTAAAGTACCATTTTTGCAATTATGTTACAGTAAAACTTGAGCGTGGTGTTGGTTATGTGTGTGTGTGTGTGTGTATATGTGTGTATGTGTGTGTGTGTGTGTGTGTGTGTGTGTGTGTGTGTGTGTGTGTGTGTGTGTGCGCGTGAGTGTGTGTGTGTGTGTGTGTGTGTGTGTGTGTGTTTGTTCTCTATTATGGATGTGTTATGGTGTCACTCCTAAATGTCTGTGTTCTTCATTGAAGCTGCTCCTCAGATCACCGGTGTTTGTGGGTGTTTTAGTTTTGACACTTAATTTCTCTGTATTTGTTTTCTGCTTTGTGGTTAATTTATGACTTTATTTGACAAATTTTGACAAATTGAACAGAGGGAAAAAACAATGATCAATGGTCATTAATTACAGTGTAAAGTTTTGCAACAAACTACCATTTTAACCTTCTTTTTTATATAATTGATCAGTGTTTTAGCATCATGAGGAACTACACAGACAAATGATTCTGGGTGAAGGTGAAAGACAGCAAAATATAGACATAAATCATCAGCAAAGAGACAAATGTGGGATCCTCATATGATCCATGTAGACAAATAAACCACAACACAATTCACATTTGTTTAATAAATCAAATATACTGCAGTACAGCACAGTACCTTGAGTGAGTCCAGCGTGGATGAAGGACATCAGCACTAAAAGCAGAAGAAACACAGATATAAAACATTTCCATTCATTCAACACAATGTAGATCACTGAAACATGTCTAGAGTTTGAACTGAAAGAGTTTTTCTGTGTTTCCATGAGAAGCGATGCTGGAGATTCTTCATCATTGAACATCAGCAGAATGACGTCACAGGACTCATGAACCGATACGAGAGTCGATTCTCTGATGGATTCACTGCTGCTCAGAGAAGATTCACAACATACAACACATGACCATACTCTCATCAACCAATGTGACGCCAGACAGTGAAGTTCTGTCTCTTTAAGTGTTTATGCTTGTTTTGAGTTTGAGTTTTCTTTAGTATTCTTTATAAATGAACAACTGAACAACTTCTTAAACTCAAACTGACACCTGAACCATTTTCTATCTGGTTTCTGACCTCATCACAGCACAGAGACAGAGCTCATGAAGATAATCAACGATATTCAATTAAATACTGATTCTGGCAAAATATCAGTGCTGCGTTTGCAGAGCCGATCCTAGACTTCTGGGGGCCCTCAGCAAAACTTTGTTGGGGCACCAAAATGCTAAACCCCTTAAACTATTCTTTCAGAGCAGTTTCACTGTTAAAACAACACGAGTTAAAAAAATAAGTCAGTAATACAAAAAAGGAAGAAAATTACAAAAACAATAGAAATACAAATATACAAAATATACAAAAATATAGAAACAAAATATACAAATAAAATAAACAATTTAGCCTAAAATCCTACACAGAAATTGATTAAAGTAATCAAATGTATAAATAATTCACTGCATAGAGCTCAACGCACTGCAAATATAAAAAGCACCAGCAAATCAAGAAAACATCTTCATCAGTTTGACAGCAGGTGCTGCAAATACTCACAACACAAACAGATAAATATAATTCAAATACAATTCTATGCCAATTTGATGAAGATGTTTTCTGAAGTTACAGCGTGTTGAGCTCTCTCGGCCACCGTACTTCGCACCGTACACCGCAGCTCAGTGCTTTGAACTCATTATTTAGTATCGAGGAAGAACGGTAGGAGACTGTATGACAGTCACATTACATGATTTGACTGGTTTGCATGTTACGTAGAAAGGGCGACAGTGCACCGCATTAAAGGAACATTCATGTTTTCATAACCACTGACCAAAATCAAAAACAAAACTGAAATTAAATCATCTTTGAGAGGAAGGGGCCTCCTGGTGTTTTGGGGCCCTATGCAACATGCGTACGTTGCGTATAGGATCGTCTCTGTGCGTCTGACACTGTCGATCATAATATACTTCTAGAGAGACTGGAAAACTGGGAAGGGTTTTCTGGGATGGTCCTCAAATGGTTCAAGTCAGAAGAGAGAGGTTATTATGTGACTACATGAGAGCATAAGTCTAAGCATCAATGCATTGATGAAATTAACAGTTTCTTTAGTTAAACAAAGAGAAACCTGAAGTCATTGCATTTGGAAACAAAGATGAAGTTCTCAAGGTGAATGCATATCTTAACTCAAGGGGTCAAACAACAAGAAATCAAGTCAAGAATCTGGAGTCAGATCTTAGTTTCAGTCGTCATGTCAAAGCAAAAACTAAACCAGCATACTATCATCTCAAAAACTTTGCAAGAAATGTTTTGTTTCTAGTCAAGACTTGGAGAAACTCGTTCATGTCTTTATCAGCAGCAGGGTGGAATATTGTAATGAACTCCTGACCGGCCTTCCCAAGAAGACCATTAGACAGCTGCAGCTCATCCAGAACATCAGAAAATCTGAGCATATCACACCAGTCCTCAGGTCTTTATGCTTTCAGTTACATTTAGGATTGATTTTAAAGTAGTATTACTTGTTTATAAATCACTCAATGGCCGACGACCTCAATACACTGCAGATATGATCACTGAATATAAACCTAACTGACCACTCAGATCATTAGGATCAAGTCAGTAGAAATAGCAAGGGTTCACTTCAAACAAGGGGCGTCTGCTTTTCTGCGGCCCGCAGCTGGAAGCAGCTTCCAGAAGAGATCAGATGTGCTAAAACAGTATCTGCATTTACATCCAGACTCAAAACTCATCTGTTCTGCTGTGCATTTACTGAATGAGCTCTGTGCTGCGTCCCAATGATTGCACTATTACATGCATCCTTGTTTGTTTTTCATTCATTTTAAATTATTTTAAATCATTCTAAAATGCACATTCTTTGCTTTTATTTTTTGTACCATTATATTTTTTTTTTATGTAAAGCACTTTTACATAAGGCTACGAAATATACTATATAAATAAACTTTCCTTGCATTTATATATATATATATATATATATATATATATATATACAAGCAAATATAAATATTAATGTAATCATTGTTTCACAGAACTGATGCTTCACTGGAACAAAAACTACAAACCACATCAGGTCACAGTGTTTGAGAAACACACCGCCTCACTTCCTGTTTGAGACTGACATCATCAGCTTAACCCTCATGTTGTGTTCAGATCATTTTGTCCCGGAGATGATTTTATTTTTCCCACAAATGCAAGTTAATGTTCTCGCATTGAGCTAAAACTTACAAACATTGCTCACACGTCATAATTTCCCAACAATTTTTGGAAAATATTTGTACTTTTTGGGGGGATCCCCCCCACACCTTTTGACAATGTCTACAAAAAAAATTGCTTATAAATCTCTCTTATGCTATATTATCACCAAATACTGGATTCAGTCTATTTTTCATCTTGTCTTCTTTAGGACAGGCTTTGTATTTATTTTTATTTTAAAAACTGATTGATTGCATCATTGATCTGAGCCTAAAGCACACTAGTGTGATAAACAGTGCAAATTAGTTTCATAATGTTATTGAATATTGGCAAAATTATCCACAAATAACGTTTCTCTCAAAAACTGATGTGCATAAGCTCAGATTAATGACTCCTATGATCAAACATTTCCAAAAACAAATACAAATTATGTCCTAATTGAAAGAAAACAAGCTGACAAAAGATTGAATCCAATATTTGGTGATAATAAAGCATAAGAGATTTAAAGAGAGATTTTTTGACCGGGAACACTAAAGGTGCTAATAGACCAATTTGGAGTTCACTTGCAGCTGCGCGCGCATAATGGTGTCAGAAAAACACTGGTAACAAGTGGAGGAAAACAGTTAAAATACATGGAATAAGAGAGAAAAAAATATATTTTTGTGCCTTTGGATGTCAGAATCGAAATGCAACATTTTTATAGAATACTGTCATCAATGACGCTATTTGAAGCTAAATGCAGACGTTTAAACGGACAGACTATGGATAAAAACTGCTATGATTACTCTACTTTTAAAGCATAAATTTGATTTAAACAATAGGTCTATATAATATTCACATATGCAGTTCATAGGGGACGTATTGTATTAGCTCTACAGTTACAGCATGAAATACTATTTAAACCTATTTCTATTAACATTTTACATAACATTTATTTACTTTATATTACAATTCTGACCTTTTTTTCTCTCAAATGCAAGATTATATCTCCTCGTTCGGACTTTATAACTTGATTTAACTCAACAATAGTGAGTTTGTTAATTCTGAGGAAAAAAAGCCAGAAGTGTGGGATATAAACTCATGATTCTGAGCCGAGAGGAAAAGAGAATGACGAGCTGTTTTTCTTTATCAGAATTGTGAGATATAATCTAGGAATTGTGAGAATAAAGTCAGAATTTTTAAATATAAACTCAAATTTACTTTTTTTAAATTATTTTATTCCATGGCTTCCAGACAGCTTCTTGAAAACCAGAAAGTGACCCAGCGGCGAGTGAGCTCAGTACATTTAGTGTTCACAATGTAAAGTACTTCATAGAATCACAAAAGGGCCCAAAGTGATGTGGTCTGAGTATGTATATTAATTATATTATGAAACAATATGTTGTTTAAAATAAAGACAAACGACACGTTCTGATTGTAGAGCATTAGTGTAACATGTTCATGTGTTAATGTACTGAACTACAGCTGTGGTTTTTCTGTAAAGAACGTGAGAACTGACTTCACACATCCTCTAAAAATGACTCCGAGACAAACTGGTTAAAAATACATGAAGAAGTGTCTCAGAAAACAGAAGTTAGTTCTGAGAAAAATTTGAGCATATTTTGTGTTTAATGCAATTAAATTCAGTAATTTTAAGTGTGATTTAAGCATCCACATGATTTTTTTTTTTTTTTTTTTTCGGGGGGGGGGGGGGGGGGGGGCACTATGGACACGTTCTTTTCAATATAAAGAGTTATTAGGAGCCTGACCGGTTTTACGTGCCCCAATCTAATCAGCATAATTGTACCATGCATGTAATTATGGTCATAAACACTTGCCACAACTTCAAAGCCTGGAGCAGGGCCATCAAAAGATGATCGTCTCAGGTACTGCGCATGTTCAACTATCAATCTGGAGAACAAGAACTGACAGAAGCCTCTCACTAGACATGATGCTTCATCAGTAGATACTATTATTGCTTGACTATTAAATATGAGAAAACAGAGACTCTTAAATGTGATATTAGACAGATGGATCTCTTTATGGGGGCAGCCGTGGCCTAATGGTTAGAGAGTTGGACTTGTAACCCAAAGGTTGCAGGTTCGATTCCCAGGTCCGGCAGGGATTGTCGGTGGGGGGAGTGAATAACAAGTGCTCTCTCCACCTTCAATACCACGACTGAGGTGAGACCCTTGAGCAAGGCACCGATTCCCCAACTGCTCCCCGGGCGCCGCAGCATGGCTGCCCACTGCTCCAGGTGTGTGTTCACTGCTGTGAGTGTGCACTTGGATGGGTTAAATGCAGAGGACAAATTCCGAGTATGGGTCACCATACTTGGCCACACACCACTTCCCTTCCCTTCCCTCCCTTCCCCTTCCCTTCCCTAAGAAGGGGAAGTAAATGAAAATGACAGGCACATGTTGCTGTGAATCTTTTGCTCTTCTGATAGTATTTTGAGGTTTATGAAACTAAAAATCCAGAATAAGAATAACTATCTTCCCCACTGGTTAAAACCATAGAGCAGAAAGAAGCAATTATTAAGAATACAAGCAAATATTAACTTTAATGTGATCATTCACACTACTGATGCTTCACTGGAACAAAGCAAACTACAGACTACAAACCACATCAGGTCAAAGTGTTTGAGAAACACACCGCCTCACTTCCTGTTTGATGTTGATGTTGCCATCAAACATAATTGTGACATATAACCAAAGAAATTTGAACACTTAGGTGTTTTCACATAAAGTAAATTTTAAATGAACCAAACCCAGTTCAGTTAAAGTGAATCAGAAAGAGAACCAGCAGCAAGTGACATCAATGCTTTTGCTGTTCACAATCAAACTAAAAAACACCTGAAATGATGTGGTCTGAGTAAGTTTTATTTGTAGGTCCTTTTAGCAGGTCTGAGACCATTTGAGGTGTTACTCAAATAAACTAGGTGTGCAAACACCCTTAAACCATTAAACCAAGACAAAACAATTGGCAGAAATGTAGCACAAGCACTGTTTTCACTCAAAACATCTCACAAAATAAAGTTATGAAACAATAAATATGATGTTCAAAATGAAGATCAAGATTGTCAAGCATTAGTGGAACATGTTCATATATTATCATATAAGTATCATATAAGCTTTCCTGTAGCTCAAATGGTAGAGCATGGCGCTAGCAACACCAAGATCATGGGTTCGATTCCCAGGGAAAGCAAGAGCTGATAAAATGTAAAACTGTAACTTGAATGCAATGTAAGTCGCTTTGGATAAAAACGTCTGCTAAATGCATAAATGTAAATGTATTAATGTAAAGAACTACAGCTGTGGTTTTTCTGCTGAGAATGTGAGAAGAACTGACACACATCCGCTAAAAATGACACTTAGACAAACTGATTAAAAATAATTGAGAAACAGACATTAAAGGAACACTCCACTTTTTTTGGAAATAGGCTCATTTTACACCTCCCCTAGAGTTAAAAAGTTGAGATTTACCGTTTTTGAATCCATTCAGGATTTGAATCTGATCTCCGGGTCTGGCGGTAGCACTTTTAGCTTAGTTTAGCATAGTTCATTGAATCGGATTAGACCATTAGCATTTGGTCATCAAAAATGACCAAAGAGTTTTGATATTTTTCCTATTTAAACTGATTAAAACCTGTTAACCTGTACCCCCCCATATTGGGAATCACAGCTGAAAATGACTAACTAACTTAAAATGGTAACAGCTCCTGACTTCAGTGTGCCACACACACAATTTTGGTGTCTTTGGAAAGAAGACCCTTTGGCCTTTACTATCCATCATCCAGAGTTGATAATGCTCAAAAATATAAAAAGTTATAGACACTGAAGTGCCTTGATAAAAATTGTACCACACTGAATTTTTTTTTTATTTCATATAAAAATACACAAAATCAGTCCTGGAGCAATCCAGAAAAGTAATGGGTTGAAACTCACGTCTCATGAGTTTATATTTCAAATCTGAAGAAGATACCATGAAAAATAAGATTCCTGCAGCCATTTTTCTAGTCCCCCCCCCCCCCCTCTGTTTGAGGAAAAATATTTACCAAATTATTGAAGGGTTCTACTACAAACTATTTAGTCATTATACATGCCACTGCAGTTTTTCAATTATAAAACAGTAGACAGAATCTTAGACATCGTATAAGTGATTTATTTGAGCACTAGAAAAATACAATAATAATAATTTTTAAGTGATGAAAAAAACCAATAATAATAAAAAAATATAACTTAAGTACATACTGATTTCCTGACATACAGATGGCTCCTGCTCATACATTAGTAATCACATGCTGACGATCATTCATACAGATGCAAATCATACAGATGGCCGCCCATTTTGTCAATAATCACATTATAATGGCCTTTTATATAGACTGCATTCACACTGATATCTGTGAACAGTCAGTAATTACATGCTGATTATCAGCCATACAGATGTTAATCATACAGATACAGGCAATTCCCCACAAAACACGCAAACATATATGAAAACTGTTGAAGAAGAAAAAAAAGAAAGGTTTATTTGTGCTAAAAAGATCGCTAAGTTACGCCCCATCAGATGACAGGTGCGTCACAGCGTGCGTCACGTCGCGAGGGAGCGCCAGAATTCAAATAAACAATCTTCCGTGTATCTTTGACTTTTTTTTTTTGGATGATTTCATTCTGTTTGGGACATTGCCTGCTACAAAATCCAAGACGCTGTTTTTGAGCGTAATTTGTTCCATAACAGACACAAACAATAACTCTCCCTGAAGAGATGGGACGTAAACAAATGAATAACGATCCAAATTACAACGTTGTTGTTTCTTTGGACTAAAAGTGCTCGATGGAATGTTGTTCACTGGACCCTTATCTTTCAAACTAAACCAGGATTTACAGCAGTGGATAAGTTTGAGAGTCGTTATCAGGATGAATCTGGTATGTACTGCGGTTTTTTTATACATGTTTTGATGTGTACTGCTTACACAAATTTAGCAAATACATTCCGTATAAGCTTTCTATCGAAAAACAGCGATCTGTCGTCGATGCTAGAGGCTTAGACCTTCAAAATGATATATAGTTTGTCAAGATTAATTTTGTCCTGTTTTACTTTATCTGTTTGAAAACAATGACGTGTGCAAACAAAGAGCTTTCAGTGTGCTGGCGTCCTGGTGCGGGTTAACAGTGGGACAACAAACAAAATTTCTCAAGAGCAATTTGTGAAGGGGCCGCGATAGCGCTCGTATCCGTTGTAGACATTACTATCCACCAAGCTAATGTTATTATTGCTAACATAGTGGACTCATTGAAAAATACACTTGCATCATCTGTATTAAAGAGAAAATAATCACTTCATCCGATGTTTAAGTGAATAAAATAGCCTTGACAGTCTTGGAGTTCCACAACTATTGACTTTGTTCTCTCTCACTGGACTTTTGGCTGTGAAAATACCCCCAAAAGATTATTTAATGCTATTTTTGTGTTAAATGAGAAAGTATTAAGCAGACATTAAAAAGATTACATAATTAGCCTATTTTTTTTGGGTGAAATAACACCACTCACCAACAACCCCCCCCCCCCCCCCCTTTTTTAAATGAAATTATCCTCTAAATAAGAAACTAAATCTGCCATCAGGTGGCGGTAAATGTCTTCAATCAACTTGACAGTACATTTACATTTATGCATTTAGCAGACGCTTTTATCCAAAGCGACTTACATTGCATTCAAGTTACAGTTTTACATTTGATCAGCTCTTGCTTTCCCTGGGAATCGAACCCATGATCTTGGCGTTGCTAGCGCCATGCTCTACCATTTGAGCTACAGGAAAGCTATCAATTTGTTCAGACGGCTGATTCATTCAGGAACGAAGTAAACGGCTCTGTTTATGAATGGTTCTTTGAATCATTGGTTCACGCGATTCGTTCAAAACGCAGATTCATTCAGAAACTAAACACGGAGATGTTCCTCGGAGATGCACAACAATTCTGTTGTGGCTTTATAGGTAATAGTTTTGTTAATAATAACAATAAACTTTATTTTATGTAGTGCTTTTAAAAGTAGCATCTCAAAGCGCTTTACATACATATACAAATATGAAGTAAAAAGATACATACACAAGTACAGACAGTAAAAACAATCAAACAATACAAAACCAATATAATAAAACACAAATCAATTACATAATTGTTGGCAAAACTGAGCAAAAACAGACAATATTGTGATCAATATCACAAAATATTAGCTTCTTTTTTACTGAACTGTTGTATAAAATCTAAATTTGCACTCGTGTGATTGCTCTCGCTGCTTGTGTAATATTGCTTGTCATGTGATATAAATATGAGACAAAAACTCATACAGGAGCATTTTTGCTCCAATATCTTGAATTTTAGGGCATAACTACATGTATGGAGTTGTTGCCCAGCATCATATTTGTCAACAGTCAACTGTATGAATTGTAAGATGACGTACAGGTCTGGAGGCGGGGCCAGTGCATTAACTGCATTAAAATATTTTAATCACGTTATTTTTTCATAACAAATTAATTAAGTTAACACGTTAAACCGACAGCCCAACTATTTACACAATTATTTAAACTAAAACATTGTTATTTACAATCCACAGCATGGTGTTAAATCATATTTTTAGGGGGGACAACCCTCAGATGGGGGTCCATCAAAAGATGATCGTCTCAGGTACTGCGCATGTTCAACTATCAATCTGGAGAACAAGAACTGACAGAAGCCTCTCACTAGACATGATGCTTCATCAGTAGATACTATTATTGCTTGACTATTAAATATGAGAAAACAGAGACTCTTAAATGTGATATTAGACAGATGGATCTCCAAGAAGGGGAAGTAAATGAAAATGACAGACACATGTTGCTGTGAATCTTTTGCTCTTCTGATAGTATTTTGAGGTTTATGAAACTAAAAATCCAGAATAAGAATAACTATCTTCCCCACTGGTTAAAACCATAGAGCAGAAAGAAGCAAATATTAAGAATACAAGCAAATATTAACTTTAATGTGATCATTCACACTACTGATGCTTCACTGGAACAAAGCAAACTACAGACAACAAACCACATCAGGTCAAAGTGTTTGAGAAACACACCGCCTCACTTCCTGTTTGATGTTGATGTTGCCGTCTAACATATTTGTGACATATAGCCAAAGAAATTTGAACACTTAGGTGTTTTCACATAAAGTATATTTTAAATGAACCAAACCCAGTTCAGTTAAAGTGAATCAGAAAGAGAACCAGCAGCAAGTAACATCAATGCTTTTGCTGTTCACAATCAAACTAAAAAACACCTGAAATGATGTGGTCTGAGTAAGTTTTATTTGTAGGTCCTTTTAGCAGGTCTGAGACCATTTGAGGTGTTACTCAAATAAACTAGGTGTGCAAACACCCTTAAACCATTAAACCAATAAAAAACAATTGGCAGAAATGTAGCACAAGCACTGTTTTCACTCAAAACATCTCACAAATTAAAGTTATGAAACAATAAATATGATGTTCAAAATGAAGACCAATATTGTCCAGCATTAGTGGAACATGTTCATATATTAATGTAAAGAACTACAGCTGTGGTTTTTCTGCTGAGAATGTGAGAAGATCTGACACACATCCGCTAAAAATGACACTTAGACAAACTGGTTAAAAATAATCGAAAAACAGACGTTAATTCTGAGAAAAGCATGAACATCATTTTTTTTTTTTGCAAATGTCACTTGTTTGATATATTGTGTTTGCTGCAATGAAATTCGGTCATTTTTAAGTGTGATTTTTGGACCGCTAAATGGACAATTTATTTTTTAATAAGAGGGGCAGAAAGAATGAAAAGTGACAGATAAACTTCTCAAACTCTCTGAATCTCTAATGAAGAGAGTATTTAAAGATACAGTACCATACAACACCAAACTCATATTAACACAAATACATCTGATTGAACTGAACTACTGAAAATAAGAAGAGTATCACATCATAAACAGCAAAAGCACATGTCCACAGGGTCTCCATCTTTCATGTGCAGCACAGATAAATGCATGTTCTCTGAAACTCTGTATCTGATCCACACGTAACATATCATCACATTGAATCTGAACAATAAATAATATGATAAACAGCAAAACTGTAGACCCTCCTACACACAATCATTATTTTATCTTCAGTTGAATAGGGGGTAACTTTTTATTTTGATAGTCCACTTTAGACATTCTACTAACAGTAAGTAACTTTGCAACTACATGTCAGCTAGAAGTCATTAGAGTATCAGTAGACTGTCTGCTTAATATCTTCTAACACTTATTTCCACAACATACAACTTATTGACTATAAAAATCTTTGCAAGTATATTACAACTTATTCTTCTAACCCTAAACCTACCCTAACAGTCCACTCTGAGAGTTAGTAGACATGTAGTTGCAAATGAATGAGAAGTAGTTATTACGTATGTAGTTGACATGTAGTTACAAAGTTACTGAGTTAGTAGAATGTCTAAAGTGGACTATCAAAATAAAGTGTAACCGAATACAATTACTAACAGAAAAAAGAAAAAAAAAAACTGACAATAGAGTAGAATATAATGAAATACTCACAGAGTATGAGAGGCAGTGCACTGGACCCCATACTGACACATTAATAGACTGTTTTAACAGAGATGCGTGCGCTAAATCAAACACTTCCTGTGTTTCACACTTCAAGAAGAGATGAGGGAGGAGACTAAACTCTACACCAACACAAAATAGGAAGAAAAAGACATCCATTCTAAGATATTTAGCTGCTCTTTCAGTGCATGTAAGTTGTTGAAGCTGTTTTTCTGCTGAAAAGACTGTTTCACAGAGAATGTCTCCAGGTAATTGTTCTCACACTGCATTATTTTGTTGTTCACAGCCAGAGCCGCACACATTACAGACAGACCAGTGAATAAAGTCAAATCATGAGGTGAATAATGTCGGCCTGTTCATGTAAGACCTGCTCTTATTTGAGTTATTCTCATGTCAACAATTGCAGCGGCTCTGTTAATGACAACTAATCTGCTTTTACACAATGATTGAGATAATCAACAAGTAATCCAATGTATCTGTTATTAATTTCTGGCAATATCTGCATATTTTCCGTCTATTTGTAGTTTATTAAAACATGATTCCTGTAATACTGTCATGAAAGTATTATGGCATACATCACCATATTTCATATATAAAGACTTTGCAGCAACAACAATCCAGAATCAAAACGCAGTCTAATTGTTGACATGAAAATATATGAAGAAAGTAAACAAAGAGATTAAGTTTAAAGGAGTGATTGATTGTGATTTCACTTTCTTAACTTTAGTTAGTGTGTAATGTTGCTGGTAGGGACTACATCGAGCTTCTTCCCGGGTTGGTGACATCACAAACCCAGAAATTTACATTAACCCCTCCCCCGGGAACAAAGGGGGCGGGGCCATGTTTCTCTGCTTTAGAGAAGAGGAAGAGTTGTTGTCATGTCGTCAAAACTAGTGATGCACGGAAAAATCTATTCATATATGAATCGTGATTCTGTCTTCTAACGATTCTTATGGATTCACAAGTTTCAAAATCAATGTTCTAAAGCAGCGGTTATTAATCCTGTTCCTCGCGTCCCCTGCTCTACATCTCTCTCTCTCTCTCTCTCTCTCTCTCTCTCTCTCTCTCTCATTCAGACCACCAGCTCATCAGATCCATCAATGAACCATGTTCCAATTATACACTTTATGTGTTACGGGGTTGACGAGACGTGAGACATGCGGATCCATTTGCAAGGCTTTATTATGAAACATGGTCAATGACACAAGCAGGGTCAGTAACTGGCAAACAGGTATGGCAGGGGCAAAACACAGAGCAGTCCGTTAAACAAGCGTGGGTCGACGATCAGCGTACAGTGTCCAGAGGGCTAGGCAGAGAGATAATCCAGGGGAACGAGCAAATAATCCAAACCAGGTAGAATCAGAGTCCAAAGGGCAAAGCAGAGAGAATATCCAGAAATACAGGCAGAATCAAACACGGGTAATCAAAACTAGGTATACAGGAAACGCTTTGTATGTAGACGGACTAACAATACTCGGCAGAGTGTAAGAGAATGTCCAGGGTTTATATAGTGTATGGGTGTGTGTGATTGGGTGATGGTAATTGTGAGATGGTGAACAGGTGCAAGCGTGATCATTGTGAACAGCTGTGTGGGTGCAGTGAATGATGGGAGATGCAGTCTATGAGTG
Organism: Aspiorhynchus laticeps; assembly: GCA_023376895.1. Classification (NCBI taxonomy): domain Eukaryota; kingdom Metazoa; phylum Chordata; class Actinopteri; order Cypriniformes; family Cyprinidae; genus Aspiorhynchus; species Aspiorhynchus laticeps. The sequence goes on from CM041795.1 coordinate 7,302,426, forward strand.
ATCTGTAACTGTGTGAGATCCATGTGATGGGAGAGTGACCTCTAGTGGTGAGTGATGCAAAGTTCATGGCCAGGATTCGTGACATTATGTGTACAGACAGACAGATATTTTTCACATAGCTACGAGAAGCGTTAAACATGGACGCGCACACAGTTGCCACGGTAACCAGCAATACTTACTGGCAAACACTTTACTGTTACAAATTAAACATTACTTTACAAAAATGCTACAACGCAATCATGTATTCTGCTGTATTAAAGCTTTAATCAGGATAAAACTGTATATTAAAAGCTAACATAAGCAGTAGCATTTACAAATAACAGCATATCTAAAAGTATGAGATAACAACATACAAACAAACAAAAATACCATTAAGAGCCGTGCTTGCACAGGTTCTGCATGATCCTCTTCACTAATATTCTCTTGGCCACATTCGGGCTCAAAATGATAAGCAATATTGACGACCATTGTTTACAATACAACCGGAGCACATGCCGCTGAGCTGAGGGGCGGGACGTTTCTGGAGGTGGTTTAGTGAATCACAACACACTGAGCCAGCGAACCAATCTCAGCCCATTGTGTGTTTCTGAGGGAGGGGCTTCATAAAAACAGGAAATCATCAGAGTGTTCATAACAGAAGGGACAGAGCAGTGTAGAATAAAGGTAAATTATGCAAAAAATAATGTTGTTGTTTTTTTCAAACGAAGCATTAACACATGTTAGACTGGACCCCATAAACACAATCAAGCCTAAAAAAAAAAGTCAACCACCCCTTTAAGATATTTCACTTCACTTTTGGTATGGTCACACTATCAGAGACTAAATATAAAACACAAACATGTATAAATGACACAAGTGACACATCAAGCCTATAAAATGATATTGATTCAGACTGGATGGAGTCACGAGCCGCCACAACAATATTTTAAATGTTTATTTCTTCTCTAAAAGGAGTAGTTACAAGACAGTTAAGAGTCCAGGAGACTCTTGTGTATCTTCAGCAGGATTCTTTATTGAGAACATGCTGTTAGACGCTGCAGTCATTCAGTCTAATGCAGTGAACCACTGTAGTTTAACATAGATTTTGAAGAGCAGTTGTTACAGGTCAAGACAAAAGTGACTTTAAAGCATGCAAAGCAGCAATGTGACAAATCTAAGATATAAGATATATAAGATATTTTATTATATATAATAAAATCTGACATTAGACAGGGTTTCTAAGAAGGTGAAGTAAATGAAAATGACATGCACATGTTGCTGGAATCGTTTGCTCTTGTTGTAGTATTTTGAGGTTTATGAAACTAAAGATGCAGAATAAGAATAGCTATCTTCCCCGCTGGTTAAAACCATAGAGCAGAAACAGAGCAAACGTCAAACCACAACCATCAGCTCGACTCTTTTATTAGATCTCTTAACACTTCTGTCATTTTCTCACTACAAGCAGCTTCTAAAGTTAGCAATGCACAAATAACAATGTGTCTTCAACGATGAGCTAAAGAAGCCGGTGCAACACGTGAAAATGTGAGGCGTATTCAGGGGCGTAAATTTTGGGGGACAATAAACATAACATTTTCTCAAGCAATTTTTGAGGGGGCCGCAACAGCGCTCCTGTCTTTTGTAGACATTACTATCCTTCAAGCTAACGTTATTATTGCTAACATAGCGGACTCATTGAAAAATACACTGGCATCATCTGTATTAAAGAGAAAATAATCACTTCATCCGATGTTTAAGTGAATAAAATAGCCTTGACAGTCTTGGAGTTCCACAACTATTGACTTTGTTCTCTCTCACTGGACTTGTGTGTGTGTGTGTGTGTGTGTGTGTGTGTATAGATGTGTGTGTGTGTGTGTGTGTGGACCAGCATTTGGACCAAAGCATTGTGAGGTAAGGGAGGGGGAGACTCAAAATTTTTCTAAACTTAAAATGCATTTTTGCCCCGTTTGCGTTTGTGTTGTTTTACTAGGCTACTTAGGGCTGTCAGTCGATTAAAAAATGTAATCTAATTAACTACATGATGTGTCGATTAATTAATCTACTTAATCGCAAATTACATTTGGCTGTGAAAATACCCCCAAAAGATTATTCAATGATAGTTTTGTGTTAAATGAGAAAGTATTAAGCAGACATTACAAATAGTAGCTTTAGAAAAAAATATTTTATTTGATTATTACACATAAACGTTTAGGCTTCAACGGCCTAACATAAACTAGGGAACATAAAAGAAAAGAATCTGAGAAACATCCCAGTTTTTTAGTTCATGCAATGGAAGTCATTTGTAAAACAGCTTGTTACTCTTGTTACCAGCAGTCTTCAAAATACCTTCTTTTATGTTCCACAGAAGAAAGTAAGTCATTCAGGTTTGAGTAGCCTAAAAGATGACATAATTAGCCTAATATTTTTTGGGTGAAATAACCCGACTTCCTCCCCTCCCCCCCATTTTCTTTTAATGAAATGATCCTCTAAATAAGAAACTAAATCTGTCATCAGGTGGCGGTTGTCACAGAATGGCCCGTATTCCTCCGTCACTGATCACGTTCACCTGCACCTGATTAGTCATCATGCACACCTGCTCCTCCTCATCACAGCTCATCACCCGGCTCTACTTAAGCACACTCCTCACTCCAGTCAAGGTCTGATCGTGAAGTCACATTGCTGCCAACACATTGGATCTTGAAGATATTATACGGACCTTCACTCTACAAGCGGACTGCTAGCTGAGTATACTTTCCTGCATTACTTACCTGATGATACTTACCCTCTGTCTTCCCTCTCACCACCAGTTACCTGTTCATCTGTGGACGCTTGAGACTCGCAGGCTCTCCAGGATTCCTATCCGCCACAAACCTGCCAAGAGACAGAGACAGTCAGAATCCCAGGGCACTATCTACCATACATCTAAGAAAGCAACTTACCTCACTCAAGGACTCTCACCACTGTTGTATCACCAAATCCTGTAATAAACTCAATCTCTTTTACACTTACCTTTGTGTCTGGCAGTTCCGTAACAGCGGTAAATGTCTTCGATCAATTTGTTCAAATGGCTGATTCATTCAGGAATGAAGTAAACGGCTCTGTTTATGAATGGTTCTTTGAATCATTGGTTCACACGATTCGTTCAAAACGCAGATTTTGCGTTTTGAACCCCCCCCCTGTTATTCCAGACAATAACAATCGAATGGCTTGAAGCTACACCGTCCAATGAGCGCATGACAGCCCTGTGCTTAAATAGCTCTGTTTTGGGTTTGGACCAGTGTTGCCAAGAATCAGGCTACTTTAACACTGTTGCCGCGGGTTGTTTTTGATGTCCGTGGGTTAAAGCAACCCCAATAACGTCATATTTAGCCCCTGAAATTCAAATTAACTAGGGGAACCCCACCAAAAAAATGTATTTTAAATGAAACGTGATTGGGCTAGTTTGGAGTAGCAATTGGGTGGGTTTTGTTGTGAAAATCTGGCAATCCTGGTTTGGACTTATTTCTAGTGTTGTTTCTAACAGCAACAATTTTTGCTCTACACAATGGCCAGAACCAAGCAAACCACTCGTAAATCCACCGAAGGCAAAGTCCCGAGAAAGCAGCTGGTTACTAAAGCCTCATCGTTACAGGCCTGGTACCGTGGCTTTAAGAGAGATTCAACGTTATCAGAAGTCTACTGAACTACTGATTCGCAAACTGCCCTTCTAGCATCTGGTGAGAGAAATCGCTCAAGACTTCAAGACGGATTTGTGTTTCCAGAGCTCTGCTGTCATGGCCCTGCAGGAGGCTAGCGAGGATTATTTGGTCGGTCTGTTTGAGGACACCAACTTGTGCGCCATCCACGCCAAGAGGGTCACCATCATGCCCAAAGACATTCAGCTGGCCCGCCGCATTCGAGGAGAGCGCGCTTAAATCCAGCTGCTTCAGCCATACAAACCCCAAGGGCTCTTTTAAGAGCCACCTCAATATTTCTATGAAAGATGATTTCCTTTAATCAATTGCTATGCACATGGAAGCGACCGTAACATGTCTGAACTGTAGTTTATGTAAGACCAAATAGTAAATCTTCCATAAAGGAATTGGGTTGTAATAACTCAAAAGACAAAAGGTTAATTCGCCTCTAATTATTTGAGTAATTAGTACAAAAATGTAATTTTAAGTTTACAGCACTCAAATGCTTTCATTTGTTTTTGGCAGTGTACTCAAATAGTTTTAGTACAAACCCGTCTGACGTCACGCACGTGCTTACGTGCTCCGCCCTCAACTAGCTGCTACAACTTTTGAAAAGACGCCATGTTGCTGATGCTCACTGACTCGCCTCGGTTTTTTTTTTTAAATAAGATTGCAACTAGTGTTGTTTTAATTTTAGTTTTAGTCTAGTCTTTGTGTGAAGCTGTCATTTTAGTTTTTATTAGTTTTAGTCACGTTCATACTCTTTTTAGTCTAGTCAACTAAAAGTCTGAGCATTTTAGTCTAGTTTTAGTCAATGAAAATTGTATTTTAGTCTCTTTTTAGTAATGCAATTCAATTTAACCCAGTCAATATAGTATAAGTACCTAGCAGTATAGACGAAACCAAAATTTTATTTTAGTCAAACCCATTTCAAACAAGGTTATCTTATTATATTATTGTTACCTTATAGACTTAAGAATACATCCAAAGACACTCTGATTTGAATTTACAACATTTATTTTACCAACCAAACATATTAGAAGTACACACACATAAATTTAAATAAATAAAAACAATAAAATAAAATAGCATCACATGACAATGCCAGAAAAAATATATATAATGTTACATTCAAGTTTAACAAAGAGAAACAAGGTGCTTGAATGCTCGAGCTACAATAACATACTAAAAAGTGCAAATAAAATGTGTGTGTCTGTTACTTGTATTGCTTGTAATCTGAAGTCAGATGAAGCCGGCCATCGGTCCCTTTCTCTGTGTCAGACTTAACTTTGTTTGTTGTCGCCTTCTAAATAATGCCGCGAGTGGAGCTTGAGGAAGTGACGTCGCCTGCGTCTGCGCAGAGTGTTGCCAATTCCCCAAATATTTAGACCCTGGAACTTTACCGGGGAACCCCCTCGAAATGCGATTGGGCTAGTTTTGAGTAGCAATTGGGCGGGTTTTGTTGCGAAAACCTGGCAACCCTGACAGCCCCTGAAGTAACGTTAAGTCACATGAAACAGAAATACTGCAAAATAATAACGCGACTAAACGAGACGAAATAACGTTATAACATTTAGTTTCGTCTCGTTTTGGTCAACGAAAATGAAGAGACATTTTAGCATAGTTTTTATTTTGTAAACCACATTTAGTCTCGTTTTTATTCGTCAACGATATTGCATTATACATTTAATTATCGTCATCATCACATGACCAGCATTTACGTTGCGTCTCGTCTCGTTTTCGTCACATGATAAAGGTTCGTTGACGACGATATTTCGTCATAATTTTCGTTGACGAAAGCAACACTAATTGCAACACACGAAAAACTAGTGGTGGGCAGAGCGAGGCTTCGTGAAACACTGAAGCAGTCGAAGCAAATGTGTCGAGGCTTCGAAACAAAATCTCGACACCCGTCTCTACGGTGACACCTAGTGGTCATTTTCAAGTATTGCTCTGAAACAGCGTCAACAAAGAAACAGTTAAGCGAATTGACGAATTATAATGCATGTTGTGTTAATCAATCCACCAAGTTAATTGTGGGAGTGGTTAGTGTGCTCGACTGGAATGCTGGCTCCTTGGGTTCGAATCCTGGGTGAATCAGTCATCTTCACAAAATTATAATAAAGAATTAAAATGTGTGTTTTTATTGTTCTGTTCTTGTAATGTTGAAACATCGGTCTGACATCTGAATGAACTCTTTGTGAATAAATAAGTGTAATTTTGGTAATGAAAAATAGACAATAAAATACATCAAGCCACAATGTCTATTTTTTTTTTTTTTTTACATATAGGCTACAGATTTTTATTTAAAAATTTGAATTGTTCTGCTGTTGATGGACTTAGCCTACTTCTTTTTTTTTTTTACATTGAATATCTCCATCCTTTGAAAAAATCCTCTCACAAGGGACAATTATCTGTCAATGTCTATAGCCTATCTATCAATATCTTAATAATAACTTTTAATGTAGCCTAAATATAATTAACCAAATTACACTGTAAATATCACTATATCGCAAAATCTCTCTCCTCTCACAAAAACCCACGAAGTGAAGACGCGTTAACTCCACTTTTATACTTTGTGGGAGTTAGGTTGAGACAGATGTGTAATTGTGTGATTTGTTCCCGACCCTGTCAATCAAACACAGAATCGGCAGGTATGCCACGTCTCGAAACACTTGTGACACGCCCCGATGCTTCGAATCGCCTTAGTCACGTGACATGGGTGTTTCGAAGCACGCTTCGGAGCAGTGTTTCGAAACATCTGCGCTTCGGGATCTCGACACCTTCTGCCATCCCTACGAAAAACTCGCTCGTATTTTATAAAAATAAAGTAGATGGGGATATTTTCCGAACGGGAATTCGCTGTGGTGTTGCCTGTGAGGACCTTTGTGGGGAAACGCCTCATTCTGTTTTCTGAACCTGTTGGTGATAAGCTTCTCTTCATCGTGCTGCCCGCGCAACTGGTAAGTTAACTTAAGTTCCTTGTTTTATTTGTTTACATGTGTTTAGTGTCTTAGCAGTTTATGTATTTTATGCATTTATGCATATGATTTGAGCCATTTTATCCCACCTCACTAAAGGTCAAACATTGATTGAATTGATGAAGCAACTGTATTTAACGTTAGATTTTTTTTTTTTTTTTTTTTTTTTTTATCATAGTCCGTCTTTTTGCATCGAGTTACACATTAAACACATTAAAAAAGTTTTTGGGTAACAAGTTGTAATGACCTCAAAATGGGTATATTTAATTGGCTCGCATTGCTGGACATAAAGTAATGATTTTCATAGAGGTTTCACAATAATTTGATTCACTTTGTTCCATGAGTTGTACATTTTTGTAAGAACAGGTATTTATAAATGTATTCAAGTAGTTGGCTCAAGCCAGTAAAGGTTGTGTTATTTACCCAAAGTAACGTTATTTGTGTTCTTGCTTAAAATTTAACATTTTAAAAAGCATTTCACCAGTATAAATAAACATTAAAAAAAAAATGATTATGGGATTAAATTAAGCACCATATTTCACATAATGCCTATTAAGTTAAATAACTGATTTGTTTCATGTGCTTTAAATATAATTTTCCTGGTGTTTTGGCAAATATTACAACCTGAATAACTTCTCAATCTGTTTCTTTTCAGGATAAAAGTGAAGCAGCTGGAAGTTTATTTTGGTATATTGATGTCCAATTATTAATTTTAATATGCATTCATTGTATAGAGATACTGGAACCTACCGATTGGTGAGATCCTGGATTGCTGGCCTGCTTTAAAATGCAGTCACAGGTAAAAATATTTTTCTTAGCACACTTGAAAATGTTTTATATTTAAAGGGAGAGTTCACCCAAATATTACTCACCCTCATGTCATTCCAAACCCATAAGACCTTCGTTCATCTTCAGAACACAGATGTTTTTGATAAAATCCAAGAGCTTTCTAACCCTGCATAGACAGCAATGTAACTGAAATGTTCCCAGGCACAGAAATGTAGTAAGGACATTGGTAAAATACTCCATGTGACGTAGAACACGCATGCTCAGAGCCTTATTTACAAGCAGAGGAATGCACACGCATGCGTCGTGGTACTCTCCATAATGGTGGAGGACGGTGACTTGGAGAAGAACTGTAGAATAAAGTTGTTATTTTTGTTTTCTTTGCACACAAAAAGTATTCTCGTAGCTTAGAAAAAGTATTCTCGTCACATCGACTATTTTACAGATGTCCTTACTATGTTTCTGGGCCTGGGAACATTTCAGTTACGTTGCTGTATGGAGGGTCAGAAAGCTCTGGGAATTAATCAAAAATATATTAATTTGTGTTCTGAAGATGAACGAAGGTCTTACAGGTTTGGAACGACATGAGGGTGAGTAATTAATGACAGATTTTTCATTTTTGGGTGAACTATACATTTAAAGTAATAGTTTGCCCAGAAATGAACATTTGCCATTAATTTACTCTCTCTCTCTGGCCATGCAAGAAGTAGCTGATGTTCCTCCTTAGTAGAACAATCATCATTTTTAGCTGAACTCATGGTCCTTTTTGATTCATAAAATGCAGCTCAATGGGTGCCGTCACTTTGTGAGTCAATAACATAAACAAGCAACACAAAATTAATACCCATGGTGGCACAGAACTCTAGAGCTCCAGACTCTCGTTTTGCTGGTCATAATGTTATAATGTGAGGTCTGCATCTGCTTTTTGACTTACAAAGTGGTGGCACCTGTTGACGTGAATTTTATGAATCACTAAGGAACACGACTTCAGTTAAAAATCATCTTTAGTGTTCTACTAAAGAAAGAAAGTAGCTTACTTAAATCTTGTGCATCAATAAAAAAAGTTACACTTAGGTTCATGACCCAAGTTTAGACCCATGGCAGATTATTGTTGAAGTAAAAAAAAGTTTAAAAAGTGAAACCAAAAAAAAGTTATACAGGTTTAAGTTTATGAAAATGATTTATGAACAATATTTTATTTTATTTTATGAATATTTTATATATGAAACATGTTGAACTCTAAACCTGCTAGAAGATCAAAGCCATAAATCTAAACAAGTTGTGTTCCAAATTTGTTTGGGTGCAGTACCAAATTTTCCCCATTAGATGCCAACAAAACTCTGCTGGAGCACACAGTGCTTGATTTGCAGTAGAGTGTCTCTCTCTATTTATACAAGAACACACACGTACACACACAATTTTTTTTATGACATGCATACAAAATACACTCCGACATCCATACCAACACACACACACAATTTTTTTTTATGACACGCATACAAACCACACTCTAACATCCATACCAACACACACTCACATAATTATAGCTGCATTATTTATCCAATTGGCTCTATAATATGCAGAAGCAGAAAACAGGAATAAAGCGAGTATTTGTTTTATAGACCCTTTATAGACCAAACCTGAAAAAATGGCACCATCTGGTAAAAAATATGAAAAAAAATAATTTTGAAGCCTTGCCAACAGAATGAAAGCCTATTAACAAAAATTGCATCGTTTTACATTTAAACGGCACTGTGATTAAAAATAGCTGTTTTAATGGGTTTCAATGGGGACATTTTTGTCCAAAAGGCACTGTGTAACAATTTTGTGTACCTAGTGCATAAAAAATTTAAGCTTGGGAGCACAGAGTTAAGTTTGGTCTCATTTTAAAGAAGACCCATGGCAGATTATCATTTAAGTAAAAAAAGTTAAAAAGATGAAACCAAAAAAAAAGTTATAGAAGTTTAAGTTTATGAAAATGCTTTATAAACAATATTTTATATAAAATATATATATTATGTTACATGTTGAACTCTAAACCTGCTAGAAAATCAAAGCCATAAATCTAAACAAGTTGTGTTCCAAATTTGAGGTTGATATCTCAAAAAATGAGCTTTCAGTAAGATTTTGTTTGGGTGCAGTACCAAATTTTCCCCTTTAGATGCCAGCAAAACTCTGCTGGAGCACACAGTGCTTGATTTGTAATTTACAGTAGAGTTTTTCTTTCTCAAATATTACAAGCACACACACACAATTTTTTTTATGACACACATACAAACCACACTCTAACATCCATACCAACACACACACACAATTATAGCTGCATTATTTATCCAATTGGCTCTATAATATGCAGAAGCAGAAAACAGGAATAAAGCAAGTATTTGCTTTATAGACCCTTTATAGACCAAACCTGAAAAATGGCACCATCTGGTAAAAAATAGTAAAAAATTTAATTTTGAAGCCTTGCCAACAGAATGAAAGCCTATTAACAAAAATTGCATAACTTTACAGTTAAACGGCACAGCAATTAAAAATAGCAGTTTTAATGGGTTTCAATGGGGACATTTTTGTCCAAAAGGTCCTGAGTGTAACAATTTTGTGTACCTAGTGTAAAATAGATTTATTAAAGGAAATGAGGGTGGAATATTAAAATACCAATAAAAATACACACCTGAGCCAAAATGTATGCAGTTAGCATTAACACAGGCAAAATTATCAAAAAACTAAACTAAAATGGACAAAAATGTCCTAAAGGGTGCACAAGGGTTAAATCTTGGTTGGCCGAAGGGTGAGTAAACTGACAGCAAATGTTAATTTTTGTTTCTTTTTCAGTGTCAGGTTTATACTTGTAGTTGATAGTCGATGTTCAAAATGTTATTTTGCAGTGTTTTTTATTTAATTTTTTTAACAGTACACTGTACAGATTCCTTGGCTTAATCACTTATTAATTTGTGCAGATCTGCTCCGAGTTCTCAAAATTATGAACGTCAACCTGAAGAACCAGAAATAAAGTTGATCCCACAGGAAAAGTGTCTGAAGTACTGAGTCAGCGTTTCAGGATATGTGACACTTCAGGTCAGTGGTTACACTTCTTAATGGCTGATAAAGAAGCTACAGTTCATTTGGAGTGATTTCGGTTGTATTGTCATACATAGATGTTTTAGGGTGATGCATAGTATTGTGTGGCTGTGCTGATTAGATTTCATGTTAAATCAAGATACTCATACTCAAGTCTCTAATTCTCACTCTGAAGGAAATACTGACATCCATGTATGATGAGCTGCTGTCCTCCGTGCTCCCTCCGTCTATCTGCTTGAGGATGACTCCAATCTTCTCAAGATGTGGGATGTAAGTGATCATGTTTTGCTGGGCAAAAAATTAGACACAGGGCACACGACCAATCTAAAGTATCCAGATAGACATTTGTTGCCCATTCTCAATGGGAAAGTGCCCAAGCAAAAATTGCTCAAAAAAGTTGCCCCGTGTATCATCACCTTTAGAATTTAGAGAGATAGATCACTAAAAATGAAAATGCTGCCTAGTCCTCATTTACACTTTTGCAGAAGACCAAATAATTACTACAATTATAAAGGATCTATTCAATACCTGGAACTACAGCCTGAATGACATCTGAATTGCAGGAGAGATTGTTGGTAACCAAACAGTTTTTGTTCTAACTGGCTTCCATAGCATAGAAAAAAAATACTATGAAAAATCAATGCAATCTACGATATAACTTTATAAATATGACATCTCTTAAAAACCGCACAACAAAATATATATCCAAGAATGATATTTAACAGAAAGATTAGCAGGAAATACTATATTTACCATTGGATGGTCATAAATCTGTCACCGATTACGGAGAGTGCGCGTCTCCCTCGCACTGCTCGCTGCGCATCACTCAAAATGTCTGAGGACGACAGCGCATGCGCAATTCCCATGCGTAATGCACACACCACCACCTACTGACGACTCGAGGAAAAATGCAGGTATTCACTGTTTCTTTTTACTTACTAATTTACAGAAAACAGCAAATAAAAATAAAATACGTTTAATGATGCAAAGGGAGAAACAAACTTTTATACTTTTTACCACTCGGTTACATTAGCATTCAGCCTTTGGAAGTTTAGAGTAACATTACTTTGTTTTTGTCTTCAGGTAGAACAATCTGATGAACCAGACGCTGATGATGTATCACTTCGTTTCCTCTCCGTTAGTGACAATTCAACAGTTGCCACGTTCTTCTGCTCAGAAGACTGAAGTTGCACTTTGGGTAACATAGTTAACGATTTCCCCACATCATGCATTTGTCATGCTTTTTGGACTAACTTACGCCTTGGATCTAAGTTCCCCAAAAGAGTTGGACAATACATGTGACTTTACCCAGAAGGTCTTGATGGGTCTGGAGGATGGGAAGCTGAGACCCAGAGTGTTGAGTCTTAAACATGAACTTTTGTGAGTAGAGTTTCCTCAGTGTTTGAACAAAGCTTACAAAGGTACTCCTTTATTTGACATTTCATTTAAACTTTCACTTCTGTCACTTTTAGTGCATTGTGTATTTTTTTAACAATATTTGTCTAGTATTTAATTTGAAAAACATTTTCTCAGTTGATTTTCTGGAATGGTATAAGTTTCATATACAGTACCATGTGTTCATCCACTCATAGAAATTACAGTTTAAAAAAATCCATTGTTCTATTTTGAAATAGTTCTCTTATATTCTATTCTAGTATAACTTTTATATTTCTAAAGTTACTGTTAGATGTGAATTTTGGCAGTGTTCCTATTTTAGGGAAGTGTTTACAGCTGGGTGATATCAGATATCATATTGTCCTCTTCTAAAAGTGACCGGTATTATCTCAGATCATTTCTCACGGGCCTTGCACTGTTTTGGAGAATGTATTTCATTTGACAAACTATTTAATGTTGATGTTTTGTTAATTATTTGTGGTTGCTTAATAAAAGAGTAACTTGCGTTTAAATTGTCTGTTAACCCGTTTTTTTTTTTTTTTTTTTATTTCAGAATAAGTATAGTTAGTGTAAAGTTATTTATTAAAACTATAATGTTATAGGCGCCCAGATCGAGGAAATGCTGTAGGTGACGTCAGACGCTGGAGACTTGGCGGAAAACCTGAATGAACAACGAGGACAGCGAGGAAAATTTAGAAACTCTTCAGGAATACATCGACTGGTGCTTCGACGTTATAGTCATGAAGAAAAACCAAAATGCATGTTCTCCAGCCAAAAGCGAGACGCCGTCTTCCAAAAGAAGTCGCCCGGCAGACTCGCCTGAAACAACATCGCCGACGGGTAAAAGCTTTACCGACATCCTGGATTCAATCGACAAGCGGTTGTCCAGCTTCGACGCGAGGTTGTCCCTGGTCGAGATCCTGCACCGTGAATTTAAATCCCTGAGGGAATCACTGGAATTCAGCCAGCAGCAGGTGGAAACACTCGCTGCTGAAAACGCATCACTACGGGACTCGGTCAAGTCTCTAACTGAAAATATGACCCATCTAAGTGAAGAAAATAAAAAAATAAAAGAGACTGTCATCGATCTCCAGGCCCGTAGCATGAGAGATAACCTGGTGTTTTCAGGCATCCCGGAATCTGCCGAAGAGGACCCAGAAGCTACGGTTAAAAACATTATCAAGACATACCTGAAGCTTCCGGAAGACACCGTGGAAAACATCTGCTTCGAAAGAGTCCATCGGATGGGAGCGAAGAAACCTGGAGCCCCGAGGCCGCGTCCTATTGTGGCCAAATTCGGATACTTCAAGCAGAAAGAGCAGGTGAAGAGTCGCGGCAGGGAGCTGAAAGGAACAGACTTCGGCGTAAACGACCAGTTCCCCAAAGAAATCCTGGAGCGACGCAAAATTCTGTTCCCAATCCGATGCAGTCTCATCCAAAAGGGCTCCCGAGCTGTCATCGCCGTGGACCGACTATACGTGGACGGACAGCTCTACCGGAACCTCAGTACCACTCCGTGGTTATATTAACACCACTCCAGATAAGAATCCGTTATATTTATCTTTTTTTTTCTCTCTTTCCTCGCTTGTTCTTCCATTTACCTCTAACTATTTATGTCATTTAGATAATTTGATACGATATCATAACAAACACGTACAGTCAGTCTCCGCAACGTTTAATTGATTTTGCAATGTTTTCGTTTCTGTCAAGTTTTTACTTTCATCCCTCTATGCTTGCTTCTTTGTATGTCTTTCTTACTTCCAACTCCTTTCACGGCACCGATCACCTGCTTTACTACACATATAAACACAACACCCTATATCACACATCTGCATGTCACAACCATGCACATATACACTCAGCATTAACGCAACCACTCAGACCTTACAGCGCACACAGACATAAAGGACACACTCGCATACAAGCGCGTACACGCCCACTCATACCTTATTCATTTGAGCATCACACGCAGCGAGCAGCATTAGCTACACACACACATCTATGGGTGCATTAAGGTTTGTCACATGGAATGTGAATGGAGCTGGCTCCAGAGAAAAGAAGTTAAAAATATTTAGCCACCTTAAAAAACTACAAGCAGACGTTGTTCTATTACAAGAGACTCATAGATCTGCCACAGCTACAGATCAACTTAAAACAACTGAGTTTCCTAATGTGTTCTCAGCCTGCTATAATTCTAGGCAAAGGGGGGTAGCGATCTTAATACATAAAAATGTTAATTTCACAGTACTCAACACAGTTATAGATCCAGAAGGTAGATTTCTAATCATTAAATTATCTATATTTGACAAAAAGTTATGTATTGTTAGTATATATGGTCCAAATGTTGACGACCCCTCTTTCTTTCACGGTTTTTTTACCGCACTCTCTGAACAACTAGATTGTGCACTTGTTATTGGGGGAGACCTCAACTTTGGACTAAATAAAGAAATGGACAGGCTAAGTACAGCTGGAACTCAGCGCAATTGGGAATCCACAAATATAGTTAAACAGTACATGAGCGACTATGGACTTTGCGATGCATGGCGTTCTTTCCACACCAACAGTAGGGAATTTACTTTCTTCTCACATGTCCATCACTCTTACTCTCGTCTGGATTATTTCCTAGTCAGCAGCTCACTGCTGAGTGACATTTCAGACACAGAGATAAACCCTATAGCTGTCAGCGATCATGCTGCTGTTTCTTTAACTCTAGTAAATAAGAAGGCCACTCCACCAAGTAATAACTGGAGATTCAATACATCATTGCTTAAAGACGACGATTTTATTAAATATTTTAAAGAAGAGTGGGCTTTATATTTAGACTATAATGACCTGCCTGGAACATCAGCATCTGTTCTCTGGGAAGCAGGCAAAGCTGTGATGAGAGGTAGAATAATCTCATTCTCATCGCATAAAAAGAAAAGAGAAAATAAATGTATTCAGGAATTAGAAGAAACCATAAAAACTTTAGAAGAATCTTATGTATCCTCCCAGGAACAGGAAATGCTGAAAAAAATATGTAAAGCAAAACTAGAATTAAATGAAATTATTAATAAAAAAACTAAATTCTTAGCACAAAGACTTCGCTGGCAAGAATTTGAATATGGTAACAAATCAGGTCAATTCCTAGCAAACCAGTTAAAAATAAATAAAGAAAAAACAACTATATGTGCTGTTAAAGATTTAACTGGGGATACAGTATATGACCCTGAAAGAATAAACAACATTTTCAGAGATTTTTACGAATCTTTATATTCTACACAGATAAACCCATCTAAAGACGAAATTGACCAATTTCTTGACAATATAACTCTTCCGAAATTAACAGACAATCAAGCGATGGCATTGGATTCTCCACTGACATCAGATGAACTTCAGGAAGCTTTGAACAGTATGCCCAATAAAAAGGCTCCAGGTCCAGATGGCTTTCCAGCAGAATTCTATAAAGAATTCTGGGCTATTCTGGCACCAACATTCTACAGAATGTTGCAGGAAACCAAAGAAAATGGCAGACTTCCACCAAATATGAATTCTGCCAACATTAGTCTCTTACTAAAACCAGGCAAAGACCCTGTATTGCCTACTAGCTATCGTCCAATATCCCTTATTAATGTGGACACTAAAATAATCTGCAAAGCTATCTCAAAAAGAATAGAGAAGATAACCCCTCTCATAATTCATTCCGACCAAACTGGTTTCATAAAAGGGAGGCACTCCTCAACAAATACACGTAGGTTACTTAACTTGATAGACTATTCATGCAATAGAAACCTTCAAAATACAATATTGTCTCTAGATGCAGAAAAAGCTTTTGATAGGGTTAACTGGAATTTTCTATTTGCAACTTTACACAAATTTGGTTTTGGAAACTCTTTCATAAACTGGTTAAAAATATTATATAACTCTCCAACAGCATGTGTCAGGACAAATGACCAAACGTCCTCTAGCTTCTATCTTAAGAGGGGCACCAGGCAGGGATGCCCCCTCTCCCCCTCACTGTTTGCAATTTTTATTGAACCACTAGCAGCAGTCATTAGACAGGCAACAGTGATTAAAGGCATTAAATGCAAGAATGTAGAGCATAATGTTAGTCTTTACGAAGATGATGTTACTTTTTCTTCAACATTCACAAACCACTCTCTTTGAGGTAATTACATTAATAAACTCTTTCTCAAGAGTCTCAGATTATTCAATAAACTGGTTAAAATCAACAGTTCTTCCAATTAATTGCTCCTTCCAGAATTCTTCCACTCCACTGGAATCTGGAAATATTAAATATTTAGGTATTAATGTTTCTCCTAAACTGGCAGATTTGATTAAATTAAACCACATCCCACTTTTAAAGAAGGTAGAAGATGATCTAACCAGATGGAGGTCTCTACCCATATCACTCATGGGAAGAGTCGCCTCAATAAAAATGATGGTTTTGCCAAGAATTAATTATTTATTTGCAATGATCCCGAGCAAACCACCACCTGATTGGTTTAGATCTCTGGACTCCTCCATCTCTAAATTCCTTTGGAAAGGTAACCCCCCGCGTATTAGCTTAAAAACGCTGCAAAAGACCAAGGATAAAGGAGGACTAGATCTACCTAACTTTTACCACTATTTCTTAGCCAATAGGCTTCAACACATTTCAGGGTGGTTAAAACACACCCTCTTAGATGAGCCTTGGCTAGATGTAGAACAGGCATTATGCAATAATATAGAGATTTCGGATCTGTCATTCATTAGCTCGATCAGTAAACGACACGTATGCTTTAAAAGCATCAGTATCAGCTCTTCTCTGACAGCATGGTGGGAGTTTCTAAAAATGACGGAGTCTTCACTAATCCCATGCAAACGTACCCCCATCTGGAACAATCCTGACATATTGCTAAACAACAATATGATAAACTTCACAGATTGGAGTTGTAAAGGTATTAAATACCTGGAACATATATTCGAAGGGACAGACTTTATTCCCTTTGACAAATTAATTAAACAATATGGGATTAATAAGAACAGATTTTTAGAATATCAACAAATTAAATCTATTGTAAAAAGGAAATTTAAGTCTAATCATATCAATTTACAAATACCACCAAGTGTGGCAGATTTTCTTAATCTCAAAACCCCCAAATGAATGTCTAAAATATACAGGGCACTTTCCAAAATAGATGAAACAGTATCACTTCCTATTGCAAAATGGGAAGCAGATCTATCAGTAAGCTGGGACCATAATATCTGGTCTCAGATATGTTTAAAAACCTTTGAACTGATTAGAAATCCTGGTTTACAATTAATACAATACAAAATTCTGCATAGAGTGCACTACACAGGTCATCGGATGTTCAGGATGGGTTTTACAGCTTCTAACAACTGCTCACACTGTAAAGGCAATACACCTGACAATTACATCCACGCTCTATGGTTCTGTCCACCTGTTCAGAGGTACTGGTACAGGATTTGTGGAGATTTATCAAAGTGTCTTAAATGCTCTATTCCAGCTTCTCCTTTAGTCTGCTTGTTGGGCGACCTAGATGGTGTCACTACAGAAGATAACACAATCCACATGGCTTTCACTGCCCTATGCATTGCTAAGAAGACTGTCCTCATGAACTGGAAAAATAAAAATAATCTTAATATCAACCAATATAGAGATTATTTGTGGGATTATATTAGCCTTGAAACAGCTTCTGCTGACACATTAGATCAATCTCTCTGGGCTCCTTTGATCAGCTCCATCACCTAGTGTGGGTGGGGGTCCCGATTCTGTCCGGCTGTGGTTTTTGTTGTTGGCGTGGGGTGGCAATATGGGCCTGGGGCATCTGGGGGTTCCCTGGGGGTGGGTTTCTTGGGGGGTTCGGCGCTGGGGCTGCGGCCTTGGCCTGGATGGGGTGTTGGTGACTCTTGGATGCTGTTTCTCTGGCGGCGGCATGCGGTGCTGCTGGGGATGCCTGTGCCGGCGGACGTAGGTTGCCAGCCTGCCGGCCGCACTGTTCCGGACTTGGTCCGGGGGGGGGGGGGGGGGGGGGTTTGGGGATCTGGGGGCGCTCTGACTCCGGGTTGGGGTTACGGCTGGGCCTGGGGGGCTTGGGTCCTGGTTGGTGTGCCGCCGGGAGCATGGGTTGGTGCATGCGCTTGGGCCCGGCTCTGGTGTGGGGGTCTTCGATGCATCGGTGCCTCCGCGGGGGGGAGGGGTCCAATAGAGGCGGGGTTAACGGGCTTTACCTGGGTGTCTTATTGTCTTATGTAGTTTGGGAACTGACTGGATGATGGGGTGGGGTAGTTTTTTCTCTGCTGTGGGGTCTGGTGGGCCGCCCTGGGCTGCCATGGGCCCTGGTCTGGATGGGCCTGGGCCCCCCGCCCTGGGCAGATTTGGGGTAACGGGGTTGCCTATGGGGGTCAGCGGGGGAGCTGGCTCCAGAGGGGGGGGTATTTTGCCCCCTCTGATGCTTTCCTCCCCATCCCTAAGGCTTCACTTCTCCCGCTCCATCACACCAACACATAGGTAGGGTTTTGAGGTGCGGGTGCGTCGCTGGGATGCGGGGGAGGTGGTACTCCTCTGTCTCCTCGTGGCCGCC
Source organism: Aspiorhynchus laticeps (assembly GCA_023376895.1). NCBI lineage: Eukaryota > Metazoa > Chordata > Actinopteri > Cypriniformes > Cyprinidae > Aspiorhynchus > Aspiorhynchus laticeps. The sequence continues at coordinate 7,320,885 of CM041795.1, forward strand.
TGCATCTCAATTACACATTACAGCTTAGACATTCTCATTACTTACTGTCACATGACACATACATATAGGGCCTTGGGGGTGGGCACACTGAATGGCATCCGGAGGGCGGTCTGTTCATTCAGCCTTCTCTCTGGTGCCAGTGCCCACTTCTCAATTTTAAGTTGCACATAGACATTGAGGGCTCTAGGGAGGGGACGAGCTGACACAAGCTTGTGGAGGGTGCCCCTCCCCTGTTTTAAAGCACCCCTGTTTTAAAGCACCTTAGAACAACATACACCAACACTACATCTGAGCGGGTGGGGTGAAGCATGGGGTCTTTTTTTTATTATTTTTTTTCTCACACCCCTGTTCTCCGTTCTCTGTCTGGGGCCGGGGGCTGTGAGGATGAGCTGGCCGCCCGGTCGGGGTCTGGGCTGTTGATTTTCTCTGCTGCTGCGGGGACCGGGGTGGTCTTCCTGTCCCCACGCCGGAGCGAAGGGGGTTCAGCTCCGGGATCGGGCGCTGGCTACCCCTCTGGGGGTGGTGGTGCCTGGACCTAGGAGTATAGAGTGCATATGGGGAGTGTGAGTGTGGGTACCTTGTCCATTTTTGTGTGTCTACATGTGGGGCGAGGGTGTGAATATTCGTTTGCGTGCATGAGGGTGGGAACATATGCTTGTGTATATGTGTGCTTGTCGTCTACGTCTATGTGTCAGGTCGGGCCTTAGACTCCACCTCACTCATCATCTTAGTCGACCCCCACCCCACCACCATGCCCTGCCGGTGGAGGATGCCGCCGGTGCGTTGGTGATTTCTCGCGCCGGGGCAGGATGCTCGGGCGAGCGCCGGCCCACTCTCGGCGGTCGATTGGCGGGGCCTGGCCCTACTGGCCTTGCTGGGCCCCGATTGTGGGGTGGGGGGCCTTTGGGTCTCCGGGCCCAGGGCCCGGTCCGCCCTGGTGTGGTCGGCTGCCGGTGGAGCCTGCGGGCTTGCCGCCACGGCACCCTGGGGCGTCTACACTGTGGCTGTCGGAGGTCCCACCTTCGGGCTCTCCTCTGCCCTTTTCTGGGTGGAGGCCGCAGTTGTCCCTGCGGCGGTTCTCCTGGGGGTCCCGTGCCCTGGGGGGCCTCCGGATGTTTGGGGCCCGGGTCTTTTCCGTGCCTGCTTCATGCCTTGCGGGATGGGGCTGTTGTTCCCCACACACACTATTAAACATTTACATGGAGGAACCTTATGAACACAAGCGCGCTCACACACACAGGTGTACACTCAAGCATTCACATTGGTATAAAAACAGGTGCTCACAGACACACATTGTCTTGATCTACTGTTGCTTCAAAACTTATTTTGTAATATTAGTTATGTGTGCTGCTCAATAACATTTAACATTTAGAATTTATTGTGATTCATACAGATGTTGGTTGTTGCTGCAGTCTCTTTGATGTTGTGTCTTCGGTTGTTTTCTCTTTTTGTCAGCAGGTATCGAAGCAAATTGTCTTTTTTTTTTTCTTTTTTTTTTTTTTTTTCCTCTCTCTCTCTATCCCCCATTCTCCTTTTTCTCTCTCTCTCTCTCTCTCCCTCCCCCTTCTCTGTTGACTTTCCCCACAACCTTTTTTTTTTTTTTTTTTTTTTTTTTTTTTATTGTTTTTTCCTTTCTTCTTTCTTCTTTCTCTCTCTTGTTTTCTCTGTCCCCTGGTCTTGTCTGTCACAGTGTGGTTAAGTAAAAGGGTATATAAAATTAAATTAATTAATTAATATAAAAAATAAAAATAAATAAATAAAAATAAATAAATAAATATATTTAATTTAAAGAAAAAAAAAAAAAAAGAAACAAGGCTGTGAATGATGATAGCATAGCCACGCATATGTACTGTCATGTGTTATCTGTGCTACTGACAGGCCAAAAAAAAAAAAAAAAAAAAAAAAAAAAAAACTATAATGTTTTTATGAAGGTAAACTTAATTGTAATGTAACAAATTTAAGTCATCTTTATTTAATTTTAATTGGTTCTGTGAACCCAAAAAATCCTTGTAAAATTAACTTGATCAATAATGTTATAGTAACTTATATGATTTAAGTTATTATCAGTTAAAATGACTTCGTAACATGTACTTAAAAAATGATGTTTCTTCAACTTTATAAAATTGAGTAAATATAACTTAAAAATTTCAATGTAATCAGTTTCAACTATTTTTTTAGTTATATTAACTTATCTGGTTTTACAGTGTACCAGAATATCTTATCAATATCGTAGCATTACTAAAGCATGTTACAATAACATGATAGGACGGTATTCTAGCTTGTTTTACATCTTTAAGTTGGTGTGTTAACAGAATTAATGATGGTTTAAGTGGTCAGAAATACTTTAATTGTTATGCTATTAGGCAAGTTTATTTATATCGCACATTTCATACACAGTGGTAATTCAAAGTGCTTTACATAAAAGAAAGTGAAATAGTTATTCACAGCAATAAAAATAATAAAAACAAGGAATTTTAAAATGATATAGAAATTTTTGATTTAAAATGAGACGTAGCACAGAGCTCATTCAACAAATGCACAGCTAAACAGATGAGTTTTGAGTCTGGATTTAAATGTGGATAATGTTTTATTAAACATTTAATTAAAATTAGTTATTTAAACCCCATTTATTTCCACAATGTGCATGGCAAGACAGAACTGGACTCGGATTTAAGCTGCGTTCACACTAGCAGCGGCTGGCGATGAGGTCGCTAGCGGCGTTCTCACTACTGGTTGCCTTGACAGCAAATTAGGTTTCTGCTACATACAAACATTTTGGAGGCAAAATACTAAATATAATATAAATATGAATTAAGTCCGTACATACAAACAAAAATGAATGAATGAGAAACAGAGCCTACTTTTTTTTCCATTGAGTATGTTTATCTACCGCTGAGAGGAGAACGATCACGTGAGCTCAACCGTCTTCTTTCCTATTGGCTGTCGCTCCCGAATGTCACTCTTCATTTGCATGAAGTTGAGGGATTCTGAACTTTGTCGTGTTGCTGGTCACGCCCCATCCGGTCGCTGTCGCTCGTGTCGCCGGAAATCGCCAGCTCTCCATTGAAATGAATGGGATCGTGTAGCTGAGTGTCGCTTGTGATGTTTAGTGATGGTCGAAGCACCGCTTCGTGAAGCTCCGAAACTTTTGAGAATCATTTGTTTTGAATCAGTGCTTCTGAGCACGCATCAAACTGCCAAAGTCACGTGATTTCAGTAAACGAGGCTGATCTCTGTGAACCATGTGAGTTCATTACATTTACATTTAGTCATTTGGCAGACGCTTTTATCCAAAGCGACTTACAATTGGGGAGTACATAAAGCGATTCGTCTTGAAGAGGCAATCAGACAGAGGAAGTGCTCGTAACACCAAGTCTCAGACATTGTTCAAATAAGTACAAGCTAGCAAGGGAAGGAGAGAAAGATAAAGGGAAAGTTTTTTTTTTTTTTTAAGAACAAGTTTAGGATGAAGTCAAGTAGTGCCGAAAGAGATGAGTTTTCAGTTGTTGCTTGAAGATTGACAGGGATCCAGCATTCCGGATAGGGGTGGGAGAGATCTCTTTTACCTGATCTCATTAAGAACCATTGAACCAGCGTCTATGGTTTTTACCTGATCTCAGATCAGTTTCATCAATTTGTAGACAATTTTAACAATACATTTGTGTAAATAAAAGGATGAGAAGTAGTTAATATATCTTTCTGGCCTATATATACAAGCTCTCCATAAAACAAAAAACAAGCCCTGTAAATTAATATCAAATATTTTAAAAGCCATATTATACAGACACTTCTTATTTAATGGTATTTTATCATTTTTATTGCATTTAATGTATTATACTTTCAGTAAAACATTTACAATGGGGTTTTAAAATCAGTTTTTCTACACGTTTTCGAGTTTGTGTTGCATTTGCACACTTTTGAGCAGCAGCAGGCGTCACCAGCGCGTGGTGTTTCGAGTGAAGGTGTTTCTGGAGAACGTTATTCGTGATGCTGTGACCTACACTGAGCAGCTAAAAGAAAGACCGTTACCGCCATGGATGTTGTGTATGCTCTGAAGCGACAGGGACTCTGTACGGATTCAGAGGTTAAGAGACTCCTGAACTAAACTAAACCCCAACGGCTCTTTTAAGAGACACCCACCTTTTCACTCGAAGAACAAGTTTCTAAACGATTCGTTTTTCTGCAACTTAAGTCTGTTTGTAATAGTTGGACTCAAAAGTAATTTTCTTCGTTAAGTAAATAGAACACTTGTTATTTTTAAGT